>JAQIUQ010001107.1:0-22895 GCA_030378365.1 Hybognathus amarus | reverse complement strand
CGCACAAAAAGTGCTCGTCGTTTGATAAACTTTAACTTCCCCAGCAGCCTCTTCTGCATGTAGATTCAGCCCGTTATCTCCTTGTGTTGACATGTTATCTTTAATCTACTCAATAGTCTCTGATACCTCACTCCTGTCCACTGTCAATTCTCAACACATTTACCTGGACCAGTCCTCCACTGAACTCCCCAGCCGTTACCTTACATCACCTCTCCTCTCTGTTTTTGTGTAAAAGAAAGCAGTCATTAGAGCTACCATGAGACAACAACAAACATCTCTGCCTTTCGGCACTTGAGGATAGCATGACTTGCCCAAAGACACTCAAACACATTCTCACCAATATTACAGTGGCGTTATACATTGCTTTTGCTTAAAATGTGACCCAAAAAAACCTCTGTTTCTCATTGTCTGTCGCTCCTAATCTCTCTTTTTCACTTCGTCCCTCATGAAGCCATTTTTGTCCATTTGGCCTTCCTCCTCTAGGCTGTGCCTGTCCTTGCCCTGCTGTGGAGACTTTACTCACAGGCCTCCAGTAAACCATAGGAGCCTTCCAGGCAGTGGGAGACAGCCTGACAGAGACCGAAATGAATAGGGTGAAGGCTCTGCAGAGATTGAGCCACTGCAGAGGGGCTTTATTAGTATAAGCTACTGTCTGTTAAATGACTGAGAGGGTGATTTGGAAAGGTTTTTTTTTTAATTACTTGTTTGATAAAAGCCAAAGTGCAATTCTGCTAGACAGTTAAGCTCTACAGTTCAATGTTATGGTTATAGACTGAAAAATTCTAATTTTGGGTTGGGGGACAGGGGCAGAATACTGTTAGAGAATGTTTCCCAAGTAATTAGCATCATCAGTTTTTCATTATTGAGTGTCTGTAACTTAGCTAACAGTTTTACAGCCAGTTCAAAGACAATACTCTGAACAAGTAGTCTAGGTCTAGTCATATTTTCGTTATCACACGATGACTGACTTATTGTCACATTACATCTCTTTCTCTCCAAATAGGCTTAATCATTTTATTAGCACTAAATTAAAGAGTATTGCATAGTCATATAGGTCACTTTTAAAATCATGTCATATTTCATAATTATACCCTGGCCAGGGATGCATTAATCATCGCATCTGTCAAAGATGTCGGTAAAAAGCAACTATTCATCCTCTCATTCACCCAGAGAGAAAGCCCCCTAAAAAGCCCAGGTTAGAGGATCATTTGCTGATCTTTTTGCAAAAAAGAAAAAAAAGAAAGAAAAAGAAATTGTGGAATACAGTTATTGTGACTGATACTGAATATGTAATGCAAATGTAAAAATGTAATGGAAATGCAATTGCAGTTATTGTGACTTATACTGAAATATCGTCGCTGTCCGATGAAATATCGTCGCTGTCCGCGCGTCGTCTGTCCGCTGTCTGCCGTCCATTTAGACGATTTTGAGATTTTTTCACGGATAGAATGTCCAGGTTCATTTCCGTATACAGCATGCTTCACATTATCTAAATGACCAATGAAAAGTTGTGAAATCATGTCATCTGATTTCCACGTATTTCCATTTGCTGTCAAAGCTGTCAATCACGCAGCGTATCTCCCATAGACAGTATGGTATCTCCCCGCCCTGTGGAGGCATCTCGCCGGTCTCGTGAAGTTTCTCGCCGGTCTCGTCTCTGAGACCCCTACACCTGGTATTATAATGCGATCTGTATCCAGATAAGTTATCCGGATAATAAAAAAGGCATGTTAATGCAAGGTATAAATACGTTGTGATCGGATTGTGATCGGATCTGCCTGACCATCTGGAGGTAGTCTGGCTCGCATTGTGTTCGGATCTTTACTAGGTGTAAACGCAATCTGGTTGTTGAACCACATATGTATATTTTACTCCTCCCAAAAATGCTACAAAAAAAATAAACGAGTGAGAGCATGTTATATAGGCTATATGACACGTTATAGCCTATATAATATAGTTGAATGATACATATTCAGTATTATTCAACTGTAAACTTCCGTCACAACAACGGATCGTGTTAATTCATTCGATTGGACAATTGGACAAAAATAAAATGCGAATGACATCTGGCACTTTTCTGCTTAGAGTTCTTTTTTTTTTTTTACTTCAGGCGCTCAGAGCACTCCAACAAAAACACAAGACACAGCAGGTGGCGCTCGGGGTGCATAAAAAGCGTGTAAAATGCTCAATGCCAATAGAAATGATTAAAAAACATGCCTCTTACTAAAAGAAGAACGTGTTCTGTCTGATTGGGGCCTTATGCTGCTGTGTGAATGTAGCCATTGTGATTCTTAATTTACTGCTGCATACATAAATGCCTCATTACGCCAAATTAGAATTAAGTTTCCCACAATGCACTGTAATGACATGTTAAGTGCAGAAACAGACTTGTTCCGCTGTATTATGAAACACATCGGCAGTCAGCTCATGTTGCCATGTAAGAGAGAGAGAGAGAGAGTCATATGTACTATTAACACAACTCAGTTCATTCTTACAAGCTCAATTAGATCATTGGCAGGCCACATGTGCCCCACTGCAGATGGTGCAATTACTATGAAAGCACACAGAGTTACAGATGTAAATTTGACATAAAAATTTGATACATGCATGCCCATGTAGCCTACACAAAATGATTTTAGCTGAATACCCATGCAGTCGTAATGATTTCCGTGTGATTATCACACTAAAAACCCTGTTATGCATTCCACACAATGCATAACAGGTTGCTGCATCTATCTCAAATATGTTTACATATGTTCAGCAGCAATTTTTACCCTACCAACAAGCTAATTCCAGAGAAGAGTGCATGGCTTTCTACAAATAGTATTTTCACACCTGAAATGCTCCTCTCACCCTAATCAGTGAGCATGTGTCTAACAGCTAGATAAAGCTATTACAACACTGGGTCTAAAAACAGCTGAGAAGAAATATGTCTCACTGGTGGCGGACTGGGCATGGGCCAAACTAGAGAGCAGTCTGTGCAGTGCCACACACACGCACACACACACACGCTGCCACGAAGATACCTCAGAGGTGTTAAAATATTACTTTTGTTGTGGAGAAAGAGCTATCACTCTGTGAAGAGAGGGTACAAATGGGACAAAATCCTGCAATTTTATATGCTTGGAAACCTGTTCCACTCTCACTTTGCCCTCTCACTTCAGGGCTCTGTTTTTAATGCCACCACGCTTCAAACTGTTCTCCAAGAAGCTAGAGACAGCCAGGCTATCTCCACCACCTTCATGCTGAGCGATGACAGGCAGAGAAGCAGAAGCACGTTTAACAAAGGCCTCGCTTGCACTCTCTCACTCCTATCCCCGGCCTCTCTGCCACTTTCTTTCCTTCCCCAACTGCTGTCTTTTTCTACAGTGCATATTTACCAGTAGGCCTTTTCCTATACCTTTCCCCCTTGGCTCCAACACATCTAAATATAACCAGCCTCAGAGAGAGCTGTAGCTGATAGAGAGATGTAAGAACAGCGGAAAGTTATGCTCGTTTATGAGGTCAATTATTAAAATAATTTCCATTAATTTAAATAAAGATGAAATTGAGGAAAATATAAGTATTAGATACATGAATGTACATGATAATTTAAATAAAAAGTATAAGTAGCAGTACTTAATTTCCTAAAAGTAAAAAATAATAATAAATAAATAAAGCTAAACAGAAATAATGAAAATTACAAAAGCACAGAGCAGCAAGAATTTAAACCAAAATTTAAATAAAAACTGTGAATATAATCTAATAACAATGAAGTACAACCGGCCAAGAAACTATTATAAGTAAATCATAAATGCTATGTTTGCATTGTATGACTGTAACTGAAGAATTAAATTTAAATTTCATTTTAAATTATGTGACTTTTAAGCCTATGACCCTCAGCTATTCCAAGATCATGTTCCTCTTTAAACCATGTGCATATCTTTATTACATGTGTAGGAGGCTGAATATAAAACAAAAGGTCATAAAGATATTCTGTAATCAAAACCATCCAGCATTGACTGAAAAATGAACGACTTACCCAGCACTCCCAGTCTGTAATTCAGGGTCACCACGATGACATTTCCATAGCTGGCCAGAATGCTGCCGTCAATCATATTTCCTGTTCCTTCCATGTAGGACCCACCATGGATGTACACCATCACAGGTCTCAGCCCATTCTCATCATGGATGTCTGCAAGTAGAAAAAAACTAAAATCATCTGGACATACCATAAACGTTATATCTGTGGTATGACTGAACAACCTTTTTTTTTATCCAACTAATAGTGACAGTTTTTCTCAGTAAACGAACATGAGTAGAACATAGGCTTTACAGTTTGACAAGAAAATCCAATAGTATGATCCCATTTTCATTTAAACTAATCCCACCTCAGCGAGATTCACCTCAAGATGTGGCTCATGCACAGGGAAGACCGTAATTGCAGCAGATGAGTTGGTTATTTGTGGGGTTCTCTTGTTCTGATTAAAGCCCCTGATTAGTACACATGTAGGAGGCTGATTATAAAAAAGGAGACATGAAGCCCAAGGATGAGGAAGTCTTTGATAGCAATTCCCAAATTGCAGGCAGGCTTACCCAGACTATAGATTTATCACATCAGATATTTACAGAACTTGAACAGGACAACAAATATAGATGAGTCCCTGTGTTTAGTCACAATAAAAAACACACTGAGAGTTTCTAGATGATTGCGCTTACTATTTAGGCCTTTTTTTGTCGCTGCAGTTGATGTTGAGGTAAAACATATTTGAATATGATGTTTTGGTCACACTTTAGATAAGAGTCAAATTCTCACTATAAACTATGACTTTTGCCTCATCAAACTCCTGATTACTGCTTACTAATAGTAAGGTAGTTGTAAGAATTTTTTGTAAAAAAAAATTGTAAAGATGTAAGGTAGTTGTAAAGATTTTTTTTTTTTTTTGTAATTCCATGGTGTTACACTTACTCAGTTGTGCTTGTTATTAGTTTCGTTTCACTGTTTAACTGTGGCCCAGTTAAACAGTGAAACGAAACTAATAACAGTGAAACGAAACTTGACTCAAGAAACACCCAATTTACTTAAAGGACAATTCCAGTATTTAACACATTGAGTCTATTTTGTAGTTTGTTTTGAAATAAATAGAGTGGTGGACTTAGAAATTGACAATGGGTCCTGTTCTCGAGTTTTTAACTATTTTAGAATCGCCTGTGACAGCTTTTGACTGGGTGTCTATGGGCATGCACAAACATGTCCATAAAACGTCTCGGGTTATGACTATAACCCTTGTTCCCTGAGAAGGGAACGAGACACTGCGTCGATAAAATCGACTCTTTGGGGCACGCTCCCTAAGCGTGCGCCTCTGAAGTATGAATGAAACTAATCCAATCCTGATTGGTGTTGCGTCATGACGTAACATGTGACGGCATACCCGGAAGTATAAAAGTGACGCTGTCACAACACACACTAGCCTCGCGATGAAGCAAGACGCTCAAGGGTCTAAAAAGGGGCGTGGCAACACGACGCAGTGTCTCGTTCCCTTCTCAGGGAACAAGGGTTATAGTCATAACCCGAGACGTTCCCTATCGAGGGAACTCAACACTGCGTCGATAAAATCGACTCTTTGGGGAACGAGTGCCCACTAGGCCACGCACCTGACAGACCCGCCCCAGAGTGAAACTGATCAGGCACTAGCAAGGACCGAGCACGTGTGCACCGGGCGTACTGGGAAGGTTGAGGCTATAGAACCTGACGAAAGTGTGTGGGGTAGCCCAGCCGGCTGCATCACAGACATCTTGTAGGGGTACTCCCGAAAGAAGAGCCCTAGAGGAGGCCATGCCTCTAGTAGAGTGAGCCTTTATGGCTAAAGGTGAAGGCAAGCCGCGTACCTTGTAAGCCTCAGTAATGGCCTGGACAATCCAGTTACTTATAGTTGGTTTCGTTGCCGGGAGTCCCTTCCTTGGTGACCCAAAACACACTAACAACTGGTCCGACCTCCTCCAAGAGGCGGACCTTTGCAGGTATATACTCAATGCTCTGACCGGGCAGAGCAGATGAAGCCTCTCCTCTTCCGCCGACACATGAGGTGGAGGATGGAATGCCTGAAGGACTACAGATCGAGCCGTATTAGAAGGAACTCGGCACGTAGCCCGGACTCGGATGCAAAAAGGCCTTTACTTTGCCAGGGGCAAACTCCAAGCAGGCCGGCGTCACCGCCAGGGCCTGGAGATCTCCCACCCTCTTAAGTGAGGTGATAGCTAACAGAAAGGCCATTTTCAGAGTTAAGTCCTTAGGCGAAGCCGACTGTAACGGTTCGAAGGGAGCCAGGGATAACCCCTCTAGAACTTCTGCCAGGTCCCAGGCAGGAACCCTGGACCTGACCGCCGGCCTCATCCTCCAAGCACCATGGAGAAACCGAATGACCAATTGGTGCCTCCCCAGAGGTCCACCATCTATTGGTGCGCGGAAAGCCGAAATGGCAGCCACGTACACCTTAAGAGTGGACGGGGAGAGACCCGCAGAGAAACGATCTTGAAGAAAATCCAGAACTGAAGCCACCGGGCAATTTACTGGATCTAATCGCTGTTCTCTACACCAAGTGAGAAACACATTCCACTTGAGGCCATATAATCTCCTGGTAGACGGAGCCCTAGAGCTGAGAATGGTCTCAACCACTCCAGCTGATAACCCAGCATTCAGGTACTGAACCCCCTCAGAGGCCAGACCCACAGCTTCCACAGCTCTGGTCGTGGGTGGAAGATTGTGCCCTCCGCCTGAGACAACAGATCCCTCCTCAGAGGAATCTGCCATGGCGGAGCTATGAGGAGTGATATTATGTCCGAGAACCATACTCGTGTTGGCCATCTCGGGGCAACCAGCAGTAGACTGATGCCCTCCTGACGGACCCTCTCCAGGACTGTGAGAGGGAGAACCAAAGTGGACAGTGGGACGTCTCTCGAGACGCAAACAGATCCACTTCCATTGCTCCGAACCTCTCCCATATCGACTTCACCACCTCTGGATGAAGTCTCCATTCCCCGGGCCTCAGCCCCTGCCTCGACAGGATGTCTGGTCCCTGATTCTGAACCCCCGGAATATACATTGCTCTTATTGACAGTATTTTCCCCTGGGACCAAAGGATAATTTGATGCGCCAATTTGCACAGAGGGCGCGATCTGAGTCCCCCTTGGCGGTTCAGATAGGCCACCACTGACGTATTGTCCGTCCGTATTAGAACGTGGCGACCCTTGATGTCTGGGAGGAAGCTCCTCAAAGCCCTGAAAACAGCCATCATCTCCAGGCAATTTATATGCCAAGCACGATGATGGTCCTGCCACAGACCCCTGGCAAAGCGGCCGTCCATGACCGCGCCCCAGCCAGTAAGGGAGGCGTCTGTCGAAACGGTTTCCCGGCGACACAACACCCCCAGTACTGGCCCTTGGGATAGGAACCAAGGTTTCTTCCATATTTGCAGAGCATGAAGGCACCTGCGCGTTACTCTGATCATACGAAACGGATTCCCCTTGGGGGAGAACCCCTTGGTTTTCAACCACCACTGGAGGGGCCGCATGTGAAGGAGGCCCAAAGGAATAATGCTGGATGCCGCTGCCATGAGGCCCAGCATCCTCTGAAAGTGTTTCACAGTGATGGCCTGGCCCAGCTTTACCCTGGATACCATCGCCAGAATTGACTCGATACGTGCGGAAGACATTTGTGCCTGCATTGTAGTCGAGTTCCACACGACTCCTAAAAAAGTCGTCGACTGGGATGGTTCTAGCACACTTTTCTTTAGATTGAATCTCAACCCCAATTTTTGAATATGACCCAGGACGACATCTCGATGTTCGAACCGCCATTTCTCGAGACTGTGTCAAGATAAGCCAGTCGTCGAGATAATTCAATATTCGAATCCCTTGAAGTCTGAGTGGAGCAAGGGCTACGTCCATACACTTTGTGAATGTGCGGGGAGAGAGTGCTAGGCCGAACGGAAGAACCCGATATTGGTAGGCTTCGCCCCCGAAAGCGAACCTCAGGTATCTCCTGTGACATGGAAGGATGGAGATGTGAAAATAGGCGTCTTTCAGATCTATCGTGACAAACCAGTCCTCGGACCTGATTTGACTCACGATTGCTGGAATGGTCAACATTTTGAACTTGAACCTCCTCAGAGATCGGTTCAACACCCTGAGATCCAAAATTGGCCTTAACCCCCCATCCTTTTTTGGAACTATAAAGTACCGGCTGTAAAACCCGGACTCCCTGTCTACCGGAAGAACACGTTCTATGGCTCCTTTCAACAATAGAGTCTGTACTTCTTGTTCCAGCACCTGAGCCTGCTCTGGGACCACCGCAGTGCGCACCACCCCAGAAAACTTGGGGGGCGATGCGCGAACTGCAGTCTGTACCCACTTTTTATTATCTGCAGGACCCATGCAGATATGCTGGGGAGACGATACCACTCCTCTACAAAACCCGCTAAGGGTATCAGCCTCTCGGGGCTGACCTCTGGTGTTTTCACAGTAACTTTTCGACTACTTGAAGCGGAATACCGGCAGACCGTAGCCGAATCGGTCTCTGTGACCATAATCGATGTTTTATAATCACATTTTCGCTGGAAATTGACGCGGCCCGAAACGCTGCTAACGGCGGGCATGCATCTTTCCTCAGAGGGCCCCGCTGTGAGAACAACCTCGGTTGACCCACAGCGGATGGGGCGGCCCTCTGAAGTCCTGCCGCAGCTAGGACTTCTTCCCCGAAGTCCTCCTAGCCTGAATGACGTCCCTCAGGTCGCCTCTCTGGCCGGAGGACTTCGTCTTTGAGAGCGTTTCCTCTGTTGCCATGTCCCCGGAGGGGGGGCTCTAGAGGAAACGCTCTCTTTTTGCTCTGCCCTGTGAGAGGAGCTGGCTGATGGCTGGGGCTGATTGCTTTGCCCCATCCTACTCGACTTGGATTTTGCCTTACGAGGGAGGTATTGCTGGAACGCCGCAGATTGTTTTTTTGTCTCCTGAAACCTGTCGACGACCGAATTAACGGCGTCGCCGAACAGGCCAGAAGGCGAAAGCGGCGCATCCAGCAAAAAGGACCTATCCTTATCCTTAATCCCCGAGAGATTCAGCCACAGATGTCTCTCCGTGGCCACCATGGCCGCCATGGAGCGGCCAATGGCACGTGCTGTCTCTCTTGTGGCCCGGAGAGACAAATCTGCGGCTTTTCTCAACTCGGAGACATCTTCAGGAGTCGGTCCCTCTCCCTCCTCCAAGTCTCTCAGAAGATCGGCCTGGTATGCCTGCAAAATTGCCATCGAATGCAGGCATGAACCAGCCCGACCCGCCGCCATGTAAGCCCTGCCCACTAAAGTCGATGTTTCCCGGCAGGGCTTACTAGGCAACACCGGGGCTTTTAGGGAAGACGCCGATTCGGGAGAGAGATAGCTCGCTAAAGACTCCTCCACCCTCGGCATCTTCCCATATCCCTTGTCTCGAGCCCCGATAACATTACTGTAATCGATGACACTAGGACTCGAAACACGGGACGAATGCGGTCTTTCCCACGACCTCGTGATCTCTTTGTGAAGATCGGGGAAAAACGGCAAACTCCCGGCGTTGAGGCCGTGACCTGCGCTGCAGGAAACGCTCGTCAAGCTTGCTTGTGACTTGCGTTTCCTGCTCATTTTGTGGCCAGCTGATGTTAAGTCTGGCCACAGCACGAGTCACAACCTCCACCAGCTCCACATAATCTAAGCCACGTTGTGATGGCGTGCTGAAATCACGGTCGTCCGCATCGATGCTGAGCACGTCCGCTTCCTCGGAAGCAGACAGCTCAAGCATCGGGACCCGATCATGGGTAGGAGAAACCGCAGCACGGGCTCCCACACCACTCTCAGAGGCCACGGGATCCGCCGATGGAGAGCGAGAAAATGCCTCAGCATTCTCACTCTCCTCCGCCAGATCCCGCTGCGATCCCCAGGAACTCAGTCGCCGCATCGCCTCGACGAATGCGGGACCGGAGCCCTGAGGAACGCGAGCCTGACCGTGCTCGTCAAAGCACGCCAGCCGGGAGCGCAGCACTCTATCGGGAGAGCTTCACAGTGATCACAGGCAGCCCCCTCGAGGGCTGCCTGTGCGTGCTGCACTCCCAGACAACTCACACATAGAGTGTGTGTATCCCTGCCCGTGATGTAGCGAGGGCAAGGATGCACACACTTCTTGAAAGTTTCACTGGCTTTTTTCTCCATTTCCTATATATAAGACAGACAACACCAAATAAGACTGACAGTTTGACATAGAGCGCTTGCTGAAGAGCGAAAGCTAGTGTGTGTTGTGACAGCGTCACTTTTATACTTCCGGGTATGCCGTCACATGTTACGTCATGACGCAACACCAATCAGGATTGGATTAGTTTCATTCATACTTCAGAGGCGCACGCTTCAGGGAGCGTCCCCAAAGAGTCGATTTCTGATCGACGCAGTGTTGAGTTCCCTCGATAGGGAACAACCCTTAACGTTCATTTTCAAAACTGTGCAACTCAAGAAACACCCAATTTACTTAAAGGACAATTCCAGTATTTAACACATTGAGTCTATTTTGTAGTTTGTTTTGAAATGAAATAGAGTGGTGGACTTAGAAATTGACAATGGGTCCTGTCTCGAGTTTTTAACTATTTTAGAATCGCCTGTGACAGCTTTTGACTGGGTGTCTATGGGCATGCACAAACATGTCCATAAAACAACCCTTAACGTTCATTTTCAAAACTGTGCAACTCACCGAGTGGTTGGTGGTGTTCGTTGATGATTAAAAACAAATATATCGGCGCAATGAATGCTTTTAATCCGTGTTGTTTGCTATAGTGGAACTATTTTTTCAGATACCTCACAACCGCGTATAAACTTCAGCTCGATGTTTGAGTCTGAAGCGTTAGCACACTCCCGACCACTTGATGGCGACAACCAGGACGCTGTACGGAACACGGTGTCTAGCGCACCGTAAAAGAAGTCACAGACACAGCGAATACATAGGTCGATTATGGCAAGAACGGAGAACCGAGCGAAAATACTACAACCAAATGTAAACAGACCCCTTTCCGTTTCCAGTAGCTAGCGCAGTAATATCAACGAGCACTGAGTCCTGCAGCAGACATCAATGTGATTTAAAAAAAAATTACAAATATAACACAACAGAAACGGTATTTCGCTTATAGAGGTTCGACCGATCAATCGAGTTCGGACGATTAATTGGCCGATATTTGGCATTTTTTAACATAATCGGCATCGGCCAATCTCCCAGATATCAAGCCGATTATTAGGCAGGCGCATCTGTGGGCAGCCCTGTGTTGTCGTTCTTAAGCGCGCTGCCGCTAGAGTCATTTTCCAGCCGAGTGAGCAGCAGACCTCATTCAGTGCTTAAGGAGCTAACGGCAATGATTCAGTTCGTATAACTCCTTAATATTTAATTAAAAACTTTTGATATGTTACTGCCAACTTCGAGAAAAACCTGAATAAGCGACAAGACATTCGGCTACTTTGGATCGTAGTTGAAGTTGCATTATCACAGAAGAGTTGCTATCATGTCACAATAAATAAGCAATCATTTTGCAATTACAGAGTGAATCTGAGACTTTTATTTGTTCTGTTTGTGTGTCTTATATTTGAGAGGGTTGTCACTCAATGCAGAGAAATAAGTAATAAAAAAGAGACCAACGGACTATAGGCTAGTGACAGGCTGGCTTTGTTTTGCTAGCGGGTAGTAGCTACAGACAGACCCGGTGCTAATACAGCACTGGAACCTTAACCACCGTGTCACGGTTCATGAATCGGCTGTCTCATGCTGATGTGTCTGTGTGAGTGTAATTGTGTGGGTGTGGTTACTCGTTGTGCTGATTAGTGTCACCAGCTGCCAGTCATTCAGTTCCCTACATATACCCAGCATTTTCTCTCTCTTGTTGTCAGATCGTTGTGGTTGTTATTCGGTGTGTTCCTGTGCTCGTGCCTCGTCTGTTCCCGTCTGGATCTCTACAGTTCTTCGTGTCTCCTGGATTTTCGTCTGTTCCTTGTGTCTTCTGGATGTTCCACTTCCCTGGGTTTCACTCGAGCACGCCGTCATCTGTTTTCACCACCGGATCGCCATCTCGTCCCTGCTTCACCCACCACCTGAGTGTTGTCCCCGATCTGTGCCTTACCATTGTTCATTAAACTGAGTTTATTTGCATCTTGCATCCTACTGTTATTTCCTCACAGAACGATCTGACCAAACCATGGATGCAGCAAATTCATCTCAACTCAACGATTTCATCACTCACAGTATCTCACGTATGGATCGACAGGAGGAGAATATCTCAGACACAGGTCGTGCGGTGCAAGCACTCGTGAAGCAGGTGTCCGAGCTCACCCAACAGGTACAACTTTTACGGACTCCCACTGCGCGCCCCGCGCCGCCCGTCCCCCCACCACCAGCGCCGGCAGCAGCGGGGAGACCTGAGCCACGCCTACCCACACCTGAGGGATATTCCGGTGAGCCTGAGTTTTGCAGAGCATTCCTCACAAGATGTTCTATGCATTTTGCTTTACAGCCACACACGTTCCAGAGCGAACAGGCGAAGGTGGCATTTGTATTAACCCTGCTGTCAGGAAGAGCATCGCTTTGGGGGACGGCGGTGTGGGAGAACGGAGACAGCTGCTGCACCTCGTTCCAGGCACTCTCCGAGGAGATGAGGAGAGTTTTCGACCGTGCAGCGGCGGGTAAGGAGGCGGCCAGATTACTCGCCGAACTGCGACAAGGAGATGGCTCGGTGGCGGACTTTTCTATCCGGTTCCGCACCCTGGCCGCAGAGTGCCATTGGAACGAGGCGGCGCAGTGGGATATGTTCCTGCATGGGTTGGCTGACCGCGTTCAAAAGGAGATTTATATAATGGACTTACCTGAGACGCTGAATGGACTGGTGGAACTTGCGCTGAGAGTGGACGCTCGACTGAATCGTGTGACCAGACTGACGCGCCCCAGCCGCCCACTGTTCAGCGCGGAGGATCACCAACCAGGTGGTGCGAGCGCGGTCAGCCCCGTATCCGACCACGAACCCATGCAGGTGGGGAGAGCTCGGCTTTCCCGGGAGGAGAGGGAGAGGCGGAGATCCCAAGGACTCTGTCTCTACTGTGGCCGGGCGGGCCACTTCATCCACTCCTGCCCGGTAAGAGCAGAGCCCGGTAGTAAGTATGAGGCTACTATCGGGTGGGATCTCTGCCGAGAAGACCTCATCTACATCATCAACCCTCCTCCCGGTAAGACTGAGATGGCGACAATCAACGCACTGCACCAGCGCACTTCTGGATTCGAGGAGCGGAGGGTAATTTCATGGACTTCAAACTTGCACGCAAACTTCAGATCCCCGTCACTCCCCTCTCGCACCAGATTTCCGTCAACGCACTAAATGGTCAAGAACTTCCCCGGATCACTCATGCTACTGAAGACATTACCCTCATCACTTCTGGAAATCATACTGAACTCATTTCATTTCTTCTCATGGACTCACCACTTGCACCAGTGGTTCTGGGTCACCCGTGGCTTTCCAGACACAACCCCCATGTCGACTGGTGCACTAACACTGTTTCCACATGGAGTAACCACTGTCATGAGTCCTGTTTAGTGTCTGCCTGTCCATCTGTGTCTGGTTCTGTGTTTCAGAGTGAGGCAGCGGATTTGTCTAACGTGCCCACGGAGTACCACGACCTGAAGGAGGTGTTCAGTAAGTCTCGTGCTGCTTCTCTTCCTCCGCATCGTTCCTATGACTGTGCTATAGATCTACTGCCAGGTAAATCTCCGCTTAAGGGCAAACTTTACTCTCTTTCTATTCCCGAGAGGGAGGCCATGGAGAAATATATTTCTGATTCTCTGGCCTCTGGATTCATCCAGCCTTCCTCTTCTCCTGCGGGGGCGGGGTTCTTTTCGTTGGGAAGAAGGATGGTTCTCTGCGACCTTGCATTGATTACCGAGAGTTGAACAACATTACGGTAAAGAATTCATACCCTTTGCCGTTGATGTCTTCAGCTTTCGAGAGGTTGCAGGGAGCATCCATTTTCACGAAATTGGACTTACGTAATGCATATCATTTGGTTCGCATCAGGAAGGGGGATGAATGGAAAACTGCTTTTAATACCCCCAGGGGGCACTTTGAATATTTGGTTATGCCTTTCGGGCTGTCCAACTCCCCAGCGGTTTTCCAGGCACTCGTTAATGATGTGTTGAGAGACATGGTAGATCAGTTCATATATGTCTACCTGGATGACATATTGATTTTTCTTTGTCTCTCCAGGAACACGTTCAACACGTCAGACGAGTGCTCCAGAGACTGTTGAGAGAATGGGCTTTTTGTCAAGGCGGAGAAATGTTCGTTTCATGCACAGTCTGTTTCCCTTCCTAGGGTACATCATCTCCTCTGAGGGAGTGCGCGTGGATCCTGACAAGGTTAAGGCTGTGGTAGATTGGCCAAGTCCAGATTCCCGCAAGGCCCTACAGCGGTTTCTGGGGTTCGCCAAATTTTTACCGGACGCTTCATTCAGTAACTTCAGCCAACTAGTCGCGCCTCTGACTGCCTTGACCTCCCCCCGACGACGTTCAGGTGGTCGGAACACTACTGAGGCAGTGTTCAACAACCTCAAAAGTCGCTTTGTTTCGGCTCCCATTCTTGTCACCCCTGATCCCACACGTCAGTTCGTGGTGGAGGTCGACGCGTCAGAGGTGGGAGTAGGAGCAGTGCTTTCACAACGCGCTTCCTCAGATGACAAGTTGCATCCCTGCCGCGTTTTTGCTCATCGATCTATCGTCTGCCGAACGTAATTATGACATTGGTAATAGAGAGTTGTTGGCAGTCAAGTTCAGCAGTTGGAGGAATGGCGTCATTGGTTAGAGGGTTCGAGAGGGTACCTTTTATCTGATTTGGACCGACCATAAGAATCTTGAATACATAAGATCTGCTAAAAGACTCAACTCCAGGCAGGCTCGGTGGGCGCTTTTTCGGACGTTTTGATTTTGTTCTTCGTATACCGCCCGGGTCCAGAAACATCAAACCCGACTCTTTATCTCGTATTTTTGATCCATCCGAACGCCCGGTGACTCCCGAGTGTATTTTACCTGAGAATGTTGTCATCTCCACTCTGATATGGGAGGTCGAATCGAAGGTCATGACAGCCTTAGAAGGGGTAACGCCTCCGCCTGGTTGCCCACCGAGTCGATTGTTTGTTCCGGAGGGGTTACGGTCCGACGCTTCTCGATGGGGTCATTGCTCCAACGTGGCTTGTCACCCAGGAGTGACTTCGCACCAGTCTCCTGAGTTAAACAGACGATTTTGCGGTGGCCATTGATTGGCTCGCGACATTCACGGATTTTGTGTTGTGCTTGCTCAGTCTGTGCCACTAGGTAAGACATCTAACCAACCCCCAGACGGGTTACTTCGACCGCTGTCTGTCCCTCGAGACCCTGGTCCCATGTCTGCTGCTAGTTTTGTCACCGCCTCCCGCCTTTCTAAATGGCATGACGGTTGTTTAACACGCAGTGGACCGGTTCTCGAAGGCGGCACATTTAGTTCCCTTGCCCAAATTACCTTCAGCCAAGGAGACAGCGGTCACTGTCATAGATCACGTTTTTCGGTTACATGGCCTCCCGATGGACGTGGTCTCTGACAGGGGTTCCCAATTCATATCCAAGTTTTGGCAAGAATTTTGTAAATTGCTGGGTGCCACGGTCAGTCTGTCCTCGGGGCTATCATCCCCAGAGTAATGGACAGTCTGAGCGAGCCAATGAAGACCTCGAAAGAATGTTGCGATGTGTGGTTGCCAAGAATCCGTCGTCCTGGAGCCAACAGCTTTCTATGGTGGAGTACGCCCACAATTCATTACCCAGTGTCATCCACGGGCCTCTCGCCATTTAAGTGTAGTTTAGGTTACCAGCCACCAATTTTCCCGAGTCTGGAATCCGAAGTCGCGGTCCCCTCCGCTCAGCGCTTCGTCCAGAGGTGCCACCGTACTTGGACTGAGCCCGTGAGACTCTACTCCAAGCAGGGAGGCGCATGAAGGCCAAGGCCGATCGCCACCGGTCAAAGCCTCCCGTCTACGTCGTGGGTCAAAAAGTGTGGCTTTCTACCAAGAACATTCCTCTCCGCTCCGTATCTAACAAGTTAGCTCCCAAATTTATTGGCCCGTTTCCTGTCACCAAGATTATTAGTCCGGTGACAGTCCGCCTCAAACTTCCTCCTGCGTACAGGAGAATTCACCCCGCCTTCCATGTATCCAAAATCAGAGCCCGTGTTTCGTTCTCACATTAATCCGCCTGCCCCGGTTCCCCCGCCGCGACTCGTAGATGGGGAACCCTCATATTCGGTAAACCGTCTTCTGGACTCGAGAGCGGAGGGGACGCGGATTCCAGTACTTGGTGGACTGGGAGGGTTACGAGTGCAGAGGAGAGAAGTTGGGTACCTGCTAGAGACATCCTGGATCACTCCCTTATCGATGATTACAATCGGACAGGTAAGGGAGTCTGGAGAAGCGCCAGGAGGCGTTCTTAGGAGGAGGGGTACTGTCACGGTTCATGAATCGGCTGTCTCATGCTGATGTGTCTGTGTGAGTGTAATTGTGTGGGTGTGGTTACTCGTTGTGCTGATTAGTGTCACCAGCTGCCAGTCATTCAGTTCCCTACATATACCCAGCATTTTCTCTCTCTTGTTGTCAGATCGTTGTGGTTGTTATTCGATGTGTTCCTGTGCTCGTGCCTCGTCTGTTCCCGTCTGGATCTCTGCAGTTCTTCGTGTCTCCTGGATTTTCGTCTGTTCCTTGTGTCTTCTGGATGTTCCACTTCCCTGGGTTTCACTCGAGCACGCCGTCATCTGTTTTCACCACCGGATCGCCATCTCGTCCCTGCTTCACCCACCACCTGAGTGTTGTCCCCAATCTGTGCCTTACCATTGTTCATTAAACTGAGTTTATTTGCATCTTGCATCCTACTGTTATTTCCTCACACACCGCTTTATCTCACGCAACGAATATCAACGCGGATTTCTGTACTTCAGTTTGGTGCTACTGTTATGCCAGTGCTCTCTCGGATGCTCAGAAAGCAGACGTTAGAATAAAAGAAACGTCGCTTTACATACCGTTAACAGTGTTGGGAAAGTTCGCTTTCTTCATGAACTAGTTCCAAAGTTCAGTTCACACATTTTAAAACGAGCTAGTTCATTCATAGTTCTTTTTTTCCATATGTTGTGAGCTTTTTTATTATTATTGGCACAGCCCATATACAAACACAGACAACAATTATTTTATCAACGGGCAAAGTTTGCACATTAATGTAAGTTTTTAGATACTGGTGGTTGGTGTTGCCAGGATTAGGTGTTTTTTTCGCTGCATATTCAGGCCTGTTTGCATGTGTTTTAGCCGGGTTTTCGCCTGGAGGGGCTCTATAGAAATCTGGTACCCGAGAGCGCGCGTTCACAGACACCAAAATTAACTAGGTAGCGTTCATCAGCCAGTAATACTGTACGTTCCGTTCACGTTCGCCCAAAATATGAACGCATTCAATGAGCGATAGCATAACATTCAGGCACAACACACGTTACAGCTGGATTAAACATGGTTAAAATGCTGGCCAAACAGTGTTAAGCGTGACTGTATTTCAATGTAGTCTAAAAAGTCCAACAGCGGGATGCCGTTGTCTGAAGAACAGACGGATGGTGCGTTGTGGTGCATTTAAAGTTTTTGTAAAATATAATTTTCCCATCTGGTGGTTGTTTTTGTCGTTCAACAGCAATTTACTAGTGAAATACGTCATTGTTAGAAGTTAAGTAAAATTAAATAAAATATAATAAATCTTATATATAAAAAATTAAATAATTTAATTTTTTTTTCTCCTTTTTTGTGATAATTAGGTTATGGCCATTTGTCTTTGTCTGTCAACAAACAAAACAAACCAAAAATACATGTTTCAGGATATGTTTCAGGAAATACATGTTTTTTGAGAGGATAAAATGTTTTTGTTGAGAATGTTTGTCTATGTTAAGTAATTATCATTTCTTTTACATTTTATCTTTCAAATAGAGGTTAAAAACCAAGCAAATATCGGCCAAATATCAGCCAAAATAAATCGGCAGCATTAATCTGCCATTGGCTGACCCCGGATTTAAAAAAATCGGCACTCGGCGTGAAAAAAACATATTCGGTCTTTAACTTCTATTCGCTGACGCTACTTGTTTCGGAACATCAACGTAACACCACCAACCACTCGGTGAGTTGCACAGTTTTGAAAATGAACGTTAAGGGTTGTTTTAAGGACATGTTTATGCATGCCCATAGACAACCAGTCAAAAGATGTCACAAGCGATTCTAAAATAGTCAAAAACTTGAGACAGGACCCATTGTCAAAATTTCTAATCCACCTCATTCAAAACAAATTACAAATTAGACTCAATGTGTTAAATACCAGAATTATCCTTTAACAACTTACAATTGATTCAAAGCTTCCTCAGAGAATAATACTACTACTACTAATAATAAAAATCACTGGTAACAAACAAGCTTTAACATAGTTTTTTTTCAGAGAGAATAATCAGTGTGCATCTTTAATTAAGTGTTTTTTAATACTCTGTGGTTTGCACTGTTGTATTAGATACGGTACTAATATTTCTTCGAATAGCTTTCTCAGCCCGCTCAACACAGCTGATGGAATGAGAGCTAATGGCATCAAAAAGGGGTTATGACATCCGGTATGTGTGCCTGCATCTGTAAGCATCCACCTCTGTAAACATACTCACTGCAAACAGCCTCCTCTCAGTGGGAGTGGTATATCTGCATTAGGAACGCCCTGGTTGGCTTCTCAGACTGGAGTGGACTCCAACAGGGGACAGCGCAAGTAATTGGGTATTCAGCCAAAGCCACCTCACTGTACTTTGATTATTGGTTTCTGTTGCATATGGCTTCATTAACTGTGAAGAGGTGCTGCACAAACACACACACAAAACACACACAGCATGGTCTGCTGCAGAGCTGGCACAATCCTACAGTGCCTGTGGGCAGGCGAGCAGAATTAACGGCAAGCCTGTGTATCGTTCTCCCGCAAAGGAAAACAGAGAGAACAAGAGAGGGGAACAGTGAGAGAGAGGTGGAAAACAACCCATCGTGACAGGTGATTAATCTCGGTCGGCTTCTGAGTGGGCGCCAGGCAGTGCACTAATGCGAGTGCATCTATTTTGCAGCTCTTTGCTGGTGTACAACTTTCAGCGATGCAGGCTTTATTGCGCTGGACCACCACCAAAGCCAGAACCTTATGAAGGTAAAACAGTAGCAATACTCGAGAGCACGTAAATGTGAATTTGAGAACTTGTACAATAAATATTCGTACTTGTATGTGAACATTTACACTCACAGCTCCGATTTGAAAACCTGTAAAATAAAAATCTGAAGTTGAACGCTGAGATTTGCACTCACAGACAACAGTCACAAACCTGTATTCTGAATCTGAAGCTGCAGACAAGCAGTCACAAATGTGTAAAATATATTTGCACTTCTTCTAACATTCAAATTCGCAGTACAACCTCAAATTGGCACTTGCAACTTCTCAAATCTGTCACTGCAAGTTTAAATTTCGCGCCTTGACTTTTGCTACTCTTTTCGCGATATATGAGGTGCAAAACTGATTTGTGCACTTGTAACTCAGTCGCGGCGAGAGAGAGAGAGGGGCGGGAGCGGGGTGTTCAAACGAGCCGTGTTATTGGTTGGCGCCTAGCCAATGAAATGGGATTTCGGCATGATGATGTCACGAAACCCGCCTCCTCGTGGATGTTCTGAAACGCTAACATTAATGCATTAGACTGATATTAAAAGAAATAAATGATATTATCAAACTTAGTAAACCACCATACTAATAATGCATACTAAAGAAAAGCAGATGAACACAGAATATGAACGCAACATGTTAGATTAAGACAGTGGTATTACAAGACCAAACTCAGGAAACACCATAAATAAAGCATACGAGGAGCAATTGAGCAGAATATGAACGCAACTCATTTAATTGTACGTTAAGCATTTTCCTCTCATAGAAACCCCAAAAAACGCTTAATGAGGTTTAATGGACCAACAGTTATAAAATAAAAATAAAAAGCAATTAACACAATTCGTTATACATCATTAATAAAGCACAGGCAGCTGGTTTATTTGCACTGAACAAAAATGTGATTTCTTTCATCATATTCTGTGTTCATCTGCTTTTCTTTAGTAGGCATTATTAGTATGGTGGTTTACTAAGTTTGATAATATCATTAATTTCCATTAATATCAGTCTAATGCATTAATGTTAGCGTTTCAGAACATCCACGAGGAGGCGGGTTTCGTGACATCATCATGCCGAAATCCCATTTCATTGGCTGAGGCGCAACCAATAACACGGCTCGTTTGAACACCCCGCTCCCGCCCCTCTCTCTCTCTCGCCGCGACTGAGTTACAAGTGCACAAATCAGTTTTGCACCTCATATATCGCGAAAAGAGTAGCAAAAGTCAAGGTGCGAAATTTAAACTTGCAGTGACAGATTTGAGAAGTTGAAAGTGCCAATTTGAGGTTGTACTGCGAATTTGAATGTTAGAAGAAGTGCAAATATATTTTACACATTTGTGACTGCTTGTCTGCAGCTTCAGATTCAGAATACAGGTTTGTGACTGTTGTCTGTGAGTGCAAATCTCAGCGTTCAACTTCAGATTTTTATTTTACAGGTTTTCAAATCGGAGCTGTGAGTGTAAATGTTCACATACAAGTACGAATATTTATTGTACAAGTTCTCAAATTCACATTTACGTGCTCTCAAGTATTGCTACTGTTTTACCTTCATAGAACCTCCTGTCAAACATTCTGCCTCTCCACCAGGTAGACTAATAGCTGAGCACAGGATTCTAGTTTAGTGGAGAATGTTAAGCTTTGTGTTGATGTTTTACCCTTTTACACTGGTCTAGGATTACCTATCCCTGACCCGAAATCGCAAGTAAACCCATTACTACCAACGCAGGCAAGAGCATACCACCCACTAAATTGGAAACCTCTATTATGGTGAATCTTAACTGGCAAACTTGAGCCAGTAGAAGTAGTTTAGGTACTGATTTCATGGGCTCTTTCCAAGAAAACAATTTAATTCATTCATCTCCACAGCTATTGGAAGGAGAACAATCCAGAAACACATTACGAGAATGGAGTGCTGCCATGAACTTGTCTAGAGTAGAGTAGATGCCGATTCACACCTTAAGGCTCTTCACAGCAAACTCATAGATCAAGGAGACAAATTGGATAGGCTGTTATTGTAGCTGAGAAGGAAGCACATCACATTTTTTCATCGCAGGTGTGTTGAAAATCAACTGGCGTTGGAAATTTGCAAAGTTGGCAAAGATTTGTAACCTGGCCCTAGCCAGATGAATTTCGCTCCGCCTAGCTCCACTCATCCATCTGGAACCAATCCATTGAAATGGCGTTTCAGAAGGCTGGGCCTTATCAAAAATCTTTGCATATGATTGGATAAGCCACTTGTCTGTCATCTTTATCGACGTGCAATTTCAACCACTCACACCAGAAGCCAACCCGTGACGCTGATGAGAGCGACGCAGGAAAAAACAAAACAGAACAGCCGACGAATGACTACAAGCCCTCTTTAGACAAACGAATTACAGAACTCGGTTTAACATTGTTACAAGTTCAGGTAAGATCATGTCGGATATGCAGCTCGGTGCTTTCGCTCTGATCGGCAGACTCTGAAGATGCTCTGGCAAATTTTAGAGGATGGCAATAAAGCAGAAGAGGAACCGCTTTCTGAACAATCATCAGTCACTTTGTCACTACGTCACATCTATGAAACTCCCACCCTGCCTCCTGATTGGCTAAACCATAAAGTTGGTTAGAGAAATCACTCTCAATGTTAGAGGTTCCAGATGGATGTGAGTGAAGCTAGGCAGAGCTAAGCGGAACGACATTCATCTGGCTAGGGCCAGGTTAAAAGATTTGGGCTCTTGGGAATGATGAAGAGGAAAGATTTTCTGGCCATTCACAGAACATTTAATGCGGTGCTATTCAGTTTGGGCCACATCTTTTAGCTTGTACATTCTCATGACAATCTATATGATATGTCTAATGAAAAGCTGATAATTTCATACAACTTTTACTGTTGTATTTTACTGTTGTATGGACTTTTACTACAACTTTTCTTTTAGTCTAACTTTTATAACGTTTAGTATTGCAAGTCCACAGAAAATTTTCCAAAATTCATAAAGAAATCATACAATTAATCCATATAGACATAGGT
Organism: Hybognathus amarus; assembly: GCA_030378365.1. Lineage (NCBI taxonomy): Eukaryota > Metazoa > Chordata > Actinopteri > Cypriniformes > Leuciscidae > Hybognathus > Hybognathus amarus. The sequence goes on along the minus strand of JAQIUQ010001107.1, from coordinate 607 downwards.
TGGATAGCGGATGTCAGTAAATAACAAATTTATTTGTTTCTCGACAAGTTCGAACCACAAACGCCTTTCATGCAGTTCAGAAGTTCGCTGAACCTCATACAGTTCAGCTCACTTGGCACGCGTTCCTGGTTCAACTTATCAAGACTGTTTTCCAAAAATGGCTCCTGCCTGTATACAAGAAGTGGACTGTCTTTATAAAGTATCTTCTTATCTAAACTGTCTGTACACTTACCAAGTTCCCAATGCTTCATTTGCATGTATGGACCCTCCTTATGTTACTGTGGGGCTATTTTGAGCCTTGTTAGTGGTATTAACAAGCAATTTCTTTTTACTTATTATATACCCCCTTAAACTAGCTACAATCTAAACAGTTTTTAGAGATACAACTCTTTACATTCAATTATCATGAAAACAAATCTCAGAGAACGGTTAACTTGATACCAATGTTTTATTAGATCAAAGGTTAATTTTGTGCCGGAGTTCTCCTTTAACTTTCCTCTTCTTTGCTTCCTTCCCCCTTCTTTGACACAAGGGGAGGCATCAGGGCCCTATTTTAACGATCTGAAACGCAAGTGTCAAAGCGCAAAGCGCAAGTAACTTTATGGGC
>JAQIUQ010001106.1:412500-886464 GCA_030378365.1 Hybognathus amarus | reverse complement strand
GGTTAATGTATTGCTCGACAGCCACTTGAGGACGTGGTCTGGGCTGTATTCCAGACGAAACTGGACTAGGGTAAATGCATCTGGTTGTTGAAAACAGGCTATGTCATGTTGTTTTATTCATATATGACGACGTGCATCACCTCAGATGAGCAGGCGATGTATTCATCAAGCCAGCGTGCTGCAATCTATCTGCAAATCAAAGTGAAAGTAAGGACGCCATAGGCTATACGATTAACACTCAAGTTACCTTCTACCTCCACTATCTTCATTAAAAGTAGCCTTAAGAAATTAAATGAAACTGATCTCATACCAGGGCTTTTGCCGCTTCTCTCTTATTGCTGTCTTTGCTGATTTTGAAATAGCCGAAGCCGATGATTTATAAAATGCAGCACATCTGTTGCTTTCGGTGACGTGCACTTGATGAAATCTGTATAGGCTATAACGCGGAATTGAATATCAGATTAATATCCGTTTTGCATAACCAGGTGTAATGGTATCGTTTTGATAAACCAAATATATCTGAGAAACGCATTGTGGCCAGGAGTAAAACAGCCCCAAAGAGACCGGATTGTAGTTCATTACAAACCCCAACGCAAACTCCACGGAAGACAAAGAAAATATAAACTTCTGTCTGTCCAGTGCCAGGCGTCGGAATAAGACTAGAGTCACATTGTGGGGAAGGGTTTCAACAAACGGAGAGATCTCGGGCAGTCTGCTCTAGGGCTCAAACGTGTTTCCATAAAATACAATCATAAGTGGATACAGTAAATTATATACTTATAAAGCACATAAAACAGTTCAACATGGAGATTCGAATGGAAACAAAAGCCGAAGTTTTCTACTACCCCTGTTTTCCCCTCACACACACATAGGCCTATAAGTGTGTAATTTACTCAAATGCCTTTACTTTCATATGTTTTAAATGACTTGCAGATTTAAAAGTGTATTACCTCATTATGACTGTAACAAAAGATGTGTGCCTGATGCTCCTTTGGTTATGAACAGCTTGTGCAAACGTGTCGTGTATTCGGTGGGTATTCCATGAGCGCGCATGCAGTTTCGTTTGTCGCCAGAGGGGGCGTTGTTCTGCAAAAACTCGGAGACTTGCGTTTTGCTCCTTTAATAAACATTTTCAACATTTAATTGTGTTAGGCTTTATTCAATTCATGGATCCAGGTCATGGAGGTATTAAAGTTACAAAAACACAGATTAAAAAGGTTTCTTAAAATAACCCCACAAAAAAAGGACAAAAAGTTGACTTAATGTATCTACTCCTTCTTATTTTTCAGAGTTTTTTCTGAAGCTACTTCCTAAACAGAACATGCAGCTTTTGACGGTCACAAAAAATAACAGTCACTAGAATGAGAATGAGAAAGCCAACGACGTCCAGGGAATGATATTGAATCCAGTTCAGCTCATGGGCTGCAGGTCTGAGATGATCTGCCCCTTTGTGCCTCATGACAAACTCAGTCCAGAACACAGCCAGGTCCAGAGGCTCAATGGGACGGTCTCTGTGAATAGCTGAAAGCTCTAACATCTTCTCCTTGTAGCTGAGGAGTCAAAAATGGAGGAAGTATTTTAATATTTTGTTGCATACAAAAAGATTGCAAAATCTACACACTCAAAACTATTTGTTGTAGGATTAACTTAATTTTCACTCAGAAATTGCTAATAAATGTAATAGATAATTACAAATAAATGACATGTAACACAATTAATTAAATGTGAAATGTTGTAGAAAGATAGTATTTTTTTTAATTCACATATGACAAACATGCCACTTTGAGTTCAATACTAAATAAGTGCTGTTTTAATCAACACAATGTATCTGTCACCACTAGGCTTCGTTGGACTTTCTGTTTGTTTTGATTTGTTACGGTCACCTATTCTGACTGTTTGTCTGTTCCTGAGTTTGCTTTATTAAAGAAAGTGTTATTTCTACTTTCATCTCTGTCTTCCTTGGACCTTGAGCCACCTGTGACGGTATCAGTGCATATTGTGCGTAATACATGTTTTACCTTTTGTCATTTCAGGACCTTGTCAATGCAACCAGCAGTTTTTCTGAGGTCACATCAAAGATACTCAGGGCTTCTGCAACACCTCTAGCCACTAAACGCTGGGCATTATCCCCTTGGTCTCCAAACAGAGGAAGCATCACCATTGGCACCCGTTACAGATTCCTTCATTAGATTCCATGTGATCCACCATGTGTAATAAAAGCCTTAACCTTAGGATGGCCTATAACATACAAACAACACATTCATACTGTTAGTGTGTTATCAAATGATTTTATAGTGAATTATAATATGCCATGGTAATTCAAACATCATGCACCCCCTGACTCTTGCCATCAGTACCACACACACTGAAAAAAAAAATGGAGTAGGATACTACTTAAAAGAAGCTAGGCAACTTTTTTTTCACTCAGAAAATGCAAAAAGATTTGCCAAGCAAAAACCTAAACATATTTATCAATAGCAGTTAATTAGAAATCTTTAAGTTACATTTTACTTGGAATATGGAATTAAGTAAACTTTACAGAAAATAAGTAATTTTAACTTGGTTAAAAAATTAGTTAATATCGATTTAGTGGAAATTTACTTTGCCTTTGCATTACATTTCACTAAAACAATAATACCTGAATTGTATTAGTCATTTATAGTATGTGCTTTACTTTAGATCATCTAAGTAAATTATTGCATCAGTGTCAGATGTTAAGCATCATGTGAATGCCAAGACCACAATGGCGGTAACATTTGATGGGTCGTTTTGTGTGGCAACTGGCAAGTTACTAATACTAACAACAAAAATCAATGATAAAACAGTGTAAATACAGCTGGAAACCAGTGAAAAATTAACCTCATTAATTATTCAAGGTCCAGTGCATGATGGGAACCCCAGTATCAGAAAAGTTCAGTCATTTTTACTTAATTTTATTAAGATTAATATTTCTACTCGACTTGAACTAAGTACTGATATGGAATTTACTTTTTTGATTCTTGCCTTAACTTTTTCAAGTAAGTTACATTGTTTTTTCAGCAGTATTTACTTCAAAAAACAAACAAAAAAAAACAAACAAACAAAAAAAACATTTTTTACAGTGCACTTTTTAAAAATAAAATTTCTTCCAGGAAGGCTTAGAGGGTCAAATATAAATAAAAAATAATTTAAAAATACCCAAGAGATCATTTTGTGGAAGCCATTTCATCAGTTTGACATTCTTTGGAGCATTTTCAGGGACTGGTCCAGTGTACCTCCAGAGCACCTACAAATCAAAGAGAGCTAAAAGTTCATTTTTGAAGCCATGTAATCATGAACACACAGTATGGTGACATGCATTATTTTGCATAACATAATTTTGTTATGAAATGGTGCTGTTATTCAAGCTATAGTTCTATGAATTTTACTTTTACAGGACAGTGGCCCTCCAGGACTAAGTTTGGACACACCTGGTTTAACATTACAACCCACAAACTGACTACATTTTCTTTTTTTTTACCATCTACAGTTATTTTATTCAAAATCTTTATGACTCAAGCTGCTTTTGGTGCAACAGTAAGACATTTCCAAAATAATAAAATATGCAGCCATCAATGTACACATATTACTGTATATTTGTAAATAGTCTCATTTAGACAATCAGTGGCTGGAGTTTACATGTCTTATGAGTTTTGTGGACAATAAAATCACAGTCTTCAATTCAGTTTATACCGTGATGAGATGGCCTTTTGGTTCTTGAATAACATTTGGGGGAATTGGATGACATAGAAAGTCAAGGAATGACAAAGGTTCACGGAATGACTGAGAACAAAGTCGACGTCGAGCTGAATGAGTATCAGGCTCAGGGAGCCAATCGTCTTCAAAGTACTATTGAATGAATCATTGGTATTGGCGATGCGTGATAACATCACACACTCCACCCCCAGCGACGCGCATATAAATACAGAAGTGGATGCATGCACTAGTTGCTTTTTCACTGAGGAGCCAAGTGTAATTCAGAGTCAGCGATGGTCCAGCAGTAGTGGCAAGGGGATTACCTCCGATTCCCTCTGGGGAATACTGAAGCGGTCTTCTGCTTCTGCAACTGCTCAACACTAAACAACAGCACTCTTCAGAGACATCGAACGGTCGGCTCTTGAAGCGAGAGCAACTGCAGTGCGTGAATCCACTTCCATTTTATACCCGCACCGTGGGGCAGAGTGTGTGATGTCATCACACACACCAAATTCATTGGCACGATCAATAGTACTCGAAGACAATTGGCTCCCGAACGTAAATCTCCATTTAAGTCAACATCGGAAGACGTCTGAACGTTCCTTCGAACTGAAAGGGACCCAGAAATTTTTTTTCAGACCAGGTTGATTATTTTGGGCTTATTTTCTTAAGTCTTAAGTTAAGATCTGACAAGTTCATTTTGGAATTTTCACAAATTCGTATTACAGAACCAAATCTTAATTTGATATAGAATTATTATCCTATCTTATAAAATCTTATCTTATGTAGTTAGGAGTTCCCTCTATTGAGTTCGGTAATCAACTCTCAGGTCTGTTACCAAGCAACCAACCACACGTAAACAGCAGTTTTTATAAGCTTGATAGAGTCTGTAATTATTTTTCAGAATTTTGTCATCAAAATGCAGCACATCATTTGGGTGTTCACAAAGTCTTTCCACCATCAAACATTGCTGTTCTTTAGCTATATCATTAAAAAATGTGACGCCATTCTCAGACAGGACTATTATTATGTGATTGTTACAGTAATAATTAATTTCACAAATAGTTTTGTTGTTAGGACATTGGGGTTGTCCTAAAGTTAAGACAGTTTTTAGGATTTTCAGTGGTTAAGATGCACTTAAGAAATGCACTTAATGTTATTTTGTAATAGCTTTTGTCCTAAATGTGGTCCTAACTGAAATTGCCATGGTTACCTAACAAATAAGATGGGATCTTTCTGTAATGTGGCCCCAGGTCACTTATTTCTCTAGCAAAACATGACAACACTTCTGACCATTCTTGGGCACACTTTCCACACTTACCCTCTGAGGTATCTGCCTAAATGCCTCAAAGAACTCTCTTGCTTTGGCCTCGGGTAACTGTGACACCATGGAGCCCAGAGTGAAGACCACAAACCCATGCTCTCCAGAACCATTCGCAAACTCTTCCAGCTCCTACACAGAGGACAGATATCAGTATTGAGATATCACGTTTCATGAACACAAAAGCACAAGCTTTCATGGTATCAACTATACTCCTATTTATTGTAAGCAGTTCATCTTTACATTTTTAACGCTCACTCACTCACTCACTCACTCACTCACTCACTCACTCACTCACTCACACAAATACCAACATGAACTTGCATGTTCAAAATTTGAACTTCTGAAAAGCAGCATAGCCTACTGCATCAATAAAACCTCGTGGTAAAGACTACCTTTCCTTTTTTCTTACTGAAAAAGTGCACTACATAATTACAAAGACAATGCGTCTCATTTAATGCTTGAAGATTATAGTGGTCAAATGACGAAAAAAAAGAAAAAGAAAAAATACTTAGCCTCCAATTAAATTCATGCTGGACCAGAAGATTCAAAAATTATGCACAATATCTAAACTCCTAAACTGACTCTCTCAGTGATCCCATGCTAATTTATACAAATCTAAGTACAGCCTATGAACAAGCTTAGCCAGGATAGAAACCCCAGAGCAGGAACACTCCCACACCTCTAATGTTTGTACAGTAGACAGCAACTGGAGATATGACACATTTCAGACGCCTGGGAATGTTTTCAAATGAGGAGGTGCTTCTGAACTAAACAAAAGGGGAGTGAGTGTTGACAGGTCTCTGGCTGCATGCGAGTATAGCACAACTAATTAGCTCAGACTTTTAAGCAATGTCACTGAACTGTGGTTTAAAGTCTAACAAGTGGGTTAAATGTAGCTCTGGGTTAATATTTCAAGAACGTAACGGCATGTAAGAACTGTCAAAGTTATAAAGATAGCTTTGTTCATACAAAGGGCAAGAGGACTAAGTGTTAGCAAGTGGTAAATATGCTGGTAACACTTTTCAATAAGGTTCAACATGTTAACATTGGTTAATGCATTAGGTAACATTAACTAACATTGAACAATACTTTAACAGTGTTTATTAATATAGGCTGTACAGTGACAGAGAAAGCTCTACTAAAAGTATTTTGGTGAAAAACAACTGAATGCCTGTGATAGTGGAATTTGTAGTTGTAGAGTGTAGAGTGTAGTTGTACACTTGTTTTATCTTCCACAAACACAACACAACAGTTACACCTTCTCAAATTCTTCATTGCAGGTGCACAAATCCTATTCTACAAATGACAAATTAAGAAACTCAAACACTAAATTTTTTTGCTCCAGTTGCTCCAGTGAATATGGTGCAAAACGCATTTACACACCTGCATCTAGGCCTGTCACGATAACAAATTTTGCTGGACGATAAATTGACCAAGAAATCTTTGCGATAAACAGATAATATTGTCGTTCTGAGACCATTTACAACTAAAATAATAATAATGGCATTATAATGCAGGTATACCTACCCTTAAATAAACTTTTATTTCTAAAGACTATTTAACTCTAAAAATGAAAAACATTATAAATATCCACAATAAATGAACAAAACAAACAAAAACAATAAAAGCAAAGGACAGTCTCTGTTAACAAAAACTGCACTTGAATAAATAACAAAAACAATAAATAAAATGGATGTAAACAAAACCTGCCCCTACCCTATGATAAATTATTTGTTAATAAAGCATTAACACACAAACCACTGTTAATTTAACATTTAAGCAAGCTGCGTGCATGGACTGGCATGCATGAGCAAAAAGTGTGCTCCCTTAATAATTCTAAAAAGCTGACAGTTCATCTCTGTTATTATTAATAAAGCTGACTGCACAATTAATCTTTCAAAATATCCACACTTTGTTATAATTTGAGGATTTACCAACATACAGAATTCAGCACTGAACATAAAGTCAGTTTTTAGCAGTGAGGGGAGTATATCTCATATCTCAACACATATGTCTGTGATTGGCTACACTGCTCAACGCTGTAAACATGAATGGAAACTCTGGCCTGTAAATTTTTGTTTTCGTTGTTCTTATTGCTTTTCTGCAACAGAATGAATAAAAATCTATTCGTTTTTGTATGTTTTATCCATAGATATTTCTAGTTTGCAAGAGTCCCGCAAATCATTTTATTTTCCCGCAACGTGCACACACAGACTGAGTGCACTCAGCCATTAAATCTAGTGTCAAGTCCCCCCCACCCCCCCACCCAACCCGTGGAAGAGGCACAGCGCACCTTTGACGCCCTCCGCGAGATGCCGCTCAAAGTCGGCTCTCCCGTCTAAAGCCTGTAGGACCACATCCACCTTTGTCGGCCAAGCTTATGCCTTGTGAATACCCATTATCCTGCCAAAAGGAGTGATGAACAAGATTCTAGTGATGATCTAGAGCTCCTTCTACCAGAAAGCTTTACACGTCTACATGGTCTGTGTTCTCCAAATGGTGCACTGACAAAAAAACTTGCAGTTGCTTAGTTTCCTCCAAGAGCTGTTGGATAAGGGGAGATCCCCCTCCACGCTTAAAGTCTATATGGTGGCCATTGCACGCGGCTGATCCCTAGGAAAGAACGAGTTTGTCATCTGCTTCCTTAGGGGAGCCGGGAGGATGAACCCCCGCGCCCCCGTCGGTTCCTATGGGGGATCTTCCTTGGTCCTCGAGGCCTTGAAAGCATCTCCCTTTGAACCCTTTGGGTGTCAGGGGTCATTCCACTAGAGGCATGACCTCGTAATTGGCATGGTCCAGCGGAATTTCTATTCATGACATATATGTGGGGGCAGGCTGGGCTTCACCATCCACCTTTGTCAGGTTTTATAACCTGGAAGTTCCCACCCTGCAGGCTAAACGTCTGTCAGTATAAGTGAGATGTATGTTCTGTCTAACTTAACTCTCCTGGTTGAGCTGCACTATATTGGGTTAATATGCCATATGTTTATAAGGACCAGTGGCGCTGGTCTGTATTCCCTATGAGTGCATATTTACTTATGCCGGCCTGCGTTGCTGGCCGCCTTATTTCCTGCTTAAATCTGGGATCCCTGGGATTCCCTGGGACTCACGAGTGGAAGCTTGGCGTGCATGACATTGATAATGGGTTCTCGTAACATAAGCTAACTTTTTCTTTTCTTTCTTTATTCTTACAGTAACTCACAGTTCAGTTTTTACATCACTCAATGGAACAAAAACAGTGAAAGGTACTCGGTGCATTTGGACTAAATCCTTAAATTTGAAATACCATACTAGCCTATACTGATATATAATATAGATATGGGAGCATACATAAAGATATGGCAGCAAAAATAGTAAGAATAGTTTGGTTGTGTCCATCAGCTGCTGTTTTTGAACAGATATTGCATTATATAACATTGCTTGTACTGTGTTTCCAGATTTACTATTTTAAATCAAACTTTATACACAGCTACAGCATTAGTAAGCCTATTAGGAACCGAAAAATAAAGACTCACTTTTGATAAAGGTTTTGGTTTCTGGCTAACTGTTGCTCCAATCATGACCATGTTTGGCATCACCGGACGTGGGAATTCCAAGGCAAAGTCGAAACGCATAAACCAGAGAGCTGCACGGCTCATGACCTCCACCATCGATGTTTTTCTCTGAAGTGCACGTGAAGCGATCTCATCTGCACGAGTAAACATATATTTGCAAGCCATGGGCTGCAGGAGAGTCCTTACCAGGTTTACACTTCTTTGCCAAAGACTCATGCGGTCAGTAAAGTGAGTTAAAGGTTGTGGAACATAAGAGGCTGGAACTGGACATTGACTGGCAAGAGCGTCAACACCACAAGGATGGTTTATTTGCATATAAATAGCTGGAATTGAGAGATATTCACCAGCTATAGCTCCAATGGGCTCAAATGGATCTGTGAGAATAGCATCAAAGCTGTAGTCTTGCAGTTCATTCATCAAGTCCCTGTTGAAGAGAAGACCCTCTGCATTTCTCACTATGAAGCTTTGAAGAATATCCAGTGAATGAATAAATGCCTGGAACTTGGCCAGGTCTGTAGAGACATCAACACTCAGAAGTGTGTTTATTTTATCTGCCAAGCCTGCTTCTAATTCATCCTTGGTGTAGTTCACTGGATATGTCAGAGTGGTGGTTTTCTGTGAAGGACCCATACTCAGACTCGCCTCTGGAATGACGACCACCACCTGGTTTCCTCTCCTCCCCAGTTCCTCCACAACAGGCTTCATCCCTAACCAGTGACTGCCATCTGATGGAATAACCAACAGTTTCCCAGCTTCAGCTGAACCCAAGAGGAAGAGACTCAAGAGCAACCATATAACAGCCATTTTATCAATGGTGTGAACGACAGAGGCAGTTGAAGGAGATTAAGTAAGAAAAACACTTACACAGTGTAACCAGTGGTTAAAGTACTATATTGTGTGGGTTCAAGGGAGTGGCTGCTTGGATGTTTACAGCTTGTAGGATGTGCTCAGTCCAAATATGGCATTGAAGTAATCAATGGATTTTTTATCAAAAGTAGGCCTTCATAGACATGTTATCAACGTAGATTAGACCACATTGACCTGGACCACATGCTTCATGTTAATTAAAAAAAAAAAAAAAAAAAAAAAAAAATATATATATATATATATATATATATATATATATATATATATATATATATATATATATATATATACACACTAATGTTCAGTGTTAAATCATCAATGTTAATTAATACACCTAAAATATATAATATATATACACCACTCCTCCATAATAGAGCCCTTTTTTCACATTTTGCGTTTTAATTTATATTTAGACATTTATTTTTTAGACATTATCAAATACTATACATATTATAACATTAAAAATCTACACATTTGCCATGCCGTAGAACTCACGTGATACAAATATAACAACCAGATCACTTTAATTTACTTGCTTTTCTCTTTTATTAAACAATTACAAATTATATGTTACACATAGTAATTTGACTCTGTTAATCCTGCAAAAAAAATGTATGACTTTTCATTGACCTAACCAGGCACCCAAATTATCACAGCTACCAATAAATGCCCCTTGTAGCCATTAGCATTAACCTAGATTGAGTTTTTTTTAATTTTTTTTTAATTTTATTTTATTTTTGCATTAACTGTACAGTCTTACCATAAGTGCCTTTCACTATTGTAAAAAAAAAAGCTCTGTAGTTTGTGCACAATTTAAAATATCTGAGAATATTTTACCTTTGTCAGTGGACCTTGGTCATACCTATGAAGCCAAACTGCACCGTTCCCTAATAGCTCTTCGTATGTAGTGTCCTTCTGCAGATATCTACTAGCCAGTTCATCAAAGTTGGTATACAGTTTTTGGCAAAGGAACATTTCAAAAAATGTCATAAGCATATTATTTGCTCTCTAAGGGAAAGTCATCTTTTCTGAGTAACCGGTAAATGAAGCGCGGGACAAAAGATGGAGGTGAGGGACACTGCGGCTGACTCATCAAGCCGACAGGGAATTCCATGCAAGAAGTAAACAGGGGGAAGTGAGAGGGAATCGGCAAGGATAGTGCCACAAGGCAGGAAAGGATCGGTGAGCAAAATATCAAATCCGGTCTCTCTTAGACTCTTCATCAGAGGCTCATCCGTACAGCAGCCCTTCACAGCCTTTCACCTGCATATTTGTGAACTCTATCAGGTTCCCCAAATTCTCCAAAAAATCAGTTAATTGTGGAGGCTTTTCAATCGCATTCTTCTTAATGTGGTCCAAGATTGCATTCATCTCAGCATGGGTGTATGGCACACGAAAGACTTAGTGGTGTAATTGCCAGTTGCCCTAATCAGAAAACTGGTTTCAGGGATCAGGACCACCATCTCATGACCCCTCAGAGACAACTGTTCCACCAATATCTTCATGCTCAGCCAGTGGCTGCCATCCACTGGCATGACAAGCACCTTTCCAGCCTGTACAGGCTCTGAGGACAACAAACTTAGCCAGGCTAATAGACCCAGAGCGGGAAAACTCAGTGCTCTTACCATTCTTCAAACGTTTATACAGTAGACAGCATACAGGGATACGTTTAAGAAGCCTGGGAATGTTTTTAAAAGAGGAGGGGCCTCAAAACTAGACAAAAGGGGAATGAGTGTTGATAGGCAGCCTGCTGCGACAGCTCAGATTTTTTAGCTATGTCACTGCACTGCAGTTTAAAGTCTAACAAGTGGGTTAAATGTCAGGATTAATTATTTCATGAATATACAAGCATCTAAGGACTATCAGCGTTAGAGATAGCTTTGTTACAAAGTTCAAGAGGACCAAATGTCAGCAACAGGTTGATATATTGTTAACATATTGCAATAAGGTTCATCATGTTAACATTAGTTAATGCATATAGTGAACGTATAGTGAACTAACAATACTTAGGTAGTTATGCTGGATGAAAGTCGGACACTTCAGAGCATGCGAGTTTTGAACTACTTGGACGATTAGCTGATTCTAGCTCGATCACACTCAGAGCTCATAGAACACAGGACCAACATCTTGAGAATCTAGGTCTCAAAGTCAATTGGATGAAACTTTCGCTGTCTCCCAGTCAGAGAATATCTTTCTAGGCACAGAACTGGACTCGCTGTCTATGAATATGTCTATGGACGACTGAACATTCAGCGCATAAAAAAAAATCCTTCTGCTGCGGCACTAATAGTCCTGCTCAAAGGTTTCAGAAAGGGTCTCATGGCAGTGCAATTCAGTACACAAGTGAATCTAAATCTGGAGTATATTTAACATGATTGAACATACTGTTCAAATATCCTACAGGAGCCTTGGAGTTAATCCCACAAAACACTTTTGTGATGTGTAAGGTGGAAATAGTCAGATATTTACTAGTGGCTTTACTCAAATAGATACATGCAAGATTACAGTATTGAACACCACACCATACTTAAAGGCATAAGTCAACCACAAATTAAAATTAGCCCATGATATCCTCAGCCTCAAATCATTCTAGGTGTATATGACATTATTCTTTCAGATGAATACAATTAGAGATTGAAAATAAGCCATGGCTTTTCCAAGTTTAATAATGAAAGTAAATTGCTTTTTCTGTTTTGAAGTACAGAAAAGTGCATCCATCCATTATAAAAAGTGCCCCACACAGCTCTAGGGAGTTAAATAAAGGCCTTCTAAAGCAAAGCGATGCGTTTTATATAAGAAAAATATCCATATTTAAAACTTGACAAACGGTAATCTCTAACGTCCGTGAACTGTTGTATGTGGGAAACAGGCAAAAGTAATAAAAAGAACTGTAAGTTCCAGTGTCAAATGCAGAAGTGCAGAATAGAGCAAAACATAAACACCGGTCGCAAATTAGAAGTCTAAAACAAACTTGGTTCTCACTTAGAACTAGCAGATTTCACCTGGAGCATCCTATGCAATAAGTCCTTATGAATTACAGCTATTAATGTTCTAATCAGTTTAATTAAAAAATCCCAAATATCTTTCTTGTTAAGCAATATCACTCTAGCAACCGTTTTTTTTAAATGTCAACACTGGAAACCAGACTGAAAACGCAACTAATGGAACCCTTTTTAAATTGTTGGGGTTTTCAGAAGCTGAAGTGGTAGTTATCTAAAGGTAAAAACAGAAAACACAAGTATATATATATATATATATATATATATATATATATTTTAAGTTTAAAGATCAAGTAAAAAACATTAACACTGGATCAACTTGTTCAAAATGGTGAACCATTGAAAATCCGAAACATTTAGAAACAGCTATGAAGTAACAAAGTCTTATTTACTAAAATCACCTGACTGTAGCAGTTTGATATGCACTTCTAACGATCTATTCTGAAAGTGCCCATCAATACTCTGACACAGCACAAGTTCCCTTGAAGAGAACAATCCAAAATCGCCCAAAATAATGATGGAACTACTACTGTAACCATGAAATTCCGGCAGAGGAGCACTTATTGGCTCATTAGTCATTTCAACTCTTTAATAGAGCCTATTTTCTTTTTTTTTGCTTTACTTTTGAATTTAGTTTTAGACACCAAATCATAACATTAAAATATCTCTTTTGTCACTTGGTGTACAGAAGTGTGAAGTATGATTTTAAAAATCAACTTCACAATGAATCTTTCATTGACATTGTATCTCTGCTTTGTTTGTTACAATGAGAGGATTTGTGCTGGTGTAAAACTTAGTTAATGTTTGCTAAACATAAACTTGTTCAGAATTTTGAGAGATACTGAGCAGATTCTAAATCCCGGTAACTGAAACACATCTAATTGGTCATTGTTTTGGCAGCCACCATAACCAATTAATGCTCCTGGTAGGCATTAACATTAACCTAGATTAACAATTGCCATTTGTTTGGGGGGTTAACTGCACAGTCTTGCCAGTAAATTCCTTTCACTGTTGTAAAAGACATGTCACACAAGACATCTGAGAATGGCTAAGCTCATTAACATCTTACCTTTGCCAGTGGACCCCTCTTTGCACAGTTGATGCCCCCTATATGGACCATGTTTGGCATTTGAGGTTTGGGGAACTCAAATGTAAAGTTATACCGGTAGAAGCCAAACTGCAGCATGTCCTAATAGCTCTTTGTATGTAGTGTCCTTCTGCAGATATCTACTGGCCAGTTCATCAGCGCTGGCAAACAGTTTACGGCAAAGGAAGATTTCAAAAACTGTCATAATCATGTTTCTTGCTCTCTGAGGGAAAGTCATCTTATCTGAGTAACCAGTAAAGAAGCGCGGGACAAAAGATGGAGGCGAGGGGACACTGAGCGGCTGACTCATCAAGCCGGCAGGGAATTCCACGCAAGAAATAAATGGCGGAAGTGAGAAAGAATCGGCAAGGATAGTTCCACATGGCAGGAAAGGATCGGTGAGCAAAACATCAAATCCAGTCTCTCTTAGGCTCTTCATCAGAGGCTCGTCGTACAGCAGCCCTTCACAGCCTTTCACCTGCATATTTGTGAACTCGATCAGGTTCCCCAAATTCACAAACATATCAGTAAATTGTGGAGGCCTCTCAAACGCATTCTTCCTTATGTGGTCCACGTTGGCATTTAGCTCAGCAATGGTGTAGGGCACACGGAAAGACTTAGTGGTGTAATTGTCAGACGCCCTAATCAGAAAACTGGTTTCAGGAACCAGGACCACCATCTCATGACCCAGTCCAGACAATTCTTCCACCAAGATCTTCATGCTCAGCCAGTGGCTGCCATCCACTGGCATGACAAGCACCTTTCCAGCCTTTACAGGCTCTGACGAACAACAAGCTTAGCCAGGCTAGAAGCCCCAGAGCAGGAAAACTCAGTGATCTCACCATACCTCTAAAGTTTGTACAGTAGACAGCAACTGGAGATACAACACATTTAAGACGCCTGGGAATGTTTTAAAATAAGGAGGTGCTTCTGAAACTAGACGAAAGGGAAGTGAGTTGATCTCTGGCTGCCCGTGAGTACAGCAGCTAAGACTCTCAGACTTTAATGTTATGTCACTGCACTGTGGTTTAAAGTCTGAACACGTGGGTTAAATGTGGCTCTGGGTTAATATTTCAAGAATGTGCAAGGATTAAGAACTGTCACAATTACCTAGTGATAGCTTTGTTCATACAAAAGTAAAGAGGACCTGCAGCAGGTTAAAATGTTGGTAACCCTTTTGTCATATTAACAAGCATTACACCATGAACTATCACAATAAACTTGTACAGAATTTATGAATTATGTTTAGGTTATTTCTACATATTCAGATAGTTTTAACTTTTCTAACTTTATGGACTGACATTGTTAAACTGACAAAACAACAATAATAATTATAAATCAGCATCAACTTATTAATATATTGTTTTTTTAAATAATTAATTTTGAGAAAGGTAAAAGTTAAAAAAAATGTCAAAAAGTATCCTAAAATATCAGATAATTTTACCTTTTTATGACAAGGCAAAGTTATTTATAAAAAAAGAAAAAAAAGAAAAAAAAATTAAGCCAAAATACTTGACCTTTTTCTTCATTATGATATCAGGACAGTTGTATCACCCTGACCATTTTTTACTGTATGCCTACAAATATAAAAATTAGTTTCAACAAAAAAATTTAATAAATCATAGATGTAATCAAGTCATTGTATTTCGGATTTGAATTTTTTTTAATTCATTAGAAAATAAATAAACATGAGGCCTCTAATAGTAATATTAACAAACGGAATCAAGCTGCAAGCATAACCAGTGTTTTCCCCAAAACAATTGTTTATAAATTTAAGGGAATAAGTCACTTTTCTGGTACATAAGTACAGAGTTTGTTAGAGAATAAAGTTATTGGTTTTATCTTGTTCAAAACAATTTATATGTTAAAAATAATCAAAAAAGTCACTATGGTCTGTCAGTACAGGATTGCCTCAGATTTCATGCAAACTGTCTAAACGCATGGGAACACAGGGCAGTCACGCCTACATGAACTCTCACATACAAGAGGGCTGTGGCATGAGGGGGTTAATCTGTCAAAAGCACTCTACTCTGAATGAAAGAAAGTGCTGAGAGAAGGATTACAGAGCACATGTTTTTTACACACGATGACCTGTTTGCAATTTAATCTTAAGCAAATGAGTGTGTTTGATTAAATTTTTTATGAATTTATAGAAATTACAAAAAGTATAAAGATAAACACATCTAAATCTAAAATCCTGCACTGGTTTCAGAGCTATTCAGTACACGAGTAAATCTAACATGATCCAACATACTGTTAAAATATACACAAGAGTCAATCTCACAAAGCACTTTCACAATGCAGGTGTAAAAAGTGGCTTTAGCAGGTATTTTTACTATTAAAAGTTGTCACGTGTCAGTTGTCACCTGGTTATCTGTCACAAATCTTTTTTATTTGTATTTATCTACACTGAATTCAAATCTAATGCATAAATGCAATACATTTAAAATGATTATAAATACTGTAAGCCCTTATGAATTCAGCTATTAATTATCTAATCAGTTACAAAAATCAGTTACAGATACTAAAATTGGTTTGCTTTTCTTGTCTATAAGAAAGAATATGATTATTTCTCAATCAGAGTAACAATGGTTAAAAAAATCAATGTTGTTAACTTTGGAGTGCAGGTGGGCCCAGATACTGCAGGTATTTTACTCACACTTCCTTTGGCAAATGATTCCGTAAAGCCAAAATAAAAATGTCATTGACTGGGGTCTCAGAATCCTCACCACTGGTTTTTACCATTTTCCTTGCTACCAGTCAGACTGACACTGTTTTTCATTGAAAGCTTTAAAGTAAAAACACTGGCAGGCACACATCTGCCTGTCATTCTTTTTTACTGTCTATGCATTATGTAGGATTATAACAAATAAATTGTGCTTAGTTTAATGTAAGGGGATGAAGTGAGTAAATAATGACACCTATATTGTCCCTGATTGGTGGAATTGGTGGTTACAGCTCTCCCAATGTTACAACCATACCAAGTCCCTCTCTATGTCTGGTTTCATTTTAACTCAAACAATTATCTGTGATTATATCTCACAAAAATATCTAACACAACACTGGGCTGTAACAAAAACTAAGGGCTATCTGCAAAAAAAAATAAAAAAAATAAACAAAAAATAAACATTGTGCCCTTTGC
The DNA here is from genome assembly GCA_030378365.1 of Hybognathus amarus. Taxonomy (NCBI): domain Eukaryota; kingdom Metazoa; phylum Chordata; class Actinopteri; order Cypriniformes; family Leuciscidae; genus Hybognathus; species Hybognathus amarus. Next base: position 869,777 of record JAQIUQ010001106.1, on the reverse strand, counting down.
TATGTCCCACTTGAGCTAGCCCATGTAAATGAATATAGAAAATTGTTAAATCTCTGTGAATTTCAGTGTGAAAAGGAGGATATCTTTATCTGAGATCTTTAAAGCAAGTAGCATATCTCTGAAATTGTCCTCAAACAGACTGAAAAAAGAGACCCAAACAGTTTCTTGCTCTTTCTCAGCTTATTAGACACCATTAATTTAGACAAAGCACTCTCTATATATGGTATAGATAATGGTGTGAGTTTTTTTGTGGATTTGCTGGCTGTTTTCACAGTCCATTATGATGAGTTCATGACAGACATGGATAGAGAAAAAGTGAGCAATGGGATAGAGGGAGAAAGAGCAACAACACTGATACTGTTAGTGCAAATGTACATGCAATTACATGCAAACGTAATTATGGGGCTTACTTGTGACAATGGTTTTGGCTTCTTAGTTGCCATTCCTCCAATCATGATCATGTTAGGCATCAACGGTCTTGGAATTCAAAGGCAAAGTCAGAAGCGCATAAACCAAAGAGCTGCACGGCTCATAATTTCCATCAAAGACGTTTTTCTCTGCAGTACACGCTGAGGCGATCTCATCTGCGCAAGTATGCATGTATCTACAAGCCATGGGCTGCAGGAGAGTCCTTACAAAGTTGATACACCTTTGCCACAAATTCATCTGGTCTGTAAAGTGGGTATTACGTTGTGGAACATAAGAAGGAGGACTTGGGCATTGGCTGGCAAGAGCGTCAACACCACAAGGAAGGTTTATTTGCATATAAATAGCTGGAATGGAGAGATATTCACTAACAATGACCCCAACAGGTTCAAACGGGTCAGTGAGAATAGCATCAAATCTGTAGTCTTGAAGCTTCTTCATCAAGTCCTCATTGAAAAGCAGACCCTCTGCATTCCTCACTATAAACGTTTGAAGAAGGTTCATTTGGTAAAAGAAAACCAGAAACTTGGACAAGTCAGAAGAAAGGTCATTACTCAGAATTTGAGTTAAATTCCCTTCCAATGACGCTTGTAGTTCATCCTTGGTGTAGTTCACTGGATATGTCAGAGTGGTGGTATTCTGTGAAGGACCCATACTCAGACTCGCCTCTGGGATGACGACCACCACCTGGTTTCCTCTCCTCCCAGTTCCTCCACAACAGGCTTCATCCCTAACCAGTGACTGCCATCTGATGGAATAACCAACAGTTTCCCAGCGTCAGCTGAACCCAAGAGGAAGAGACTCAAGAGCAACCACACACCAGCCATTTTATCAGTCAGTGGTATAATAAAATCTCTCACGGTGGCTTTTGCCAGCTGTAGGGGAGGTCAACGAGAAACAACCAGGTAATGTGTAGCTTTAACTACTCCAATATCTCACAATGAGTCTGGTTTATGCAAGCAGAGGTGGAGATCCTTGTAGCTGGGTGGGACTTTATCTATATGGTGTTGAAGCAACCAATTGGGGTGAAAGTTTAGAAATGCAATGTCATGCAAAAAAGAAAAAAAAAGAAAGAAAAAAGAAATGGAAATAGAGAAAATGCATATGGTTTGTTATGGCATAGATGAAGAAAGAAAAGAAAAAAGAGAAAAGTAACTTTTGTACAGATATGTTTACTTTTTAAATACTTTTTTTTAAATAAATGATTCTTCCTGTCAAATACCAAACTCATAGCAAACATGAAATGTCTTCAAGTCTTGTTATTCAAATTGGTTTATATTTTGACTTTTTTTTTCAAAAGATATACAAAATACTGGATATGTTTGCAGGGTAACAAAAGTAAAAAAAAAATAGAGTGAGACGACATGTTTAAATGTATAATTTCATTTTTTTACCTAACAATTTAACATAAAATCTAAATACATTGGAATACTTATCTATAATTTATAACCTATTAAAAAGCACTAACAAAAAACAACAAACTTTAAAATGCTATAACATAGACACTAAATGTGTGGAACAATGTGTATTAAAGATCATCACCAAGTTGGGCTCTTTTAAACATTTAGTTTCAAGTATGAGCTTAAAGATAACAATCATATCTTATACTGGCCTTTGACTGGTCTGCACAATAGTATCCTTCCATACCACAGTGCCCATACACGTTTCTATCCAGCTCACACTACATCACACCCTATCCCAACCAATACTATATCAACCAAAAAAAAAAAAAAATGGTGTTACAGGACAGAAAACCTCCAAACCAAGGAGATGTAAAGAAAAAACTACACCCAGCAGTAGTGAGGTATTTATCAATATATGCGATATTGCAAATCTTACATTTATATGAAATATTAAAACTTTATTATTCTTTTCCATTTTATAATGAAGGAACTCCCAATAATCAAACATGTGCTTTTGGCTGTGCAATGAATACATTCAACAGACATGTTCAGGGGCCCCATGTAAGAGCTTCTTTTCCTCAAAATGGAAGAGGAGTGCTGTGCATAAAAACAACCAGCCCAAGAGAGCAGGAGATGCCTGATGAGGGTAAAGAGGATATACAACCCAAACCCTCACAGCCACCCTGCACCACGCATGTTAAGCCGCGCATGTTAGGATGTAAAAGAATGAAAACAAAAAAACAAACTCCAAACGTCTGTTTTTAATGTAGCAAACATCAGTCAACAGAACATTATCTTCAACCACTTCAATTCTTCACCGTTCGCTCACACTCAGTTCCTTTATTAACTCAGTTCCTTTATCAGGATTTCACTGCTCTCTAGCGAACATACTCACTGTCACAATGATTCACAGAACATATTCCCTCTGAACACTCCAATTTTTTGGAACTTTAGCTTATTCATCATATCCCCAGTGTTAGATACGTCCATACACACCTTTTCCATCTCCGTGCATGCTGTAACTCTGTCTGATGCACCCACCGCTGAGCCTAGCTTAGCACAAAGACTGGATGTAAACGGATACAGCTAGCATACCAATTTTAAAATATAGCTGCGAGCAGCGATTGCGGGCCCAAGCCGGTGGCACCGCAACCCCGGTGCCTAAGGCACCGGGATGGCGGTACCGCCGGCTTTGGCCCTCCATCGCTGCTCGCAGCTACATGTACATATATATATATATATATATATATATATATATATATATATATATATAAGCCGGTGGCACCGCCACCTTGGTGCCTTTAGGGTTATTCTGTACGACGTGCAAAAACGTAACCCCTGCTTTGGAATACATACTAGTATGTATTCCACAATTGGAATACATACTAACATACTAGTCAGAACTGAATAGTTGATATCTGAATGACAGATCACCATAGAAGTCAATCGGAAAAAAATGTGACTAGTAACAAAAGAATAGTTACTAGTCACCATTGAAATAAGTACTAGTGTCTAATGAATAAGTACTAGTATCTATTTAATAGTTACTAGTATCTAATGAATAAGTACTAGTAACTAATTAATAAGCATTGGTATGTAATGAATAAGGACTAGCATCGAATGAATAAGTACTAGTATCTAATAAATAAGGACTAGTTTCTAATGAATAAGTACTAGTATCTTTAAAAAGGTACTAGTACCTAAAGAATAAACACTAGTATCTAAAGAAATGGCACTAGTATCTAAAGAATAAGCACTAGTAGCTAATGAATAAGTACTAGTACTTAATGGAATAGATACTAGTATCTAAAAAATAAGTACTAGTAGCATGAAAATAGAGACTAGTAGGTTAAAATGATTAAATGTTAAAACGGCTTGCCATACTCTATCTGTCGTTTCGACTAGTCACAATTACGTTACAGATATCTTAAATGATAATACAAACTATCCAAAATGTAATTACGACTAGAAAGACGTTGTTGATATCTACAATGTTAATTACGAATAGTCAAACTTAGCTTTTAAATGTTAAAAGGGCTTGCCATACAGAAGTGTAGGCTCAGAGAGACACTCAACATTTTCAAACCAAAATATCTGACTTTCTGTGGGTCCTAGCTCATGAGTGTAAATTAGAAAGTTGTCCGGCTTGAGGAGAATATATGAATATATGAAACGATGAGATCAACATGTGTACTGAGTTTCATATTATTACATGCAAGCGTGTTTGATTTATGGACCAAGTTTTTGGACCCCGTTCCAGGGGGCGCTGTCTAGCCCCCTTGCCACACCCGGGTACCATCTTCAGCCCGGCTCTGATGGCTGTGGGATCTGACCTGTGTGCAAAGTTTCAAGAGTTTTCAAACCCATTAAGGGCCCCAAAAGCCGCTAAGAGACTCAAAATCATCAAAAAAAAGGAATGTTAAAGTTTGATGCGTTGCTATGGCAACATTATCTTAGATATTGAATAATGCTTTCACAGCTCTTCATCTGGCGTGTGTTTACATTTGAAGCAAATCGGGTAAAAGTAAGAGTGCGATTTCAAAGCATTTTGAAAGTGAAACACTTTCTGCTGCCAGTTGGTGGCGCTATATATTTGACTCACATCTATGTGATCGACCTCTACAACGAACACACTGCTGAAGTTTCATCAAGATCAGTTAATGTATGCAGAAGTTTTAACACACTTCCTTTTTGATTTATTTACTTACTTTTTTGATTTATGGACCAAGTTAATTTAATTAATACACTAATTATATAAAACTATTGTCAATGCACTACAATTAAACAGGTTATATGCCTTTACTTATAAAAAAAATAAAAATAAAAACTTATGTAAAAAATACCAGGCTTAAGAAATGTATTTACTTTAGCAGGCCAGACACACAGTGAAATGATTAAGCCCCCTCCCCTACACACACACACACACACAGACTGTGTGACAGGCCTAGGTTTAGAAAGAGCATGATCATATTCAAACTACAATATCTGACTTTCTGTGGGTTTGAGCTTATTATTGTTAATTAGAAAGTTGTTTGGCTTGAATAGAACAATATACACGGCAAGTTTTGTAACTGTCAGTAAAACTAACCAAGTTATAACACACTATATGTGTCCTTTTTTAGTCAAAAAAATCCGCCACGGCCAAACCGTTCGAGATATCAAAAATCCGTCCGGAATATAGCATCCTCAATGTCTTGACTTCATGCACACCGAGTTTGGTGGTGATTGGTAACAGCATGGGTTGTAATTTGATGTTTTTCTAGGACAATTATTTAAAAAAAAAAACATAATTCCCGACTTCCGTTTGAACTGTCGTAAAACTTAGAGCACGAAAGTTGTTTGGCCTGATGTGATCTATGAGTGTACCGAGTTTCATATTAATCCATGCACGTGTGTTTGATTTATGGACAAATGTTCGAATCCCTAAAAGAATGCATCCTAAAAGAATGGTAAAGTTTGATGCGTCGCCACGGCAACAGTTTCAAAGATATCAAGAATCCATTCATAGGTCTTCATCTGCCGTGTATGTACATTATACAGATGAAGTTTGAAGCAAATCGGGTAAAAATAAGAGGGTGATTTCAAAGCATTTTGAAAGTGACACACTTCCTGCTGCCAGTTGGTGGCGCTATAACTTTGACTCACAATAGTCACATCCATGTGATCGTCCTCTTACAGCGAACGCACTGCTGAAGTTTCATCCAGATCAGTTAATGTATGCTGAAGTTATGACACACTTCCTGTTTCACGTTTCTCGCCATAGTTTCGTTTCCTGCCACGGCCAAACCGTTCGAGATATCAAAAATCCCCACACAAACTTTCATCCTCAATGTCTTGACTTCACGCTGACCGAGTTTCGTCGAATTTGGATCAGAGCTCTAGGAGGAGTATTTAAAAGTTCATTGCGTGTGTTTTACAAAAAAACCTCAATAGCCAACTTCCTGTTGGGCTGGGGTAAAAGTAAGAACGCGAGGTATAGATGAAATTCTGCTATCGACATGTGTACCGAGTTTCATATTACTACATGCAAGTGTGTTTGAGTTATGGACCAGGTGTTCGGACCCCATTCCAGGGGGCGCTGACGAGCCGCCCTGCCACGCCCGGGTACCAGCTTCAGCCCGGCTCTGATGGCCGCGGGTTCTGACCCGTGTGCAAAGTTTCAAGAGTTTTCGAGCATGTTAAGGGCCTCAAAAGTGCCCGAATAGTCGCTAGAAAGAAAAAAAAAAAATAAAATAAAAATAATCGGAAGGAAAACAATAGGGCTCTGCGCCTTTCAGGGCTTGGGCCCTAATAACGAATTATGAAACATGATCACCTACAAATTATAAAATACCCATAAGGGAATAAGTTGCCAATGTTCTGTATGAATGACTGAATGCAACAAACAATTGCACGAACAATAATCAGTCACAAGTATAATTAAATATTAATATGTAATGTGTGAATTATTAATATATTGATTGTCAGGATAACCTTCAAGGGGATTAATTTATTTATCAAATAGTCTGCTTGTCCAGCAAAACTGATAATTTGATCTCCATCAAACCTCACAAAAATCATTGTCCTTTATAGTCTTTCAAGAGAAGCTATTCCTCTGGCCACGATAATTCAATTTCCTGTTCTATAACAATACTTTTAAGTATCAATAAATGTGTAAAGCACATAACTTGGTCGCAACATAAAAGGGATTTTAAAATGTGCACAACACAGTCAATCAAACAAATATAATGTAATTAATAAATGAACAAAATACTCTGGAACCTCACTGACCTGATTTCTTTGTCTTTTTTTATTTTGTGTACATTGTTAAAGCACACTTGTTAAAGTGAGCAATGATACTGTTAGTGCAAATGTCCATGCAATTACATGCAAATGTAATTATGGGGGCTTACTTGTGACAATGGTTTTGGTTTCTTTGTTGCCATTCCTCCGATCATAATCATGTTAGGCATCAACGGTCGTGGACTTCGAAGGCAAAGTCAAAGCGCATAAACCAGAGAGCTGCACGGCTCATGATCTCCACCATCGATGCTTTTCTCTGCAGTACACGTGAGGCGATCTCATCTGCGCGAGTAAACAAATGTCTGCAAGCCATGGGCTGCAGGAGAGTCCTTACAAGGTTCACACTCCTTTGCCAAAGACTCATGCGGTCAGTAAAGTGAGTTAAAGGCTGTGGAACATAAGAGGCTGGAACTGGACATTCGACTGGCGAGAGCGTCGACACCACAAGGAAGGTTTATTTGCATATAAATAGCTGGAATTGAGAGATATTCACCAGCTATAGCTCCAATGGGCTCAAATGGATCTGTGAGAATAGCATCAAAATTATAATCTTGTAGTTTCTTCATCAAGTCCCTGTTGAAGAGAAGACCCTCTGCATTTCTCACTATGAAGCTTTGAAGAATATCCAGTGAAATAATGAACACCTGGAACCTGGCCAGGTCTGTCGAGATATCAATACTTAGAATTGTGTTTAATTGATCTGCTAAGTCTGCTTCTAATTCATCCTTGGTGTAGTTCACTGGATATGTCAGAGTGGTGGTATTCTGTGAAGGACCCATACTCAGACTCGCCTCTGGATGACGACCACCACCTGGTTTCCTCTCCTCCCAGTTCCTCCACAACAGGCTTCATCCCTAACCAGTGACTGCCATCTGATGGAATAACCAACAGTTTCCCAGCTTCAGCTGAACCCAAGAGGAAGAGACTCAAGAGCAACCACACACCAGCCATTTTATGAATGGTATAATAAAATCTCTCACGCTGGCTTTTGAACGAGAAACAACCAGGAAATGTATAGCTTAATCTACTCCAATATCTCACAATGAGTCTGGTTTATGCAAGCAGAGGTGGAGATCCTTGCAGCTGGGTGGGACTTTATCTAGCTTACATAAGGTGGTGAAGCAACCAAATTGGGTGAACGTTTAAAAATATGTTTAAAAGGGGGATTGGGTGAGGAAAATTACTTTTAAAAAATGATTCTGGTCAAATGCAAAACTCATGGCAAGCATGAAATGTCATAAAATGCAAAATATGCAAAATATTGGATGTGTTGGTGGTGTAACAAAAGATTTAAAAATGGATGAGGACTGTGTTAAAATGTGTATTTGCAATTTTAACTCAATATTACCTAATACAGGTCAATCTTATAACTAATCTATATTAAACTAACACTAACCAAAATCCAAGATACTTTAAAATGCTAGAAACAGACACTAAATTATGTGAAACAATGTCTAATTAAAGTTCATTACACTTGGGTCAAATATGGAGAAACCCATACATGTGGTTAAAAATACATAAGTGTGGTTAAAAATTTAATTTAAAATGTAACCCAACGGCAGTGTTTGTCCATATTCTGACCCAGTTTGGGTTGAAACAACCATGGATTTTTAGAGACATTTTTAGAGACATTTCACTTTTTAAACATTTCTTTTTAAAGAGTGAAAAAAAATCAAACACAGCCTGTCTTCCAATATTAGCCTTTTATTTTCATGTGTGTTTATAGGGATAAAAGCATTGTTGACCTAAGCTTGCAAATTGAGATCATGTATGGCACGATTGGCTTAAACAATAACTAATGGTCCAAAACCATGCATGGCCCACAGTTTCCTAAGTGAGACATCCCTCTGTAGGAACTCCAAGGCAACTGCACCAGTTTACAGTGAGAATGCACACTGCTACTGGAATGTTTTCTGTTAAAAGCTGAAATTAAGGATTTGTCAAAAAAGATAAATCATAAAATGAAATGATGGTATGATTATAATATTAATGACATCTAAAGTGAGAACATTTTAATATATTTATTTTGATAAATGCATTTAATGGAAGACAGATGTGTGAGTGCTGGGGAGGTTTTGCACTTTGCCCTGTATACAGAAACTTGAAGAACAAGTTTGTAGAGTTTTGTAAAAAGATAAAATTCCAGAAAGCGTCAAACATATTTTAGATTTTTAGTTTTCTGTTCTTACACAGACCTGTGAAAATGCTCAGAGAGTTTCTTCCTCTTACAACATTTAATGCATGAATTACTTGATCCTACTTACTTACTTAAAATCTCTCAAAGTTCCAAACAAAGTTCATTTATATTATTTCTGAAGTGTCTTTCTTTTGAAACTGGCAAATTTTACTTTACATTTGAGGATGATAACAGAAAATAGCACAAGGAAAATCAGTGGTAGTGGCAAAATAAGAGCTATTAGATTACTAACCTGTGACAAAGGTTTTGTTTTCTTGCTGTCCATTCCTCCAACTATGATCATGTTTGGCATCAACGGACGTGGAAATTCTAAAACAAAGTCTTTATGCATAAACCAGAGAGCTGCACGGCTCAAGACTCTCCACCATCGATGTTTTCTCTGCAGTACACGCTGAAGCGATCTCATCTGCACGGGCAAACATACGTCTGCAAGCCATGGGCTGCAGGAGAGTCCTTACCAGGTTCACACTTCTTTGCCAAAGATTCATGTGGTCACTAAAGTGAGTTAAAATTTGTGGAACATATGAGGCTGGACTTGGACACTGACTGGCGAGAGCGTCAACACCACAAGGATGGGTTGATTGTATATAAATGGCTGGAACTGAGAGATATTCACCAGCTATAGGTCCGAACAGTCTCGAATGGATCTGTGAGAATAGCATCAAAGTTGTAATCTTGCAGTTTCTTCATCAAAGCTTCGTTGGAGAGCAACACCTCAACATTCCGGTTTATAAGAACATTCAGCAGATCCATAGTATTGAGGAAATTCTGAAACCTGGCCAGATCTGTAGATAAATCTTTACTTGTCAGAGTAGTAACACCTGCATTCACATGCTCTTGTAGCTGGGTCTTGGTGTAGGGTACTGGATATGTCAGAGTGGTGGTATTCTGTGAAGGACCCATACTCAGACTTGCTTCTGGGATGACGACCACCACCTGGTTTCCTCTACGGCCAAGCTCTTCCACCAAAGGCTTCATGCCTGTCCAGTGGCTGCCATCTGAAGGAATTACTAATAACTTTCCAGCCTCTGCTGATCCCAGGCAGAAAAGACACAAAAGCAACACAGAAGCAGCCATTCTAACAATCATATCATACACTATCTACAAGCAGATGAGCTAAGAAGATTGTCTTGTAAGTCTGCAAGCACTTATGAATTTGCACATCCTGTGGCACAGGCTTTTATCCTGAAAGGGGAGTTTCAACAAACAACAATAGGCTGGGCCTGAAAAGTTGAAAATCTTGATTCTTAAGTGGCAAAGCATGCCCTTAGTAGAAGAGTGAGAAAAGTATCCAGATCTCATAAATAAAAAAGCGGAGTTATCTAGATTACAATTTGACAGAACATTAAGAAGGCTTTTTTTTTTTTTTGAGGCAACGCTCACTAGTGAATCATTCACAACATTACCATGAATATGCTGGTTCTCTCTTAACATTTGAAGCTGATGACAATTTTGAGTCTCCAAATACTTTTTGGTGCCACTGTATGCATTCTGTAAATTGCTTGAACTTAAACTTTAAGATTTTAACTATTAGGACATCACCACTTTCTTACCTATTTTCTTCCACAGTCTGCAAAATGATCAAATGTTTGTTTTCGTTCTTATATCTGACTGAAAAACTACTATACACATAGATTTTATATTAAGACACCTTTCGGTGTAGGTAGAATTTGAGTCCTCATAGTCAATAGCATATAAACCAAGCACATCAACATTTTTACAAAGTACAAAGTGCATAAACCACTTGTAGCTTACTTATTATCTCTATTAGAATGTGCAAGGTCATGCTTGCACTGCAGTGGGGATCCAAACTGCATGAAATGTTTTGGGTTATATGACAAAATGGATGTTTCTCTTGGTGCTCTGGTGGCACAGGTATGATGCTGGAAATAATTTGTTAAAAGGAATATATCCTGATTGTCTTGCAATTGTGAATTGAGTTTATCTTGGTTGCAGAAGAAAAAATTATTATTCATTATTAAACATTATTCAGTGTTGACATAATTTCCACTGAAATAGGAAGACAGGGCAGGACATATCAAACAGCCCCTCCCCTTTAAAAAAAAGCCAATAGCCAATAGCTTTAAATATATATCACAGCTCGGCCAGAGCCGTTCAAGTAGCGGTCACTGCAGGCTGGAGCAATGGGCGTGTCATAAGGTTGGAAAGGAATGGGGCGTGCCGTGAGGAATGGTGCCGTAAGGTCTTTACAATTGGACGTGAAAGCTTCCTGATCTGCTTTAAAAGGGAGCCATAAACTTAATCACTACTGACCTACAAATAATTATACAAGACCAAATTCATTTACTTCACTGTAAAAATAGCAATAATGATACTGAGAATACATTCAAAGTACGTTACTTTTGAAACCTTCTGTATGGTGCGGGTGACATGATGTCACCATGACACGTTCAGTGCCCCCAAAATGGCCAACTTCCGGATTGATGATACGTCGTGAACACCCTCTATAGGCTACTAAAATAGTGTAACAAAATAAAATAAAAAATTAGGTGAGAGCTGCAAAGAGGTGTATCTACTAACTTCATCAATCTTCAAGGTGTGGCTCCTTTGTGCCTCACTAGGCATGAAGCAACAAATACACAGCCACCTAGGCTATAGATGAACTTTAAAACAATGAGAATTTTTCAGAATATACATATAAGGTTGTATATTGTTTCCCTTCCATTTTAAAAGCGTGTAGACTGTATCTAAACCGCTTCCAGGCAGAGGGACATGAGCTGAAAAGACTAGAAGGCTCCTCCAGTCATGACTAAGCATCCTAAAACCTCTCACCCTTTTCTGTTTGCACGCATTTATCTGTGACCTGCCTAACAAGTCTTGCAAAGCACATCGACCACATGTAGCTTACATACTATATATCTTGTATATGCTTGGTCATGCTTGCACTGCAGTGTTCTAAATATTTTCAATCAACATGAAAATGTGTAATGCTGCATAGTAAAATTTATTGTAAAGTAATGGTGGTGCAGAACCACAAACAATACCTTTACTGTGGCTTATGCAGCCATTTTTAATAACATATTTATAACATTATGGTATTATACTAAGGTATTATTTTACTATGGTATTATACCATAATGTGATAAATATTAAAAAGTTATGTATTTGTGACATATTTCCAACTTAACACCTGATGGTTTGTACTACTGTGACAGTTTATTTGTTTGCAACTAAAGTAGTAAGAAGTTAAGTAATGAGCCTAAAATGGTTGAACTGCTCTTCTGCTGGAGCACTAAGAATACTGTTGTGGCAGGAGATGGGAAAGTACATTTGTAAACTGATATGATAAGAGAGTATTCAGTACAGTTCAGTAATCATCTTAGGACACTAGCCAGGAGAACAATAAAAATAAAAAAACAAATTGCTTTACAAACTTCAGTGTAAAGTGTTCCCCATCTTTTTGCATTTTTTTTAAAGCTGTGTGTTCAGTTTATACTTTTGAATAGCCTACTAACCTAAATACTAGGTTATATTTGATCCCATTTCTTTTGATACATTTTAATTTCACTCTCATTTAATTTTTGGTTTGGGTAGGCCAGAAATGTAAATAGCCTACTTCAATTTGACATTCAACATACATGGCATTCAGAATCAGTAGCCTTTAAAAAATGAACTAAGCTAATTGAAAAACGGTTGATAATATCTAATTGGAAATTATAAAATATTACAGCACTCAAGCTACATTATTTTAAAGCAGTTTGCACACATGGTGGCGCCATAGGACTGCACAAACTAGATTGTGTTAACTGCATTAAAGTTGCACTAGTCAATGTTAAACTGCATACAACTCCAGTACTCCAGACACACTCATTGCACACAAAAAATTTTGCGAGGTTAACAGTTTAATCGAATGTGTGGGTATAGCTTAAATGTTATTACACAGTATTTCACCTTGGGTAAAACGCACCAGGCTATAACTCTTACCAAGCCCCCTCTCCGCTATCTCTAATGCTATTACTGTGGCTTATGCAGCCTTCAGTATAATAATTAAATAATAACCCTATTAAACTATGACTACACGCATAATTAGCCAGCCAACTTTATGGACGGGTTTCTCTTAGTCTTGAGCAGGCACAACTTTTGAAAAACACCTGCATTATTGTAGCGAATAAATTAGTATGTTATGTCTTTACGAAAACCTCAGATAAAGACAAGAAAAACAGACACGTGTCTACAATGGGTTAATCTACAGTTGACGTCTCTCGGTTGAGAGTCCCTCACAGGCGCTAAATCTGAAGAGCACTTCAGAAAGGGATTCACATCACTACACACACACGTTCACAAATCAAACTACAGACGAACCAACTAAGATATTGAGCTTTGGTAAAAGATCGACTCTATTTTAGAGCTGTATAAAACTTTAATCAGAACAAACTGCCATAAACAAGAAGACACACGGCGGACTGCGCGAGCGAGCAGTCGCATCAATCACGCAAAATGCTGCGAGGTTTCACACCGTCTCACTGATCGGACTCGGCGCGTTCTATGTCATAGCTGCGTTCCGTCGCCACTCGGACACTACTTCCAAAACAAATCTATCTGAAAACTAGCCTTTCCTGTCCCGAGCACATTTATCAGTATCACTGAAGCCTGTGGGACCCTCTTCAGCTGTGCCATCATATACCCCGCTGGTACCGTCACTTTCAACATGATCAACACCTTTTGCCAAGGGTAAGCAAACAGTTTGCTTTATGGAATGATGCCATTCAACACTTCAGACAGTAATCTTCTGATAAACGCATTAATTTTCGTGTCTTTTTTTTTTTTTTAATTTAGGTAGTTGAGAGCATGGCACTTTCTTGTAAACCCTGTGAATTGGATATTTGCTTATCCCACCCCAAGTAAGAGTCAACGACAATTTTCTGTAGTCAAGATGCAGATTGTTTCGGCTGTTTTGCTCTTGTTCTGTTTCACAAGGTGAGTACCATTTCTCCAATTTCACACAGGCTATATGAAAACTGTATGCAATTATGTGCAAACTTTAAGCAAATGTACTGTAAAGAACAGAATACTTATAGAATTTTCAGTTAAATACTTATAGAGTATTTCAGTTAATCTAGTTAATTTAAATAAAATAGTAGTAGCCTACAGTATCTGCGTAATTCTGGTGGACGATTAGATCATTATTGTCTTTTTAAGTCTCTTTTAATAAATTTGCTTTTCTTGGTAGAAGTTAGAAATACACATTTACCGACTTTTTATTTCTCTCATGTATACTGTTGCATTAAATTTAGATATTGGAATCACATAAAAGCATACTTTTGTTTCAGCTGATGTGATAGATCTTAATTTTATTTAACTATGCAATGAAATCAATACAATGTTGAAAATAAATGTTAACTACACGAAGCAATGATTTTCTTATATATTTATTTTATTTATTATACTTAATATTACATGTAGCTGATGAACCATCTTATTCTCCACTGAGTGTAACTTAGCACATTAAGTATTTTCTATGCACAGAGAAAAAGCAAGGATGTGTGTTATTATGTAGCCTATTATTCATTCTTCGATTTTTGGTCCTATTTGTTTATAAATAAGATTGTGATGAGAAGGGTAGTCACATGCACTTTTGGAGAAAAATAATTAATCATTTTATTGCATAAAACTCTGACTGGTAATATGGTAGATCATTTCTAAAATACTTTTAAACCGCATACAAACATCCTTTCTGCATTCCAACCTTGCACATAATAATTTTTCAAATTTGGCTGTCCATTGCATTCGGCTGTACCTATGGAAATGGGTTCTGTCTTTGAGTACATCCACTTCTGTACAATCCTCCAAAGGCAGCGTTCGCAATGGATTAGAGTCCCCAAAGTCTCTCTCTCTCTCTACTCTCTCTCTCTCTCTCTCTCTCTCTCTCTCTCTCTACTCACTCACTACATACATACACACACACACACATGCACACACAGTGATTCAAATACTGGAAAAGTAGCCCAGCATCTGTGCAGCTCCCTGGGGACAGATAAGAGGGTCAGAGCCTACACACTAGTAACTATTCATTCCATGACATCTGCTGCAGTCAACCTCTGAGAGCAGGACAAGCGAACAATGTGATCAGCACTAAATCCACTTGAGCACAACGGCACAACTCTATTGTTTAGACACATTTGCTTTCATTCCTCATCTTTGTATAATGATTGTTCTCTGCATGGCTGAAGTTTAGCGCAGTTGGCCTTTGCTGCCAGAGCGCTGCTTCTTCAACACCCCCTTCTGCTGCTCGCCGTTATGCTTTGCTCTTGTTTATAGATAAGATGCGTAACAGCCATCAATCTGTGCTCAAGATTTCCAGAGCATTGCTTTGCTGATTGAAAGAAGAGATGATGTGTAATTTAGGAAGGTGATGTGTGTGATGTCCATAGAACTAACTGCAACAGCACACAGATGTTTGTTCACTCAAACGCTTATGATGTTGGTCTGTAAGAATACCAAAGAAATGTCTGTCAGTTTAATGTTCTCACAGTTATTTGATACAAAAACTCTGCCTCAGCCGAAATCTGAACTCAGAGGCGCGTTTGAATATGCAGACTTCAATAAGGTTTATGGAGAGAAAATTTAAAGCTGGAATAATGATTGTCATTGAATTACCCTCATCGCGAGGTTGTCCAGCTCTCCAGCTGTCTTTGTGCGCAATTAGCTTTGATTTCATTATTTATTTACTGGAGGAAAACTAGCGGTGGAGAATTTTACAAAAAATTTACAGTGCTCGGATTCAGGAGCCACGCTTTAATCTTATGCCTCTGATAATGCCGCATGGCCTGATTGATTAGTTTTTCAGGAAGCTTATGTCAGAAAAACTAATCCGTCTTTGGATTGTGCCAGCCGTGTAAGGTTCTCCTCTCTGGTGCTGTATCATGGAGGCGAATTACAGAGCTGCTTGGGCTGTGATAAGGCCCTCGTCTCTTTCACACACCCGTCCCTCTGGACAATAAAAACGCTGTTTATATTCTTCAGAACCTGCTGCAGCCCGAGTCTTCACATCAAGCCCTCACCTGGATTTGCCATGTGAGGGGAGAACGTACATCGGGCTATCAAAATTGGGCTGAGGACACCAAATGAGAGAAAAAAAAACAAAAAAAAAACAGAATGAGAACTAGATGAAATGTGTTTGAGGTCAAGTAACCAGAAATCCTGCGGAGAGATTACATGAGGGTTTCAGTGAGTGTCTGTAAATATTGAGCGTTTCACTTTAGATTGGCATTATCAGTGCTGGGCTTATACACAGTGATGTGTTCTGTGTCTATATTGGGGCTCATTGTTGCTTTCCAGACGCCTGGCCTCAGTAATCCCTCATAAACAATGTTGTCTGTGACATTTACCGTTCTAAGCAGGGATGTTGGGTGGTGTGCACTTTCTCGTGTTTGTTAATTTCATGTGGAAAAACACAGGAATCAGTGTCACACCTAAGAGCAGGTGCCATTTACATGTTGCCATCGTTTTTAGTTTGCTGGTGGTTTTCAAGTTATCTACTTTTCATCTAGACACATTTATTGTAAATGAATAATGACATGATGATCAAACTAAGTGATTTAGGATGACTTTTCTCATTGATCATAACTATAATACCATTATTATTTGTATTGAATTAGCCTGCAGTGCAATTGTTGGCCTTGGAAATTTGTTTTAGTATTCTTCGTGTTAATTTCAAATGGAATTTCCTAAATTGGTATTCATTTATTCCTATAGAAATCTAAAAATAAAAGTTGTTGTTTTGGCTCATTGGTCGCTTGAACTGCAGATACTCTAAAAGGTTTAAAAGTGCAATCTTAAATGTGTGTGTCACACATTAGACAGTTTATGTTAATGTCATTTGTCAAAGTTCTGACTTTTATTTTTTGCCATGAAAGTAATGCCATGGTCATCCATTACCTGAGATATAAAATCAATGCTTTTCCACTTATGGGCTGGAAACTGTGATTTCGGAATATTGCAGAGCTGAAGGACAGGCCTGTATATTTCAGGCTTTATATCATGATAGATGTGTTGTGTAGATTCTACTGTCCTTCCAAAGCTGTATTATGACTTTCTTTCTTCTGCCGAAATGCAAAAGACGTTTAACAATGCTCTTTAGCTTTCACTGGTACAAAAAAAAAAACAAAACACTAAGACAAGTTTTGTTTTTTGTGCAAAGAAGAAATCATACAGGTTTGGAAGGACATGAGAGTGATTAAATTATGACAAATTTAAAATTTTCGTTTTGGGTGAAGTCTGTAGATTTAGTATTTTTTTTATTTTGTTAAAAGATTAAAATAGTTTTTCTCATTTCAATGAATCTCTATTTGAGCTTTCAGCTATTTCACATATCCGTCATATTTTCTTTACCTTTATTTTTTAATTCATCCTGTTGTCTTCGTTTTGTCACTCTGATGTGAGGATTTCAGCCCCGCTTCTATGAAAAAGCATATGTAGAGAAGCAAGAAAGGCTTCATTATTTTTTCTACTGCTGCTTCTATTATATTCAAAAGAGACTGGTATGTCTGGAAACAGGTAGGATTCATCCTAATCAAAGAACCAGAGATAACTGTACTGTCAGTTGTAATGTTGCTCTGACAGGAAGGGCTGCTGCATATGATTCTCTATTTATATTTGCATGTTCTTCATCCAAAGCAAAGAGGGAAGTAAGATGGAACATCAGAAGTGCTTCGAATGAGAAAGCTTGAAGTGCTGCGAACATTTTCATTCACGTTTTTCCTATACTTTCTCTCCAGTCCAGTGTTGTCTTTGCATGTGAAACTTTGTGATCATAGCTGTTATTCTTGCTGAGGAAATGTCAAACACATTTGTGGGAACAAAGATCAGAGCAGATGGGTATAATGGGACTGTAGAGGTGTTGATGGGATGAATAGTTCAGTACACCAGCAGAGTGTGGAACAAAGAACCGACATGTATTAAAGGGGAAAGAAAGAATAAGAATCACTTTCTCACCTAACAGTCCTTGATCTTATTAACAGGTTATAATGTACGGTAAAATGCAATACAATAGCACCTTGTCTGACTCCATTTATGTTAGTCCTTAATGGTTTTCCACTTTTTTTTTTTAGCAGCTTGATCCCACAGTTTTTGACATATTTAGGGTGTTAACACATGCAAATAATTAACCATGTTTAAAGCTGTTAACACATTGATTCAATTTGACATTATAACTGTTTCATTTTGTTAACGTGCTAAGAACTAGGAACTGTATGCGACTCCAAAATCATATTTTGCCTATAGATAAAATTACATTAACTAAAATAATTTACATTTCATAATTCTAGATGTTTTAAGGGCTGAATATTCTTCAGGGGTTATTCTTATTTACTTTTCATCATCTTCATTGACTTTTAAATGACTAGTTTCTACCAAAAATTTTTGAGTTTGGCAAAACAAGAAACGCTTTTCTTTATAACAATGCCCCTGTAATTTGAATTAATTTATTAACTTTTCCAGGTCTAGAAATAACGCTTTTAAAATTAGGGCTTCCCCATACAGCAAGCAATATCTGTAATTTCACCAATTCTTGGTTAAAGGATAACTTCGATTCAATTCTTAACATTGACTATTTTTTGGTACATTTGAGTGCTGTCAGTACAGACAAAACGAGAAAGTTGGTGTTGCCTACACCAATCTTCCTGATTCTTCGCACCCTGTTTACTCGATGGACATGTTCAAACCTGCTTTTTAGCCTCTTAACATCCTTTGATTTGTCATTACGAGTGCACAGCCATGTGGGTGGTGTTGCTAGAGTGACACAACCGGTCAATACTGACTGCAGATTAAGATATGAGACAGTCTGAATAAAAATGATGTCAATTCAGCCAGGCTCACATCCTTCTGTTTTGCTTCCTGTTTTCGGTTTGAAGCCCATTGTAGCCATTGAATCGGAATTTCAGGCGCACGCAATCATTTAGTGAATATCATTTCGGATTCTCCTCTGTGTCTTCACATCTGATTTCAATGAACTATCCATTTGAGCTGATGTTCTCAGAACACCACGCAGTGGGTCAGATATTCACCAATGATCGTGAACATGACAATCAACTATGGTAGGCTTCAGCACAAAACAGAAGCAAATAGTAGGTATATGGAGCTTTATTTTTAAGAGGTATTGAGGTACTTTCTCTTAAAGCGCCTTTAAAAGCAGCTTCTCAAAACGCTTTACATACAATGGACAATTGTTAAAGCAAACATCTACAAGTGTTGCATCAACAAGTGAATAAAAGTTTTAGAAAGTATGTCTTTAGTTGACCTTTAAAAAATGGCATAAGACAGATTCCAAGGACAGGTGCATAGAAGGAAAAGCCCAGTCACCATAAACTTTAAAGCAAGTTTTATGAACAACTAGCATACTGAATTGTGAGGAGCACAATTTGTGAGTCAGAGTGTAGAGGTGTAACAATTCAGCTCAGATAATTTGGAGCCAGATGTGCAAAGATTTGTAAGTGAGCATCATGAATCTTAAAATTGACACAGCACCTAACTGGGAGCCAATGTAAGGATTCCAAAACCAAAGTGAAATGGTTGCTGATTCTGGACCCATTTAAGATCCTAGCAGCAGAATTTTATTACATGTTGAAGCTTTATGTAGAGGAGATACCAGGAAACAACTGGGCTATAGTCGTCTATCAGAGAGACGACAAAGAAATTTATCAGCTTTTCAGCCACAGGAAAAGTTAACATTGGCCACAATCTCTACGATATTACAAAGATGGAAGAAATATGTTTTAACAGTACTGAATGAAAGATCAGATGAAAGATTAGCATAAAAAATAACTCAGAGGTGCCTTATTGTACTCTGATACCCAGAACAGAGCCATCAAGAGTCAAAAACAGAGAACCAACTGTTGAATTTGGTGACGGGAACCAATGAGCATAACTTTAGTTTTGTCACTGTTCAAACACAGGAAATTATTATTCATCCATCAGTAATACAACCAGAAAGAAAATCAACTCATCTGGTTTTGAATCTATATAAGATATCTGTATCGTATATCTCAAGTAGCCAAGATGAGTGATAAGATATTATGTTAAAAGTAAAGGGCCCAGAACTGACCCCTGGGGAACACCAGTGATAACAGAGCTAATCTCACCCTTTCAAGATGAACTGACGGTCAGTAAGAGTGGGATCGAAACCACTTCAAAAGCTGTCCCAGACACACCAGACACTCTCTCAAGACGTGTGAGCATTAGACTGCGATCAACAGTGTCAAAAGCAGCTCTTTAAATCTAAAAGAATTAGACTAGATGTTACAGCAGAGTCAGAAGCCATCAACAGATCATTGGTGACTTTAACCAGAGCCAGCTGAATGCCCGGGTTGGCTTCAGTGCTGGAGTTCCTCCAGAGATTGCTTCTTGGCTTGTCTTGCCCCGTACACACTCAAGGTGTATGTGGCTGCCATTGCGGCTTTCCACGCTCCTCTGGGTGATGGGCTTCTGGGAAGACATCAGCTGGTCATATGTTTCCTCTGTGGGTCTCCGAAGATGAGACCTGCGGCTCCTACCAGAGTTCCCACATGGGACCTGGCAGTGGTTCTCGAAGAGCTGGTCGAGGCCCCTTCGAACCTCTGGAGTCAGCTGAGGCTAAGAACCTTCCCTCAAGGTAGCTTTTTTATTAGCCATTACTTTCTCTAAGGAGAGTAGGAGACCTTCAGAAACTCTTTATATCTCATGGGTGCCTGAAGTTTGCTCCAGGCAACATTAAGGCCATCTTGCATTCCCAGGCCATCTAATGTGGCATGGCCTACGGTTCTGCAGGCTGTCATCCTCCATCTCACGTGACGGCAAATTAAGAAAGACTTAATTTGCTCTGCCCTGTCAGAGCTCTCAAGAAATATGTCCATAGGTTTTCTTCATGGTGGAAGTCAGATCAGTTGCTGGTGTGCTTCGGGACACCCAAGAGGGCTTCCTGTCTCCAGACAGACCATAAGTAACTGGGTAGTTCAGGCTATCTCTATGGCCTATCAGGTGCTCAGTTTGCCTTCACATTTGGCTGGGAGGGCTCGTTCAACCAGAGGCATGGCATCCTCTAGAGCCCTCCTTTCAGGGGCCCCAATCCAAGAAGTGTGCGATGCAGCAGGATGGGCTACCCCTCATACTTTCCTAAGTGTGCCTGTGCGCAGCTTACACTGGGACAGGCTGGGCTCGTTGTGGCATAGTGGGTACTTGTGAGTCGACGCAGTTCGAGTTCCCTCGAAAGGAAAGTCTCGGGTTATGACTGTTACCCTTGTTCCCTGAGAAGGGAACAAAACACTGAGTCCATCCGCCATACCTTCCCCTGTATGGGAGCAACTTGCTTCATCGCAGAAGCTAACTCTGTTCTGTGCCGGCATCCCTTTGTAGCTTCTGCGTATGCTGTTACGTCATGACGCAGAACCAATCAGGATTGGATTAATTTAATTCATACTTCACTACGTGTTACACTAAGGGCGTTCCCCAAAGTGTCGTAGTCAACGGAGTGTCTCGTTCCCTTGTCAGGGTACAAGGGTTACAGTCGTAACCTCGAGACGTTTTAATAATTCATCAGCTGGAAAGTGATTCCACTGATTGTTTCTAAATGCCGTTATCATAGTTCTGGTGTGACTGTGAATTCTGCTATTCTTTTATATTTAGAATTATATTTCGAACTATATCTTTATCATTACGGTTATACAGCATTTAGTTGCCATTAATAAAAGTATCTGTGTGTGTGTGTGTATATATATATATATATATATATATATATATATATATATATATATATATATATATATACAGTATATATATATATATATATATGTGAGCGGCAGTTCTGTGGCGGAAATGCCTTGTTGATGCCAGAGGTCAGAGGAGAATGGCCAGACTGGTTCGAGCTGATAGAAGGGCAACAGTGACTCAAATAACCACCCGTTACAACCAAGGTGGGCAGAAGAGCATCTCTGAACGCACAGTACGTC
Source organism: Hybognathus amarus (assembly GCA_030378365.1). Classification (NCBI taxonomy): domain Eukaryota; kingdom Metazoa; phylum Chordata; class Actinopteri; order Cypriniformes; family Leuciscidae; genus Hybognathus; species Hybognathus amarus. Next base: position 848,028 of record JAQIUQ010001106.1, on the reverse strand, counting down.
GAACTTTGAGGCAGATGGGCTACAGCAGCAGAAGACCACACCGGGTGCCACTCCTTTCAGCTAAGAACAGGAAACTGAGGCTACAATTTGCACAAGCTCATCGAAATTGGACAATAGAAGATTGGAAAAACGTTGCCTGGTCTGATGAGTCTCGATTTCTGCTGCGACATTCGGATGGTAGGGTCAGAATTTGGCGTCTACAACATGAAAGCATGGATCCATCCTGCCTTGTATCAACGGTTCAGGCTGGTGGTGGTGGTGTCATGGTGTGGGGAATATTTTCTTGGCACTCTTTGGGCCCCTTGGTACCAATTGAGCATCGTTGCAATGCCACAGCCTACCTGAGTATTGTTGCTGACCATGTCCATCCTTTATGACCACAATGTACCCAACTTCTGATGGCTACTTTCAGCAGGATAATGCGCCATGTCATAAAGCTGGAATCATCTCAGACTGGTTTCTTGAACATGACAATGAGTTCGCTGTACTCAAATGGCCTCCACAGTCACCAGATCTCAATCCAATAGAGCATCTTTGGGATGTGGTGGAACGGGAGATTCGCATCATGGATGTGCAGCCGACAAATCTGCGGCAACTGTGTGATGCCATCATGTCAATATGGACCAAACTCCCTGAGGAATGCTTCCAGCACCTTGTTGAATCTATGCCACGAAGAATTGAGGCAGTTCTGAAGGCAAAGGGGGTCGAACCCGTTACTGAGCATGGGGTGCCTGATAAAGTGGCCGGTGAGTGTATATATATATATATATATATATATATATATATATATATATATATACTATTTAGTTATGATGCATAATAACAAAGTTACTCCCTTACCATATTACCCAGCAGAGAAAGTGAAAGTACTGAAATACTATTGGCACATCTGTGGGTTTTCTTATTATTATTTTATTTATTTTATCTAAATCCTGTGTATAAAAGATTAGAGTTTTGACATTTTCTGAATTGAAATTTGAATGCAGTTATGTTAATACAGCATACAAATGTTAAAGGACACATTTCATTGGCCTCACATCACTTTAATTGGAAGTCATTGAAAGCGACCGTACCTCTGATTGGCTACAGGTCTGACCAGATGATTTAAGGGTCCGATGCCTAAGGCAGCCATGCATGAGCGTTTGGCTCTGTAAGGGTCAGGTGCTAATGACAGCGGGGATTATATGGCATTAGACATGCAGCACAGCGTACAGTTCAGCGATCAGTCCCGACTGAGGGTGAGATTTCTCTCTTTGATCCTCTCTGCTGAAAACCTGCCATTTGTTAGCTGCTCGGCTCTTGATTAAGAGTGATGGGTTTCGGGTTTGCGGCTGTTTCACCCATCAGGGTAGCAATCTATTCTGCGGCCGTGTGTAGACTCAGGACCCCACCTGCCTCCTCAAGGCCTTTGGGGCCTTCTCTTGAAACTGCTCTTTGTGTGAATCATTACAAATGAAATGCCCTGTAACACCACACAGGAGAAACAGTGGGGAGACAAAGAGAGAGAGAGGCAAAGAAAGGAATAAAGCGACAGAGACTTTGGGGAGGAACAGGAGGCTGGAAAGGTGTAATGGAGAGGCAGCTGAGGCCATGTTCAGTTCTGTTTAACAAGAAACTGCAGTTCGATTGTATTATGGGTGCCTTGGCTTAAACAAAATGCTCTTATATGTATATACTATCCACATAATACACTGGTCTTTTAAAATCAGATTATAAACCACTATAGGCTTTTATATATTGCCAACTTTAAAAAATAAAATAAAATAAATAAATAAAAAAGATACTAACAACTGAGGATCACATGCTACCCGACTTTTAAATCGTCTCCAAACACAACTAACCCACGCAAAAAAATTGTGCCTCATTAAAAACGATTTGTTCTGAAATCAGCTCAAAATATCTGCTTATTCGAGTCTGTACTACAACATATACTACACAATGTACTGCAGAATCTGTCAACCATGTCAACTGTCCAATATCTGCAGACTGGCTCTGACTTTCAGCAACTGGCATCAACTCGTCTAGACTGCAAAACAGGGCAAAAATCTTGGCAGAAGTCATGTAGTGTATCCCAGCCTAATTAAAGTAAAGTTCCAAGGAAGTAAATTCTAAAAATGAGGTACAAATCACAGCTGCACTGCCATGCTGTACAAACATTGGACTCTGGGGCTCTCTGGGGCTGAGAAATAGGGAGACGGCACAAGAAAGAGAAATGGACGGAAAATGACAAGAAGGTGCAGGTCTGACATTCAAACAGATTCATGCCCCGGGGCTGGAGAGCCATCACAGCCATCAGAGGTGTGCTACCACCAGACGAAGCAAATGCATTTTAACAGCATCCTCATCCATGATCCGCCACTGAGATGTCCCTGACTTCTTAATAACTTTCTAGAGGGCTAGTTCTGGTCACCACGGCAATTACCTTTATGTCAAGCCGTGAAAGAGTATGTCACCCCAGGACTGGCAGACAGCTTGCTCTATAATGCTCATTACAGATGGACATCTAGACTGATTCTTTCTCACTTTGTGGATGTCATATTATGATGCTGTCACTATGAAAATCGGCCAGCTATCGGTGTGGGTGACTGACACATTGTACAATACATTACCAAATTACAGATATTTATCAGAGGTTCAAACCATAATGTCTGCTTTTATGATATAGATATCTAACTGTGTATATATATATATATATATATATATATATATATATATATATATATATATATATATACACTTAATTCTTTAATTTAGAAAATATGCATTCAATTGATCAAAAGTTACAGATTTATATTAAAAAATGCTGTTTTTTAACTTTCTATTTATCAAAGATTACTGAAAAAAAAAACATTTACAACGAAAAATTTCAAAGCTGCAACTGTTTGCAAAGCAAAAATTTTGCTTTGCCATCAAAGGAATTACATTTTAAAATATATTCAAATAGAAAACAGTTTACACATCTTAAATTGTAATACTATTTTACAATATTACTGTTTTTACTGTATTTTTATCAAATAAATGCAGCTTTGGTGAGTATAAAACATATGGGGTCATGAATTGAGAAATATAATTTTCATTCATCATTTGGCATAAGAGGTTATGGTACTATAAAAATGTCCTGTAAGATTCAGAACCCAAAACTTCCTTGTTGGTCCAAAAACATGATTATTCAGATTTTTTAATTGCCTGATTCTACATTATGGCGGAAAAACGGGGACATTGAAAATTATTTTAAAATGCAAAACCTAATCAAGCAGTGGGCATTTAGTACATCAAAATGCTACACCAATCAAAATGCAGTGTTTGAAAGAGAGGGTCAAAACTAGAAAATACCTTTATTACTTCTAAATTAGGATGTTTTTTTTTAATACAAAAATCTTGATAACAGTGGACCTCAGAGAACAACATTATAAAAAAATGCTGTTCTTGGCCCATTTTAAAAAATCATATCGCCTCTAAAGTTCTGTACACACACACACACTGGGTGTTCTTGTTTTATGGGAACTTATAAGACATGTTTTTTATATGTACTGGAGCTCGAACCAATAAAGGATTTTGTAGGCCGATACTGATACAAATATTTTTTTGTAGTTTTAAAATCCAATATTTGCATATATTCGGCCGATTTTTATTTATTTATTTATTTAAAAAAAAAATCAGAAACGTGGAAAATGGAAAATGTCATATTGCAAATTGTAAAACATAAATTTTCAATATAACAGGCCAAGGAGAGATGATGCGTCTCATTGCTATAATTGTCACGCGCTATTAAAGAAATACTTCAGTCACATTGTCAAAAGTTAAAAGGACAGTCAGTCAACTACACTGTTACAACGTAACATAATTATTATAGCTAATTCCGCTTCACTCTCGGCTTATTTAACTGCAGCAAACTGGACATGATAGTCACAAATTTTGTCATGCTTATTTGAGTTAGAGAACTGATGGAGATGTTCTTTTAATTGTTATTCTAGCAATGTATGTACTCGTGACCAACTCAACGAGTGTTGTCAACAGAAACAGTGTAGAGTGCCCTCTGGTGGACAAACTATACAACTCCAACACTCATGACATGGTTGAAGCGTGTTTCGTCCATTTTTATTTTATTGTTGAAATATTCATTTATCGGCCATTATAACTGCTGATACCGATAGTTTGGAAAATGCCTAATATCGGCCGATAATATTGGCCTGCCGATATATCGGTCTGGCTCTACACCGTCTACCTAATTCCACCCCTACCCATCACAGAAGACTTTCTGCATTTTTTTTACATTTTCAAAAAAACATCACTATTTTCCTCATGGGGACCAAAAAATGTCCCAACAATGTCAAATGATTCTGGTAATACTATCCTTGTGAGAACATTTTGTTCCCTTACCATAAGGTTTTCCAGGACCACACACACACACACAACAAACCCACACGGTTCCATAGACACAATGATTTTATACTGTACAAACTGCATATTCTATCCCCTAACCCTACACCAAGCACTTATTCTGTGGTTATTCTGATAGGACATGTGTATGAACTTGAGGCTTATTACTGTATGCAACTGCTGTTTCTGAAAGAAGAAAATTAAAGGTAAATAACTGTCTATTACTCTGACTGTATAGCCTTCAGGACACAACTGTACTAAAGTCTCTAATTAACATCCTTAGATTTTCCCCTTAGCAAACATTGTATGCCTTACCCTTACCTCTACCAAAGTCACAGCTGTAGTCCTTCCCTTGAGTTAGACTTTAAACATATTACCATAATATGTGTTGAATTACTGCCACCCTACATGTACTGTAGAAGAGGGGGATTGGGACTGATTTTCACCACAATCTTTTAAGTTTTCCTCTCAAGCCATAAAGCATTTTATTTTGCCTGTGATCCCTCCACTTGTCACAGCAATTTCCGAAGCTGTTCATCATCCTCTAACTGCTTCCACATTAGCATTATCATCTCCTTGCTGCCTCACCTGAAGTTGCCTCTCACTACATTTTCTCTAAATGTGAATGGTATTCATCTTCCCTTGTGAAGTCATTGAGGTCTGCAAAATGAAAAATGAAGTCAATCACAACCAAGGCAAGAACAGAGATATGAGCGGTAGTTTACTGAACATTGTACAAGACCAGGGGGACTCAAAAGTGAATAAATGTTTCATCACAGACAAAAATCTCTATTTCTTTTCTCATTTCCATTGAGGGTTATCTTCCATCTTTGTTCATTGGACTTTCTGAAGATGTTGGAAAGTTTCACCTGCAGCCAATAAATGTACACTGTGTTCTCACATGTATTTATATAGCGCTTTTTACAATACAGATTGTTCTCTCTCTCTGTCTGTTTTTACGTGGAGGTATTGTCTTAATTAAGTTTTGTAAAGAAAGATAGATGAACAAACCCCCAATCCATGGAGACACATTGATTTCACATTATAAAGGGAACTTTCAAATTACTGGGCTATTACTGGCTGTTTGCATCATTTATAATGTTGTGCATGATGTTTTCTATAGCCATTACACTCTTTGACAACACCATTTTACACCCATCTAAAAGTTTACACAGTCAGAAATGAATTTGAACCATATTTGATAAAGCACAGCCTCTAAAATACTAATATGCTCTGGACCATTTTGGATGGAAATGTCTTCATGAACATAGTCCTTTGCTGACTGAGTTCTTATATGCTGCTGTTAAGCTTACAGCAAGATTAGTAATTATAGAGAAAAATACAGGGTTGCTCGTCTGTGCGATTTCAAACAGCCCTACTTTCACATCTGCTTCAGCAAATGATCCTCTCAGCCAGTGCCTCAGGATGGCAGCCTGCGCTAATTACCAGCAAAACTGAGTTTGGCTTATTTCTACAAATTATTAAGACTTTATCTTAAGTGGACCAAGAACTCAATCCTGGAGCAAAAAGGTTATTTGGCACATCAGGATCAGAACTGCAGTGTATTGCAGACATAATTTTGTGTTTACACTTTCAAAAACCCATTGCAGGAAATGTGAATGTTTTTTAAACACTAAGAGGTACACATATATTACCAAGACAAGCATCACATCAGTTTCCCTATGTACTCAGACTACTTAAAGTCCCTGTAAAGTCAATTCTACAAAAAAGTTCTAAACACATTATAAATGTTACATATGTATTGCTAAAACATATTACAAAGTCTGTGAACTGTGAAGTACTGAAATGTGCAGTTAGACCGTTAAACAGTTTTTCACCATTGCAATTTTACGGATTAATTGGGCGAGGCTAAAACAGGGCTCCGTGACGCACTGCAGCACCATGAGCTCCTGGACACACCCTATTTGATGACGCACAGAGTCTGATCTCTCCCATAACACACAATAACACTCCCCGAGCACATTCGCATTCACAGCTCAATCGCGAGTGACTGTCAGTACCATTAGTTACTACAGCTGAGCCTACAGTTTTCTAGCTAGCTATGCCTTCGACACGGACATGCATGGGCTACTACCTGGATGCGATCATGTACAAAACAGATCGGTATCTTCATTTAAATTCCCTTAAAAACGATCACATCAAGAAGAGGCTTTTAGAGAGCCTATACCTTGATGAAGAGCTGAGGATCACCGCCAACACCCGCCTCTGTAGAGATCGTTTTACACTGGATCGTTTTATAAACTTTCCTCAGAGACAACTGGGATTCACTGATAATTCACTGATAATCCGCTGTTACTGGTGAACGAGGCCGAAACGACGATCTCCCGCCTCAGTGTTCATCCTCCCGTCTCCAAAAGCTAATCAGCTAATATCACCGTCAACAGCTTTCACGCGAGTGGGCGTGGTTTCCACGCAGCCAGCGGACACGCCCCCAGCGTTTGAGAACAGAGATAACTGCTCATTTTTTCATGATTTTGATAGCTTATTTTATGTACTTGCCGGCTTTTTTATCATTCAAATTTGGCTGGGTGGCTAATAACACATTTTTCTGTGGTGTGACAAACTCAGAACACATACTTAATTTTGACTTTACAGGGACTTTAAATATTTGAATGCTAAATATACTGCTTCTCATATGACCAACATCTTTCCATTTTATTTAAATTAAGTTTAATATTTTCTTAATCTTTTTTGATCCTCAATGCTCTTAAGGCATTGTAGTTCTATCCCACATTAAAGCCGTTACGCAGTCTCCAAAAGTACACAGTCTTGTATTTTTGATTGATTGTTTGCTTAAAATCTCTGAAAATTCACCTCATAGCTGGTTGGTTTTGTTCATGGCTTATAACTCTTAAACAACGACTTTCTTTAAGGGGTTGACTGCTTCTCTTCTTTGCATGCAATCTTTGCATGATTTATTTATAGGGTGCAATATAACATGTATTCGTGTTTTTTCTTTTTTTAAAAGTCTTATTTTTCATAAACTTCATCTTTATTGTCAGCCGCGCTCTCCTCTGTCCCCTGAACGAGTGGTTCACTTCCTGATTCTATGAAAACACTCCCTCAGAAACACGTCGTGAGCTCAGATTGGTTAGTTTGCCCCGGTGTGTTGTGATTGGCTAAACTGTCGCTCACGTTGTCCGGAAGGTTAACGCCCATGACCTTTACGGCTGAAACAGACATGTCATGAGCTCCGGTCCAGATGTAAATACGTGTCAAACTGCAGTATCAATTTCAGGCAGAATCAGTACCGAGAAAGCTCGCGATGAAAGAGTCAAACAGAACCTCACCACATACTACAGCTCTTTCTAAACGTTTCTGAAAGATAATTTGCTAAATTTTTTAACTTTATACACGTTTATTTTACACAATAGCATCTGACTGGCAACAATAGCAACTGACTGGCTACTAATGTTATACTCAGGGCATGTTTACGTTCTTGATCAAAAATCGAAAATAATGTCATAAAGCATATATACATGAAAAATATGTTTTAAAACATTAGTACTTATAGAAAAATTCAGGTCCATAATGTTTGTACGCGTTTGTCGTAGACACAAAATAGCATAGGCTAACTAGTAGTGGCTATAAAGCCAGCGCTGGCATTTGAAAAAAAACAAAACACAAGGCTACATCTGGATTTATACACGCAAATACATTTAAAATGATGAAGTCTTATCCTACTTACAGATTGTGGCCCAACAACTGCTGCCTCTTGTTTTAAAGTCGGAACTGCTTCATGTTTTAGTAACAGTTTCTTGTTGAATCCGGTGTTGAACTCGTGGAGATTCTGGAAGCTGTCTTCTGTAAAATGCACAGCACAGAGAGCTAAATTAGGATCGTCATTTTCAGGAACATAATCAAACATAAATTGTACCCATTGTTGAGGAAGTATAGTGTCCATGGGAAGACCTGACACAACACACTCGTAACGAGTTCTACGTGCCTCAGAAATATGTGCATGCCATTTTCTGCATATTCTGAGGGAGGGGTTGATGCAAATGTGTGGGTTAGTGACGTACCATAACCCAGCTGTTGTCCCAATCGAGACGTTTTTGTAGGCAATATACTTCCTGATTTTTAAAAGACGATATCTCTGCTTACACAAAACTTTAAGCGCTGCAACTTTGCAGATACTGTTCATGCACCAACAGCAACATTACACTCTATTTAAAATGAAAAAAGTGAAATCGCAGTCCCTTTAAAAAAAGAATGTGAAAAACAATTCAACCAAGGTAGTTGAAAAAGTGGACAGGCTTTGTTGCACTGTACTGTTTTATAATAATTATTATAATGTTGATATTACATATACATATGACGTATTCTCATGTTTGTGTTTTTCTCAGTGTTGTTGGAAGGTCACATGCAGAAAGAGTCCATATTCCAGAGGTGGGGCTTGTGGACTGGGGGAAAATGAGGTGAACCCTTCCCCCAAAGCGCCAGTCCCCGGGTCTCAACCCCCTGCGCCTTTCCGCCCGGGGATCCCCTGGGTTCAAGAGCAACAGGAGGGAGATTACATATTTGGAAAACATGGAGGACTCCTGGGACTGGTTATCTAACCAGACAGATGTCAGAGAGTCGCAGAGCAGGACTAAACGCAGACCCATCGTGAAAACGGGGAAGTTTAAAAAAATGTTCGGCTGGGGTGACTTCAACTCCAACATCAAGACCGTGAAACTAAATCTTCCTAATTACAGGCAAGATAGTGGATCACGGCAACGGCACGTCAGCGCTAGTACTTCCGTCATAATTCAAACGGGGCCTGGGGAACGTCTCGTAAGCCTGGTGCCACCTTCCAAAGTGGTGGAGTTTGAGATCGCCCAGCAGTCCACCCTGGAGACGAAAGACTCGAAATCTTTCAACTGTCGTATCGAGTACCAGAAAACGGACCGCAGCAAAAAGACTTCACACTGCAGCTATGACCCATCCAACGTGTGTTACCAAGAGTCCACCCAGAGCCACGTGTCCTGGCTCTGCTCGAAGCCCTTCAAAGTCATATGCATCTACATCGCCTTTTACAGCACTGACTATAAACTGGTGCAGAAAATCTGCCCAGATTACAACTACCACAGTGACACGCCGTACGCTTCCACAGGTTAAGGTTCAGTCCATCCTCCACAGTGGGAAGGGTCGACCTCATTTTCACCATGTGTTTCATCTGATTTAGAAGCAATTAAAATAAATCCAGATGTTTCGCATCAGGCTACATTACTGGCATTTGCTTCAACCTCTGCCTTTGCCTTTTGCCTCACACGACGTGTGATGGCAAAATAACCAATCAACGTTTTTTTTTTTTCTTTCTTTTTGGCTTTAAACGTCTCACATTCCATCCCACCCCATGGTTTGAGTTCGGGTCAGTTCTGTTGGGAATCTTTTCCAAAAACATCTTTCGCTATTTGTCAAGCTAATAAATCACAGACCTACAGAGGATAGAATATAAGTGAAACACCTTTTTATTGTGTGGTTTATGTGTGTTTGTTTTGAGCTATGTGTTGGCACTAAATTGTGGAAATCATTTATGCAGTTGTCAAGGTAAATGCGAACGGGTTAAATTATTCAGCAAAGACATCACATACAAATTACTCCTAGTCATTTTGCATTTCACAAAAGATCTATGTGTGAATTGAGATTTGTGTACAATTTCAAAGAGTAATTTGCGTTGTTCTCACGAGAGAACAATTCATCGGACAGGTGGATTTAGTGAATCTGGCAGCCGGTTAACAACCCTTTGTCATGGTCTCGCCACAGAGATCCACATTTCCAGGCTTTAATTAACATTAATTATAGTGGGAAATTTCACTTACAAACCATGACAGAGGGGACCGAAGCCAAAAACTGAAATTTAGCACGTCAATCATGTTTCAAACCTCTATTCATGCCAGTGACTTTGGACTGGAATCACACTTTTTCATGTCCTCCATTCCTCGAAAAAGTAAAGATGTGTTGGGAGTAAATACAGACATTTATGCAAACGCATTATGTGAGTCTGCCTTGTAATGTCTATTATCATTTAAAACAGTAGCTGGAGATCCTTTTTTTTTGTTTGCACATTATGTCAGTGTGTCACAATGAACCAGTTGAAATGCCATAGTCTGATAATCAGAACTTGAATTCTCAGGTTCCATATGTGTTTTTGTGTGTGTGCCAAACAGATTGTGGCCATTTATTTCATTCTTCTCATATCAGGACGACTGATCTGGATCACAGTTCTGCTCGAAGTGAAGAATCAGATGGATTATTAATTGTACTGATACTCTAATTGTCTTGCCACACCACATGAACATTAGCATTAAGATGTCGATAAAAAGATAGCTGTTTATAATTGTACTTAGTTTATAAGATTCAAATAGCTTTATAATCCTGTGTGCAATTTTGTGAATAGTGTATAAATGTGACTAAACTGTGTGTATTTTGCCTTTTAATGATGAATTAGTTTCTTTATTCTTTCAATACAGCATAAACGATTTTCCTACTTTTGGTGTTTGACAGTTATATCAAGTAGATGTAGATTTTAGTCATCTGGCTTATCACCGCTTTAGTTTCACAACTGCAAATTGTATGCTTTGTTTGTCCTCAATATCTGTAATATACAAAAAAAACTAAAACGTTCAAGGAAAAGAGCTTTATTTTAGCCCTCTATGGTAGGCATTTACACTAAAAAGGTGGTGTAGGATTTACTTTGAAACAATTTTCACTCATAAATTGCTAGTAAGTTTCACAGATATTACAAAGAAACTGCAAATAGCACATTCAATTAAACATGTTGAAATAGAAGGACAAAAATAGCAATTTCTTGTAAAACATACCACAATTTTTTTGTACAACTTTTTGATTTCATTTATTTATACTTCACTATTTCACTAAAAGAGCAAGTGCATTCAATAAAGCTATTTATGTAGCAAAAAAAAAAAATGTCCTTTTTCAAATGTCCTTTTATTTCCAACATTGTAGCAGTTCTTTTTTTTCCACTAAAGGATAATGATGCTGCCATATAGCAACATTGTACCATAGAGGGTTAATTTATTCCTTTTTTTATTCAAAATGACTGTCACAAAGAAAACCATGAAGCATATTCAGACAGTATATGTGAGATTTGTAGTAAAACATATGCATATTCTCCTTAATTTTTATGACCACATAAATCAATGGTTTTTCAATCAGTGAAAATTTGTGCAAAATCACATTACCTCTGGATAAAAAAACAACAAAAAAACCTTACATCCTGTGATATGTGCTTCATTTCTTTAAGCTCCAATACATGATCATATTCAATAAAACACTTTCTGATGTATAGACTTGCTTGTTCCATTAGTTTATATGCACATGCTAACGATGGACTTTTCCACAAGTGTTAACCTTTTGTTTCTTTCAGAATGGATTGTCATGTTTTTGGCTTTGAACATAGACGGCCTCCTACCGCTCTATTCACACGGAAGAAAAGAAAAGAACAAAAGACAAAACTGAATTGTACTATGATGGAAAAAGAACTGTATGAATCCACAACGTCTCATTAGCTCAGTGGTGCACTTAAAAATTGTCTTCCAGACAGACAGGAGTGGGAGAGAGGGTTTCTAATAGTGGTATGTTATCACAGTTCCCTAGGAGCCGCAGAAAACGTTCGGCATGAAGCGGCATGTTGGCAAGGGAAAAGATGTGTGTTTGATAGCTCAGATTACGGACTGCATGCTGTTCGCTTTAATTAGCCCTGATTTCCCCATCATGGAGGATGCGAGAACAATACGTTGAGACTTCTGCAAAGATTACAATGGTCATGGCACCACAACTTGTGCTGCAGTTATAGCATAACACTGCAATGTTTAATCAATCACTAAATGACTATTATATTTAGCAAAATGCAATCTGAATTTCAGCTGTATGTCCGGTTGTTTTTATTGCTCTTTTTGACCATTCTATCACCGCTTTTGAAATCTGTTATTCACAAATACCCAAACGAAAATGTCAAAACATTAGTCATTTTGCAGATGGCATTTCACTTCCTGCGAAAACTTAATAACTCAAACAAGCTACTCAGGATGAGATCATGAAATACACAGTTCTTTTTAAAGAAAATCTAATTCCCTGTACAAGGACTGAATTAAACACCAAGTAGTACATAATCCAAAGCAAAAAAAAAAAAGAAAAAAAAAGAAAAGAAAAACAGACTGGTAATTGTTAGGAAACTGTTACTGCCAATCTAGAAATTACTTAAAAACATAACATAGCCTATTACATTACATCAAAAACGATGTTCAAAAGTTTGGGCTCAGTAAAAAAAAAAATAAATAAAAAAAAATATTAGGTTTTGGTTCAGCAAGGATGCATTAAACTCGTGTCCATAAAAATAAATGCATGCATAGCCCCTATAGTTAGATTCATCATAGTATTTACATTAACTTGTGTTTTTACTTTAATAATTTACACAGTTGTCATTTTAATAACAGATATTTTAAACATAAATTAAATAATCAAGATATCATTAACAGGTTAAGTAAAATATAATATACAGGCTAACATAGTGCATTTATTTAGTGCAAATGTTCATTTATAGGAAGTTGTGGACACTGAATCACTTGACTGCTGAGGTAAATATAATGCTAGTGACAAGCTAAAGCTTTGCTGTTTTATTGACGTCTTTCCGCGGCTGAAACACTGATTGAGCGATTACACGAGTTATGATGCCTTTCAATAAGTATACTGTATCTTTCAACATACCTTCAGGTGTCTTTTCTGTAACTGAGGAAGAGATGATGGCGTTTACTCGCGCGCCGCGCTGCCGCTTGAAATGAGGAGCCTAGTAAGCGATCTGTCACGTCACATCAAAGAGCGCCAAAACGCCATTTATTGTTTGAATTTCGTGATCAAATAGACAGAATCTGAAAGATTACACCTTGCTTATTATCGAAAGTAACAAAACAAGGAGCTTGTTATTTGATGTTAATGGTGGTTAGGCTACAAAACTGAGTTCATTGTGTACTGTTTACATAAGACATGAGGTCCATTGAGCCGGAGCTGGGCGGGGCCGGGGTAGCGCGGGACGTGGCGTGTTCGGTACGCAATGACAGTATCGCGAATTCAAATCGTGCAGTTCAGTATCGCGGTTTTTCGGTTCGAAAATCGTTACACCCCTAATATATATACATATATAGCAGCACAAATTAAATTTGCTTTCAAATTTAATACGAAATGTTTGAGCACCAAAACAGCTAAAAACATATTACAATAGGAAGTGTAATATGTCAGAATATATTAATTTTCAATCTAATAAATGCAGCCCTGGTGAGCATAAGAAACTTGTCTTGAATGGAAGTAGAGAATATCATTACACACTCAATGCTGAAAAACTTTTTTTTAATGAGTTAATGCAGGCAAACTCTCAGACAATATTTTAACTTTTTTTAAAAAGATGGAACAAATTCCAGAATCTTCACAAAACATGTCCTTTAACAGAACAAGTCAGTGTAGCATTACACAATGTACAGACTGCTCACTGTCAGTTTGACTAACACCAAAGCTCAAAACAAAACCGTGATAGATCGAAGACAATCAATCTATCTGTATTTCCCACTCACACATTCATCAATCCATCCAAATGACATACATAGCAATGTCACACTCTGATGCTCAGCATCTAAATATTTCCTGATCACAGAGGACAGCATGTTCGGAGATGGATTGTCTTGACTAGTTCAATCAGGTTACACAAATGAGATTATGGGCGAGAACTTCACACTACTTGTCTCTGTTTGGTAGACCAATTCAATGGAAGCAACACCATTGAGTCTGAAAATGTAGTCGTTTGTAAAATTGTGACTAGATGACAATGTTTTCACAGGTTAAGGGGCAGGACACAAACAATTCATTTTGGTACACATATCAATACAAATATCTGAAATGCATATCATGTTCTGACAGTATGGAATAGTACTAGTATTATCTCCTCCCCACGTGGTTAAACTGTGTCTTACTCTTTACATAGAAATTGTGCCATCAATATGGGGCATATCTATCTTTTCAAAAAGTATAAAGAAATGACCTTGCACTCATCGTGTTAACGTTTATTTAATGTCTAGTCTGCACAACTAAACATTAGGAATATATACTATTTCATGTGGATCAAACTCCTGACACATTCCAAGAGAGCTCCACATCAAAACAGCGAGACTTTGGGAACTAGTGCAACAGGAAGAGGCCTGGTCTCATGGGACAAGGCAGGCACAGAGTAGAACTGAGAGAATTCAAATACTCCACACAAGAGTCATGGCAGATAGTTTAAGGCTGTTTGAAGTGACAAATTTGCAAAAATAAAGCTCAGATGCCGGTCCCATTGCTCGAGAAGGGTGCGAACAGCTTTCGCTGTCATTTAGAAGCCAGCCTGTCCCAGTCACGTGCTGTTGGGTCAGATGACAATGGGATTGAGTCTGAAACTCTGCAGTGTTCTGGCTTTCGCCCCAGGACAGGCCCAAGAGAGCAGCCGAAATGTCGTCACGACTGTTTTAGGCGCTTCCTGGGCAAGCCGAAGTGGGGGCACTGTGCTGACGCAAGCGCACGGAAAGCCTCCGCCACTAAGTGAGGATGAGACTGGATCATCGACTTCCAGCCTGCGGTCTCCATTATGTCCGTGGCATGACTGTCAGGAGAGGGTGAAGACATTTCAGTATTAGCACAAGACATTAAAAATCGAGAGGCTCAATTCAATGGTGCGTACGGGAGATTCAAGCAACTCTATTTATACAAAAGGCCGTTTTCCTCCGAATGAGCATGCACTAATGCAGGAGTTATTGCCATTCTGAAGAGTACGATCAGCAGGGCGTCGGGGATCTATAATAGAGACTTTGTGATACGTTTATAATGCTGAAATGTTCCCGTCATCAATGTTTCAGACAGTCAGAGTCTATTAATAACCAGTATCAGGAGATATGCGGGCTGTGGATACCAACCAAGCAGCTCAGGCTGCCCAGAAACTAAAACAATGAATTCTAATGCATCTAAGAGTGCAGATAAGAGCTTGGTATTAATCTTGTGTCACACATATCAGCTAATTACATACTTGCTATTCCAGTTTTTCCCATCTTTACAGCCCAGCTGTCGGAGGACACTGCACCTATGGATAAGATAGAAGAAAAACACTCTCATTCTCAGGCTGGTAAACAGCCATGGCAGCAGGAATTTATCAAGCAGAGTTTCTTTGGCAGCCGCTTGCCTGTTGATAAAATCTATGGCCTGTGCTTTGAGCTGCTCGGCGCTGTGCAAGTCGGCCAGGATGAGGGTGTCTGCCACGTTTTCAACCGAGAGGCTGTTGCAAAGGGCTTCCTCACACATGACCTTTAAGCGCTCCAGAGCGTACTGAGAGAACGACACACATGACTTAGACAGAACAAAACTCAAAAGGTTTTTGATGCCATTTTAAGCATTAGCTCACCCAAAAAATGACTATTCTGGCATCATTTATTCACCCTCATGTTGTTCCAAACCTGTATGACTTTTTTCCATCTATGAAACACAAAATAATACATTTTTTGTAATCATGTACTGGTAAATATGCTGAAGCTTTGAAGGTGCACAGAGAAAAAAGCACCACAACGAAATATTCCATATGACTACATTGAGAGAGCAAATTCTTTATTCACTGTAAAACTCAACGTTCACCCTAGCTCACCATGATGCATTCATGAAAGTAGTAGTGATGCTTAAATTGTTCTTTTGAGTCTGGTCTTCTTCAATAAATCACTTCGCTTTAGTGAACAAACAGAACAACATTTCTTCCCACAGAAGAAAGTCATATGGGTTTAAAACAACTTAAGGTTGAGTACATGATAGGTTTCACTTCTGCTTAAACTAATCTTTTACACAAACTGGTCACTTCCTTTTTTTTTTTTAAATCAAAAACACTTGTTTTTTAATCTTCTGCCAGGTTTACAAAAAAGGTAACCCACATAAACACATCCATATACAAATACACACACACACACACACACACACACACACACATATAAATACATATACATACACACACACACATATACATATATATATACATATATATATATATATATGTATGTATACATATATACATACACACACACGTTTAAAATTTTTCTTGCAGTAATATATTAACTTTTATGATCACAATAAAAAAAATACAATAAAATCAGTAACATCAGTAACAAATATTACAATTTAAAAAAACTGTTTTCCATTTGAATGTTTTAAAATGTAATTTCTTCCTGTGATATAAAGCTGAATTTTCAGCTTCATTACCCCAGTCTTCAGTCACATTATCCTGCAGAAATCGTTCTAATAAGCTGAATTGATGCACAAGTAACATTTCTTATTATCAGTGTTGAAAACAGTTGTGCTGCTAAATATTTTTGTGAAAGGAGAACAGCATTTATTTGAAAATATTTTTTATACCAGTATAAATGCATTCACGGTCACTTTATAAATTCAAATGAATGCATACTGACTCCATTCTTTAGTAGTACGGACTCCATACTTTTGAATGCTAGTGTATGCACTGACAGCAAACATTTCTCTTATTACTTTAGGAGATGCTTAAAACATATGAATATAAAGTATGCATATTAAATATATGCATTAATAAGCATAATTAACATTATCTCAAATTTTTCATAAAACAGCCACTTACTTTGTCAGCTGCGGCTAATAAACTATCAGCCATCCTCTCTAAATTTGGTGCTTTTCCTGTGTATATGAAGCCCATCATTTCTTTAAAAACCTCTGGTTCAACATCGCTGATGTCCACTCGATTCTGGAAGAAAACAAAGCAGGTTATAAACTCATACACTGTATTACGGCAGAAGTACCTGAAACCATATTGCTATTTCAATATAAGAAGTGCATCAAATGCATACCTTTTTACTCTCCTCCATTTCATGTTCAAACATGGCATTAAAAACCGGTGATCTCGCTGTCAAAAAAGCAATAACTCTGTCAGTCACATTATATGAGCATCTCTCAAGGCTCAGAGTCAAAAACAAATGAAACAAGTGTCCAGATTTTTTAATAAATTATTCCAGACCTGTGAATCTACACATGCAAAAAGAAACCAAAAGGCAAAAGACACATTCATGGACCCAGTTGTCCTTTGAGGACATTAGTAGTGGATCACACTCTGGATTTTCAATGATGAATCTAAAACTGTCATATTGAAGAATTACAACCTCAGAAAGAAAAAAATATATACTGTCAAGGTCACACAAACTGTCTCCCAACACACATACACAACCCCTCAGAAGGGTGGGTGCTGCTGAGCTAGCGTCGCTGGGATGAGAGGAGAACATGGAGGTGATGTCGTCAGCAGGGCTGGGGGTCTGGATTAGACTCACCTGCCAGGATGGATTTGTGGGCTTTGAACTCCTGCCCCCCCACATATAGAGTGCAGTCCGTGAAGCGTGAGCATTCCCACAAGTTACCCAGGTCATCAGACAGCTGGCACTCCGGAACCTTCAACGTGTTCATGTTGGACTGTCCGGAGATGTTCACGGAGTCCTGGACAACACTTACCTAATTAACACATTAAATTACTAGTCAAATTAAACCACTTGGTCTGGTAATGCAATGTGATGTACTGAAATGTCTTCACACTGTCCTCTTATATTTTATTATAACAACATTAAGCATATTTTTATGCATGTTACTTGGCAGTCTTCATTTACTTCTCAGAACCCTGTAAATCTAATAGAGCACCCAAGGTAACGTGTTATAGTGAATTTGACTGCAAAGTGCAAACATATCAAAGCTATGTCATCCAAGTGCTACACGGCTCCAAGGAATTGTTTCTGAGCGAACTGTTTCTTTATGTGATAGCAACAGCTATTGAGACTGGGCAGGGAAAATGCAGATCCTATTAACTAAGTACTAACTGACTCAGTGCTCTTATTTATACTTTTCTCTGTATAGAATGTTGACAAACTCAATAAGTACTAGCAACCTAGCCTGCTTCGAAAATATTTCAGTGTTGATAAAAAAAGTGAATGCAAGAAAAAGAAAAAAACCTTTCATGCAAAATTGCAAAATGAAAAACAACTGCAGTTATCAGAAACACAGCTGATGAAAGCATCCTGCAGTTTTTTAATAGTTTTTCTGGCAATAATCGTTCTACAAAAACGGTCCAATTAATGAGGGAAAACATAATCAGCAATTTGCATTTAGTTTCAAGTTTGCCTTGTGATATTGCCAATTTCCCTGCAAATATTAAACCCTGCAGCAGATCTCAACAGGCAGGTCGGCTATTTTTCAAGCAAGACTCATAATTGTGTTACAGTAAATTCATTTGACAACGCATTTCATTTGCCGCTCTAGGTGATGTCTCTATCCTGCTACGTTCTGAAGAGAAGGGTGATCTGTCAGACTGCTACTAGCATATTCATACAAACAGATCAGAGCGTACAGGAAATTTAATCTGCAATCTACTTGCAGGAGAAATCCTAAAATTTTGCAAGTTCCACATTTGCATGTTTTGTAAATTACCCCAATGACCACAACAGTGTAACTAAAAGAAAAACTACAAATGAAAAAAAAAAGTCAAGCACATAGGTCAAAGACAAATAAATATATCCAAGTTGATAAAAGGAGAATTTGTTTAAAATCTAGTTCAAAAAGCAAGTGTCAAGTTTAAGACATTTAATACAATGATAGATTGTTTTGTGCAAATTTTAGATACCCAAGACTCATGCAAAACAATTTTTGTATGGACATCATCTATGTATTAGATTTCTAAAAATGTAACTGATTTAACTAAATTTAATTTATACAATTTATACAAAACTAAATAAATAAAATTAAAGAGATTAATCAGGTGCGGCTGACCTAAACCAATATTTTCATGCATAGAGGTCTGAATATGAGGTACTGAACAGATTATGAAGTAAATGCATACTTGCCTCACAAAATAATGTGAGTTTATCATCTGGTAGCAGCCCATTTGCTTCATCGAGCAGAAAATCTCTCCTAATAAATTTTTTGAAGCCCCAGTCTTTGCCTTGGACAAACCGATAGGCTCTTTGGCTTTCTGCATTTGGAAAATAAGTAAGAGTCAAGTTAGAAACGTTTTGTTCAAGAGCACCAAAAGCAATCAGCTGATAACGAATAACATTTTTTTTTAATTCAAATGTTTTTTAGACAAAGTTCTTACCCATAGCTTTTGTCTCCTTCCGTTTAGCGTTCAATAAAGAAAATTTGAACTTGGCTCTGACTTCACTTTTTGGACAACTAACTAATAGCAAATATAGCGATAGATAATCTTTACTTTCATCATTCGAGTCCCTTTGGATTGACCCGCAAGCACCTGAAGATAGACAATGATGTAAAGTGATTGAGATTATGAGCTTGATCCTATGAGCATGAAACTAATACAACACACACAAACACATTCATTGGGCTCCTCACCATTTCATCTTATCATTAGGCCCTGATGAGAAGGTAGAGCTCTTTAAAACTTCACCCATCTCTTCTCAACAGAAGCTGAAGTTGTTTATGGTCCACATGTAGGAAAATTTCACTACCTTGACCTACAAGATCACCAAAAATCAATGAAAATGGATAACATCAACACATTCCTAGTCAACAACACATCGTATGCTCTGAGAACACATGCATTTCCTGTAGCTTCAAATAATTTTACCAACATCTGATTCACTTCCTGAGGCAACTACATAGCTCCTATTCAACTTTGCATTGCATTAGCCTGAGGTTAAGTCTTACTGAGATAAATTTCCGATGGTATCATTTTACCATATCTGATAAACCAGCATGACCACATTATGATGACTGCTTGAGTTTCATTATCACTTGCACAATAAAGTGTCATTCTATCTACTTAAATGCACTGATTACCCTTCATTAGATCAAACTGTGCACAGCGACGTAAACAAGCAAAGAGATGAAAACATATGCAATTGCTCAAGCTACACTTGTCATTAAAATAAATAAAAAAGTGATACAATTTCTGGACAAATTTATTTGTATAGCACTTTAACAATCCACATTGTTTCAAAGCAGATTTGCAGAAAATCATGATGTTAATGTTTATAATATCTTCTTTATACCATGTCCTAACCAGACACCATGCCATAAGATAGCATCTTGCAGTTGATGGAGATTTGTGGGATGCACATCCAGGGCACAAAGCTCCCGTTCCACTACATCCCAAAGATGCTCTATTGGGTTGAGATCTGGTGACTGTGGGGGCAATTTTAGTACAGTGAACTCATTGTTATGTTCAAGAAACCAATTTGAAATGATTCAAGCTTTATGACATGGGGCATTATCCTGCTGGAAGTAGCCAGAGGATGGGTACATGGTGGCCATAAAGGGATGGACATGGTCAGAAACAATGCTCCGGTAGCTGTAGCATTTAAACGATGCCCAATTGGCACTAAGAGGCCTAAAGCATGCCAAGAAAACAACCCCCACACCATTACACCACCACAACCAGCCTGCACAGTGGTAACAAGGCATGATGGAGCCATGATCTCATTCTGTTTACGCCAAATTCTGACTTTACCATCTGAATGTCTCAACAGAATCTGAACTCATCAGACCAGGCAACATTTTGTGCTTTTTGAGTACACATTCTGACGATTTTACAGTAGGTAGAGGAGCCCGAAAATCGGGACTTGTGCAATATTATCTGTGCGCACAGCCGCAGAAAGAGAGAAAGTCGTGTTTGAGACAGTGCTCGAACACAGAATTGGCTTTATGCACAGCTGCACTACTTCCTGAACTTATGCCAGCTTCATTGTTTCCTGTCTGCCATTATTGGACAAACTGAGTAGTTCAGGTGTGCCTGACCTCAGTAGTCACAGCAACAATAACCAGACACACCTGAATTAATCAAGCTTGGCCAATAATGGCAGACAGGAAACAAAGGAGCTGGCTTAAGTTCAGGAAGTAGTGTAGCTGTGCACGAAGCCAATTGATTCCTCTTTCTTGTTTAGCCCTACTAGTACTCGAACGAACACATACACACAAAAAACACACACTACACTTGGATATACATAATTAGGCAGCAATTTCAATGGCTTTCAAAAAATCTTCAGCATTGTCTGTACATGATCGCTTGAGCAATAGGTCCATCTCACCTGGGTATAGCACCAGCTCTCTGCCACAGGCCCACTGGACATCTCCCCTGGAGGAGGAGGGGTTGGGACCCCTGACATCGCCAGCTCACTCCTCACTGCAAGAAGCGCTGACGGTCCCAAAGCTTTCACCACTTGACCTTTATGGAAAAAGAGAGCAAATACATCATATAAGAGAGAGAGAAAAAAAAACAGCAGCAATTTCTGCCTCTCCTCCTGACCTGAAAATAACAAATCTTTGACTTTGTCATCAGCAAGCCATTTTGTGGTCAAATGAGTCATTGCAAACCCCAACTCAGGGCACAAAATCTATCAAAATTGGAGGAAGCCTTATGAAATGAGCCTTATGAAAACCTTAGCAAAAGAAGTGTGCAATATCACAATCCAGTCTGTAGTGTGACAGAACATAACCACAAAAATGTGTTTTAAATCCATGAAAATGCTTACGAGAAACCATCATTCTAAATATAGCTGTGCTTGAGGAGCAACATCAGAATCAGTTAAGTCCAATGTATGTAGTGACTAAATGGCTTGTTGGCACAGGCCTGATAGGCAGGTCTGAACTTGCCCTTGTTGACAAGGTACAGTCAAGGGCACATTAGTTGCATTTTGGTAAACCAACGGACAAATCCACCTGATATTTCACTCTTGACCAAACTATTTTGACTTTACAGAACAAAATTCAAGTTGAAATAATGACTGCACAACACCCCCAACTCACCTAAGCCTTAGTAAATATCTTGAAATTCATTTCTTGATGCCATTGTACACATGTATCAGGTAAACACTGCAGAAACAAGCTTAAGCTTTACTGTGACATTACAGCATGATCCAAAGGCTCCTCATCCCAACCTGTAAATATAAATAAATACACTTTCATACAACAAACTTTGCCATTTGATTCCACACATAAGCATTTATCAGGCACTAAGTAAAATATGATCAATATCATGATATTTATTATACTGATGATCACATTAATACAAAACATATAATAAAACATAACCAACATCCACAGCTAAATGGTTTTTGAATAACATTAATTGAACTCTAAGGTTACTGTAAACGTCATTCACTATTTACAATTAAACTTCAGTTGAGCGAGTTCAAATCCGGATTGACTGCCCCTAAAATTGAGCTGACAACCAAATTAACTTAGGCCAATAACATTTAAATGTTTAGAACACGAATAACAGTGTTTGTCAGATCTGTTTTGAGCTTCTGTTTTTTAAATGTCATGTTGTTTTCTGGGCTTGGTCAATGTGGGAAGAAACTGGTTAGCCTTGATGCAAATACCAAATCTAAATAAAATCAATGTGTGGTCAGCGATTGTTAAATTCTATATTAGCTTAATATCATTAACTTAAAACCGTGTCTAAAAGAGGCAATATTGTCTCACATGGACAAAAGGAATCAAGTCTTTTGTTTGAGCTAGTCAGATTCTTGTCGGCTAGTTGGCTATGTTATGTTGTTAGCAAGCTAAACTATCTACAACATTGACAAAAGTAAGATCAGTTAAAGCACAAACCTTTCCTCGCCATTCTGTAAACACTGTTAAATTCAAGGTTCGGTGGGTCCTTGCGGATCTGCTAAGTTTTTATCGCCACTATTAAAGATTGAAGTGTATTTGTGTCTTTTCAAAAGCAGCCCATCACAGTAGCTTGCAGTGTGTGCTGCTTATCCTGCCAATGAAGGAAGCGAAAGCAAACCACAGGAGTGTAAGCAGACAGGGCCGCGCTCAACTCAATACTGTGGCTGGTACGTTATTCCGCCAACTGGGGCGCGCCTTGGCCAAAAGATTAAATATTGTCTAATATCCAAGACAGGAAGCTGGAATATTACGAATTTATAGTTGCAATGGTTGCATAAGAAACATGCAAAAATAAATAAATAAATAAATACATTTCAAAAAATAAGTAGGTGATTGGATGGAATTTACATTTGGGTCACATCTGTCCAATCAGCCGCTGGTCAAGAGAAAAATCAATCTGTCACTGATATTGCTAGTAAATAACACAGACCACAACAGACATGTTTTCAGGGGACCAAATAAGAGTTGTCTCTCTGGGTAAATTGTCTCAGTGTAACCTTCCATTTGGCTTTTCAGTAAGACTTAAAAAGAAAAATATTTAAGACAAAAATAATTTGTGGAACTACAAGTTGATGTGATAGAAAAGGGGAACAAATATCTACAGGCTATTTCTCTTGTTTATGTTGTAGGCTCATCTAATCAATCATATTTTTAATCATGTAAGATCTATTCCAAAAGTGTTTATTTTAATGAGTGTTTTTTAGCTTTCTTGTTGACTGAAGTTGACCTTTTGTTCTTTCTGTAACGTATGCAAGAGTTTTAATATTTCCACATGCAGACCAATAGTGTTAAGGGTAGGCCTATATAACACTACATTGTAGAGCAAAAGATACTAATTTGAATGGGTACAACTGTCTTACCCTTTCAACCATATGATAAACTACTTTTACCCCAAGTGTTCGAAACCACTATAGACAGGTACAGTATTTTGCAGCTGTGGCTGCTGGGATCACATTGTTATACTTCCTAAAAAAAAAAAAAGAGAACTTCCCTTTGCTCATCTGATTTGAAAGGTATACAAGGATGACAGATGTCCTGTTTTAGTCAGTCTCCACCTTGACTCAAACCCTTGCTCTTTTGCACTCTGACTTACTGAAAGAGGCTTCTGACCACTTTAATTTCCTTAGGGCAGCAAGAATGTTACTCAGATTTTGACTTAGTTACTTAGAGATATTATAAGTGATTTAATCTGTTTGTGTTAAAATTTGTGTTAAAATTTTAACACAGAAATGTATTAAAATTTGACTGATTATTTTGAACATTTTCTTTATCATTTATTATTTGCTATTAAGAAAGAAATTGATTTTATCAGTAATTCCTTTATCTGACTTAATCTCCTCATTGCATCACTAGTACAATTTTGGATATTATGTTTAAGCCTGGTTTCACAAACATGGCTTAAATAGGATTAGGACTTAGGTCAATTAGGACATAGCTTTTATACATGTGCTTTAGAAAACATTACTGGTGTGCATCTTGAGACAAAACAATGGCACTGACACATTTTAAGATCTATCATTCAGTTAAAACAGCTCAAAGATGCATTTTAGTCTGGGATTATGTCTGGTCTGTGAAACAGGGACATAATAGTCTAGACCTATACAATGGTTGGATAAAATAATGTGATCATTCATTAAAGGGGTATAGGCTACATATCATTTATGTAGGCTGCAGTGAAAAATCAAACATTGCTATTATCTTGTTGTTTATAGTATATCATTGGCGTATAAGTGGTTTTCAGCAGTTAGTACAAGATGTGTGTGGGCTTGTGAGACACCAAAAAGGACAAATCATCGGAGCCCATTTAACAAGAGTATCGGTAACCTTAACCACCCAATTGTTGTGTGTTTAAAGAACAACAATCTTTATGATTATGACTGTGTCCTCAAAGCATGGCAAGACTTCATCAGCGAAGAATAGGGGCAAAAACAGTTGAACCTTAAAGGATTGTGTCCAAAAAAACAGAGCAACACACAGCAAACTTCAATATTTACCACGAGGATCATGTTTTCACAAATAAATAAATAAATAAAACACGACAACTTTACAAAGCCAACTTCAAGATTTAAATTTAACAATTTCTAAAAATGTAATCTTCGACAACCCTTCTAAAAAGATGGTGCTATGATCATAAAAACCTGGAGATGAACTTCATCAACTGCCCTGGTCAGCGTAGAGAATTAGTTCACTTCAAAATTAATATTCTGTCTCAAAAAAAACCTAAACCACACACTCAAAATCGGTCACACGCACCACACAGACACCACGCACACCCACACAAGACCGCACACACACCCAAGCTCTCCCTGCAACATTCAGGGCCTTTGAGATGTTTAAAATCTAGGTTATATTCCTGTACAATTAATGCCCATCCCATAAAATGCTGGTTTGCATTACACATACGGGGAAAAAACATCAGTGGGTTATGGTCGGTGAATACAATAATGGGCACACTACTACCTCCAAAATAAACCTCAAATAGCTGGAGTGTCTGCACTAAAGTAAGAGCTTCCTTCAATTGTGCTGTAGTTACTTTGGCAACTCAAACATTTTGAAAAAATATCACACATGATCCATTTCCAGATGATCCTCTTGTAATAATACTGCTCCTGCTCCAGATGAACTCGCATCTATACGGCTTAAAGGGCGATGGGAATCTGGAGCCTTTAGAACAGGCCGTAACACAGAAGATCTTTAACAGATAAAAAAGCATGCTCGCATTCATTTGACCATGCAGATTTCTGTTTATCACTAAGTAGATCAGTAAGTGGGGTCACGATACTGGAGAAATCTTTGCAGAAATTTCTATAATACCCACACATTCTAAGAAAATGTCTCAGCTCACGTTTATTAGATGGAGATGGATAGGCTATTATCGCAGAAACTTTCACTTCTACAGGTCTCACACTTCCTTGATCCGCCTTCTTTCCCAAGTATGTCACCTATGCTTTTGCAAATTCACACTTTGCAAGATTTACAGTCAGAGAAGAATCTGAGAATCGAGTAAAACAACTCAAGATTAGTCACACGTTCTGTCCAACTGTCTGAATACAGAACCACATCATCTATATATGCATCACACTTCGGTACATCAGATAAAACCTTCTGCATTAGCCTTTGAAACGTCGCAGGAGAATTTCGCATTCCGACCACAAGGACGGTGTATTCAAGAGAGTTGTCAGGTGCGGCAAAATCTTCAATGCGAGGCAGTGGAAACGAGTCAGGTTTCTAAAAGGTTATTAACTTTTGCATAGTCCATACAAAAGCGATATGTGGAGTCTGGTTTGGGTACTAGCAAACATGGGGAGCTCCATGGACTCTGCTTTGGCACGGCTAACCCATGTTTTAATAGATATTCTATCTCGCCCAGTCACCCTTCATAATTTCATGCTTTTTTGGATTCACCCTATACGGATGCTCGTTTCACCGGGGATGCATTTCCCACTTCAATGCCAAGACATAATACAGATGTTCTGGTAGGCATGTCCAAAAAGTGAGGGAAAATACTGGATCAAATTACACACATCCTCATACTGTTTTTCAGATAAATGCACCAGATAACTGCATAAACCACCCAAAATAGTAGAATTTAAAATGGTAGAATTCTGTCAGATGAGGGGTGGAAGTTTGAACAACACCATCATCTACAGCACAAGAGGCAGTTATGGTGACCGCTGAAGAAACCAATGGCACGTCTACAGACAGAAAATTTTTCGGTTCCCTCTCTACATAAACCTTAAGCATGTTCACATGACAAATTCTAGTTTTTGACGATCAGGAGTTTGAATAACGTAATCAGTTTCACTTTTTGTCAAAGTGCTGCTTCATTTTCACAGTGCGACAGATAGATGAGCCTTAGCTACATCACACGCTTTATGAAGTCTCTCTTTCTGAAAGAACTCACATAATCCAAGAGAGACACAGAAGGTTTTTCATTAACAAATGTTCATAAAACAATTTAAAAGACCCCTTACGGTGTGTCCGAACACCAGTTCGGTGGGACTAAATCCCAAAGACTCCTGAACTGCTTCTCTGGCAGCGAATAACAGAAAAGGCAACCCCTCCACCCAAACCGTTCCCATCTGCATGCGATATGCGCGGTTCATAGTTTTTAGGGTTTGATGGAACCTCTCTAAGGCACCTTGTGATTCAGGGTGATACAGACTACTCTGTGCTTAATTCTCAACTCCTTCAAAACTTGTGTGAATATTTTAGAAGTGAAATTTGTTCCTTGACCCCTCTGTATTACTCGTGGTAGACCAACCGTATTAAAAACTTAACCAAGTCTTTACCACCATCTGTGCTTTCAACAAACACAAGGGAATGGCTTCAGGGTATCTAGTGGCTGCACACATGATTGTTAGCATACTGATGTCCCGATTTGGACTTTGGCAGCGGACTCAGACAATCAACAATCAGTCTTTCAAATGGTTCTTCTATTACCGGTATGGGAAACAGGGACAACGGGTACCTTCTGTTTAGGCTTTGCAAAGCGCTGATACACATCACAAGAGCGACAAAAGTTAACAGATGATCGAAGACCAGGCCAAAAGAAATTTAGAAATACGGCGAACAGTTTTTGTCACACCTAAATGACTTGCCATAAGATTTTCACATGCCAATTTTAAAACTGGAATGCGACAGCTAGCAGGCAAAACAATTTGATATGTCTCCTGCAAACCTTTTTCATCATAAAGCATTTTTTTAAATTTACGCATTAACAAATCATTCTCCAAAAATAACCTATTTTAGCATCCACTCTGTCTTTCACACTGACCGCTGCTTTAACACATTCTGCCAAGGAAACATCTGATTTTTGTTCAGCTGACAATTTCTCCTCTCCAACATTAAAGTGAGCTTCAAGGATCAGTGAAGCATCTGTCACTTCACATAAGTCTGACTCAGTCTTGGATTCTGTTTTCAAAAACAAAACTTTTGAACTTGAGCCTGTGTCACTCTGCATGCCGGAAAACTAGAAGGGAACTGAACACCTAGGTCAGACTGCTCCTTAACCATGGGTTTATGCATCACTACTGGACTAGAAAAACTTTGCCCCCTGCAAGGTAATTTTCCAGAATAATATTACTCCAGCAACAGGCAACTGTTTGCAAACACCTAACCAAACAATGCCAGAGACAAGATCCGATTTTAAGTCCACGTCATGTAAAGGCAGCTGTAGCTATACAGCCCATTTCTATACCTCGTACTAACAATTCAGTACCGGCATACGATTTTTCCTGAGAAAGGCAAACCACTTTAGTATAAAAGACTGAAAATAACCCCGTATCTCGCAAGAGAGACTGTCACCAGCCCATTTAAAATAAACAGAGGTGGTTACTCGGTTAAACAGATCTTTGTTACTTGAGTAAAAGTACAGATTCCCCTTGCTAAATTTTACTCAAGTACAAGTAAAAGTACTACAGTCAGATGTCTACTTAAGTAAAAGTACTGAAGTACTTGTTTTTAGAAGTAACTGAGAATCAAGAGTACAAGAGTACATATTCTAAATATTGCATTACTACTGCCACAGTGCTTACATTTATGTACAGAAACGTCCTACAATACCTTGTACTGTCAATACCTTGGAGAATGTAAAAGGAATTGAAAGTAAAATCAAGTCATATTCATCTTTTTACCATGTTGCTTTATTTAACATTTAAGAAAATGTCATTTAAGAATCTCCCTTATTTTCAATGTTCAATGTTGACAGCTATGGCGTACGCACGTTTTGTAGATAGATTTCAGACAAAAAAACTTAGTCTCAACACAGTTGAGCTGACAAACAGCAGCATATTTACAACTGTCTGAAACAGGTGTAGGCTGAAGCTCTTGCTTATAATGCCTACCCTTTTTTGGAAACATCTCATATTTAAAAATAAATAATAAAAGTAAATTATTAAATCAATTACATCATTATAATCTTGACAAAGAAATCTAAACAGAATACAAATGTATTTTAAGCATGCGTTTCATACTGTGGATCACTTTATTCTGCTGAAAAAGAAGATATTTTGAAGAACGTCGGTAACCAAACAGTTGATGGACCCCATTGACTTCTGTAGTAGGAACTTCCGACATTCAGTTACCGACATTCTTCAAAATATCTTCCTTTGTGTTCAGCAGAAGAAAGAAATCCATACAGGTTTGAAATAACTTGATGGTGACTAAATTATGACACAGTTTAAATTTTAAAGTGAACTATTACTTTAATCACCTGTATAACAATGTCCTTGAACATGTATCATCTGTGTTCGAAAGCAAAACACACAACATAAATGATCTCTACTTGTGTGGCATGTTCTCTTTTGATTGCCAGTAGTTGAGTGCAGATGACTCTTCTGTCACACTGTCCTCCGCAGTGCTCTAATGTTATTCTCCCGACAAACAAAAAGGAGCTTTGGGTAAGCCACTCTGAAACAATGTGCTGTGATTATACCCTGGAGGCCTGTGATAACTAATTCCCATTTACATCAGCATGGAAGTGTCTCACTGCTGAAATGATACACCATTTTCACCTGAGTGTCATGGTCTCCTCTGCTAGTGTTTCATGGTTAATATATACCATCATTATGAGGAGAGTTCTTTGTTAACTGTGAAAGACATTACATTTTGAGAGTGAGCCGAAAGTTAGAGATGTCTGTTCTACATTTCACCACAGACTGGACAAAGCCCTATAATAAAATTGCCAGCTGAGTGCAAAGTCGTTGAAGAATCGATTCCACATTTCATCAGGAAAAATTAAAGGTAAGATAAACATCAAATATGTGCACATCACCTGAGTGGACCAGCAAAGAGCATTTAGAGCCTTTGCCTGCAGAGTGTGGGCTCTCCACAGCCACAACCATCCAGGGGCTATCTCCCTGGTGGCTTTCTTCAGAAAGTTTTGGATCTGTCCTACCTTTTGTAGGAAATAGCACAAAGATGTTGCTGGGAAACCATGACAGCGGACTTTGATGGGAAACATGGTTGCATGCCATCCTTTGGTAAGAGCCTCATCGATCAAGTCCTGGTACTTGGCCTTCTTGATTTGATGTGAGATAGCTAGCCTGTCCTCCCATTCCACCGTAAGTTCAGCTACTAAGATGGTCTTGATGCTCCTGGAAATCAGGACCAGATCCGGACAGAGTGAGGTTGCTGTGATGTCTTGTGGGAAGACAAGCCTACTTCCCAGGTCCACTTGCATCTCCCAATCAAAAGCTTGGTGTAGAATGGACGCCGGGTGCTTGGCCGTTGCCTGTACCATGGGAGTATGGTTGCCATCACACTGGAAGTTGATGGAGACTGTGGTACCAAGTTGTTGTTGGGATTGACCCTCAGCATTGACTTCTATGTACCCGTGTCAACCATCTCCCAGTGCTTTGGGGCATGCCGTCAAGATATGATTCAGTGTACATAGCACTGCTTAATCCATACTGCTTGCATGATGGCTCTTCTGCCTTGCCCCAGATCTTTAAATTACTTGATGTCAGCTTGCCTTGGTCGATTTCCCAGAGTTCATTCCAGGACAGTGATCGCTCAAGTGCCTCAGAGGCCAGACCTACCGCTTTAACATGGCGGTGTTCATCTTCTGCCTCTCGGACCCTCTGCACCACAGCCTCTCTCTTGCCTTTTGGTGTTGGCCATACTGAAAGCACCATACAATGAAACTGCAAGTAGCTGGTGTCAATCGCCTTAAGCCAGATGCTCAGTTGGACTTTGGTCTTTGAGACTGCTGATGTCCTTCAGGGAGTAGACATTGTTTTTTCCAAGACATCAGATCCCTTGGTCTTGGAATACTGGGATTTCTGAGCCATGGATGCGGGAGGTGTTTCTCATCAACTTTCCTTTGTGGATACTGAGGCTCCTGGATTTCTCCACTTAGTATCTGCTGTGTTCCTTGAATTGCTGGGATCATCATAGTCACATCGTCCATGAAAGCCTGGCTAGCAGGATGCCTTGTTCCGTCGTCTGCTTTAAGACCTCTACACCGCATCTCTCCTGCTTTCAGAAGAAGATTCATAGCAGCTAACATGACCACTGTAATCCTGCTACGATGTCCTTGCTGATGAGGTACACTCGGGTAACCTTTAGCAAGATCTAGCCAGATACAGCGAGCGCGTTTTTATTACTCTTTGCTTCTTTGATGATCTGGCTAATCACTGATATATGTTCCAGGCATCCGGAATATCCTCAAACTCCTTTTTGGACACTGGGGTCAATGTACTCATTGTTGAGAAGATATGATGTAAGCCTTTTAGCAACAATAGACCAAAATATTTTACCCTCATTGTCCAATAGAGAGATCTCTCTGAACTCTTTGAGTCCTGTAGAGTTTTGTCCTTTAGGTACAAAGCAGCCCTCAGCGAGTATCCAGAGCTTATGTTATCCAGAGCCGGAGTGACTCTGCTATGCAGAGAAGGATTACGTTTTTCGCACCTCCACCTGTATTTGGTTAAGTGCTGGTTTCTCCTCACCATTCACCTTTTGCCAACTTTTCCTGAGTGTTCTCGGTTGCTCCTGTAATTCTTTAAGTTGGTGCTGCCTCCTGGTTGGACCAGCTGGTGGTCTGATAACATTGCATTCCTTAACGCCAAAGGTGTCCAGACATGCGTGAAAGACAGTTTTTACCATGGCTTTGATTTTCTTGGTCTTGATTTACTTGCCCTTGAGGGTATTGTGCAGGGTGATGTCCAGGTCTCTATCCAACTGGGCCCATCTGCGGTCTGTAGCTGGTGGTAGCATGGTAACCATCGCTTCCTCTCAAAGTCCTCTAGCATTTCAGATTCCTCTTCTTGTGCTCAGAGCAGGTTGAGAAGAGAGGTCCGGTGCACTGTGGTGTGCCTCCTGGCTCCGGGTTTCTTCTGACTGACAAGCAACTGTACATACTCAGAGATGGATCTCTGGGTATTACCAGGTGCTTCACGTTGCTGCATCTGCTTTTTGCACTTGGGCTTACCTTGGTGAATTTTAACACAACATTAGTAGTGGCTGTTTTAAATACTGTAGTGCACACTACATTACCTGTGAATATTAAACATTCTTTAAACTTTAAATATAGTCAAGACATGCAAGAGAGAAACCCTTTTGTGTATTCATCAACACCTTCAGAATGGTTACTCAATATCCGCAAATACTGTAAAGTTGGAAACTGAAAACAAGTGCAAATCAGAGCAATAGAAATGAAGAACAATGTCTTAATTGCGCAGATCAGCCATTCTCTGTTCAACACTTTAAAATGAAGATCATCTACTGACAAGGGTCAAGGTCACAATGGATGTGAATACAGTTAAATGATCATTATACATTTTGACAGGCACCGAAAGTGCCTGAATTGTCTGTCTTATTCTTGGATATTGCTTTTAAACATGCTGTGGTAATTATAGACAAGGAAAGTAATCTATATCTCTTCTATCTACTGGAGCTGCTTAAAAAAAGGCTTAATATACAGTCAACAGAGGTTTTGAGTGAATGTTTTTAGCAGGTCAACCAACAAATATTATAGAAATATAGAAATTAGTGCTGTCAAATTTTAACATTTTAACGCACACAGTTATTTTTGTCAGTTTAATGCGTTCAAAATATTTTTAAAAATATTTGCCATCATCCTTTGGCTACCGTTACAGTATGATTACACTTTTATTCAAGAAAATGCTTTAAACCCATCAGTCATGACTGAATAATGTTTGTAGCTTTAAGAAAGATTAATATTTAGGTTAATATTTAGGTAACTCTCTTGCATATTTGTCCTCTTATGCTGCTATTATAATAAAATAGAGACCAACTATAATATAATAATATTATAATATTTAACCAAATATAATGAAATAATCGATTTAATTGAATATTTGGCAGACAGGCCACATTATTTTCAGTAAGAAAAACAATCACTGAAAGATATTTAGAATGACAACTCTAAATAAAAAGTACATCTAACATGTGCCACATCTAATGTCAGTGCTATCAAGACATTGCTGTTATTATTTTTGATATGTTGCAAAAAGTCTCTTGCCTGAATGGCAAGACATGTAATGATGACCATGGAAAATAAAAGTGTGACCAGCTGACCCTGAACTGACCTAATCAAGACACTGCCAGACATCAGATGACAGCAAAATACAGACTTTCTATCAGTTTTCTAAGCCAGCCAAATGAACATTGATGAACTCTGAATGCTTTTTCTCTCTTTTTTTATAATTGCAATCTCTGTGAGCCACTATGATGAATATTTTTAGTTATTCCTAAAAAAAAAAAAAAAAAAAAAATACTACTTCTCCTACTACTGCACCTGAACTACCAAATCTCCAAATCAAATGATTTTTACCTTAAAAGGTTTGTTCACTCAAAAATGAAAATTACGTCATAATTTACTTAAGTTGCTCCAAACCTGTGAATTGTTTTCTTCTACTGAACACAATACAAGATATTTTGAAGAAAGTGTTGTAATGCTGCTAATAATAATGGTGGTACAATAAAAAAAAAAAAAAAAAAAAAAAACATGATGAATCAGAGTTTACTTAAAGTCAAACCCAGTTGCATTACAGTGCAGGATCATATACACAGAAAGAAAGAAAAAAAAAAAAAAAACGCCAGGGCAAAATTAATGACACAAAATTAATACTATAAACATTATCTGGAATATTCCTACCTATCCGAATATTCCTTTAAGTAAGTTATTTGTCACCAAGGAACTTCTGAGATTTTTTTTGTCCATAAATTACATAATGTGATATTCAATCATTACAGTATTCTGTAACTTAATTAAACTAAATCACAGGTTTTAACAGTGTTTTTATTATTATTTTTACAGCGCAAAACACCCCACCCCCCACGATTTGTTTTGCATACTATGCAATAATTTGATAATTTGATTAATTAATCTGCATATCATGTAATTATAACTTACATAATTGGCAGCCCTAAAAATAGTCAAATTCACTACAGTACATCTATACAGCATGAATACAGTGCAGATGTCATGACAGTAAACCTTACAGGAAAATGAGTTGCTCTGCTTATTGGATTGAACATTTCATTGTCCTTGACTTCAACAATTTTCCTTTGAAAGTCTAGTTTGAATTTAATTTAAATGCATTTAAGGGAAGTTTCAAAACTCTAGACTAACTAAAGACTAAAGATGAAGGACACAAACAGTTCAGTCTTTGTTAGAGAAAATATTTAACTGCTGATATATTTATCACAATACACACACACACATCTAATTTAGACCATATTCTCCATGCATCCATCATTATATGCAAATAAAGCAGCAATATGTTTCTTTTTCGGTGTGGACAGGCAGTGATGTGCACAGCTGGATCAGTGGGAGCCTTGCAGCCTCTCAGAGCCACACAGAACATTTCACACCCGAGCTAGCAGAGCTACACGCACACGCATATACTAACAGCTCCCTGCATGTATAATGAGCTTGATCCTGCTAAATCTATCATTTCCAGAGTCCATGCATGCAGCCCCTTTAATCTCTTTAACAACTGTGTTGGCTGCGTAAAGCATGGCAGCATCATCTGAGTTTTCCTTCTCTCCCTAATCCACCGACTCCTCAGTTGAGACCAGGCATAGAAAAATGTACAGATGTTTTATAACATTGTACAAATCAAGTGCTTAAGCCACTGAACAAACATTAGATGTCATTTTAAACAGTGAGAAAATGCAAGGTGTGCTAGGAAAGAAAACACACATTAAATACATTTGGATGGATGAACACAGACTTTAGCAATCATAACGCACCGTAAATGACAGAACTGTGCACATAACTAGTCCTTAATTTCACTGGATTTGTTTGTACATTGTACCTTTAAAGACCCTTGTCTGTGTTAAATAAGAATTGGATTTAAATGTAAACAATGATTGCATGGATCAGTGGTGACTTCTTTATCAGTAGAAATCTGCTGGTTTTGATACAAAAGACTGAAAAGATTTGACACAAAAGACTGTGCGGTTGCCAGAAATAGCACCATTTTTTCCAAATGCTCAGATTTTAAATAGAAATTTGAAATGAAAATTTGAAAGAAAGGTTATACTTAACCTTTCTTTGAAAGAAAGGTTATATTCTATAATTAATCTCAGAAGGTTATAAACTCAGATGATGCTGCCAAATTGGGTTTTTACTTTCGAAATAAGTTGTGCTTTCTTTTAATGTTAAAAAACGTTTAGTGGCATCCACTGTTTTATCTGTGTTGGATTATGGTGATATACTGTATTATATATGCATTCATCTGCTCAATGCCTTCACATGATTGACGCAGCCTATCATGCATCGCTGAGATTTATTACTAATTGTAAAGCTTCGCACCCACCACTGTGAGCTGTATTCTCGTGTAGGGTGGTTCTGGTCTGACAACACGGAGGCTTTGTCATTGGTATACATTTATATATAAGGCTATTCTTGGTGTGCTACCATCCTATTTATGTTCACTTCTTATGAAAAAAAAGTGTTGGTCATTACTCTCTCCGTTCTCAAGATGTTGTCTTGTTTTCTGTCCCACATGTCAGTACTGTGCTGGGAAAAAAGGCCTTTGTTTTTTCTTCTCCCTCTACATGGAATTTGCTGAAGAGCAACTTAAAACTTAGTAAATTGATTCCTTTAAGTGTTTTTAAGTTGAGAATGATAAGTTTTGAGTTGGACTCCCTCACATGTCAATGTTTTCATTGAGATTTCATTGTAAGTGCATAATCTGCTTTTATTTGATGTGTCTTTGTACGTAATGATGTGATGTAATGTGCTGCCTATCTTGGCCAGGTCTCCCTTGCAAAAGAGATTTTTAATCTCAATGGGTTTTTTACCTGGTTAAATAAAGGATAAATAAATGTTGTCCTCTGGTGTTTCACAAACCGTTTTCCTCTGCATGTCTCCCCTGTCAACCTTTTAGATCTTTTAGGCTATAACGGGGCTGATAGCATTAAGAGCCAGAG
Organism: Hybognathus amarus; assembly: GCA_030378365.1. Taxonomy (NCBI): domain Eukaryota; kingdom Metazoa; phylum Chordata; class Actinopteri; order Cypriniformes; family Leuciscidae; genus Hybognathus; species Hybognathus amarus. The sequence goes on along the minus strand of JAQIUQ010001106.1, from coordinate 812,028 downwards.
CAGATGCTCTATCAAGATGAGATGTCCACTGACAATTACAATCATTTTTCATAGCTCATTTCCCATAGAATGATGAGAGAAATTGCACATATTGCTCCCTATTATTAATAGATCTTCACAAGGAAATTAGATAATAATTTTACTAAGAATGCAGAAGAGAATGTTTCCCCCAATTCATATTAGAAGAGAAGTAGCAGTTCATAAACAATTTTACACACTTCAGCAAAACAAATTTGGTTGTCATATTTGTCACTATTTCCATTGTCACTATAAAATGTTTTGCATTTAGATGCATACAGTACTGTTGTTGTTTTGTTTTTGTTTTTTTCTAACAAGCAGCACAACTAAATTGAAGTTTAATTTAACACATATTATCTCTTGATTAAATTTAAAGGGATTTAAAAAAAACCCTCCAACAATTAATTACTTCACGAAGATTCACGAAGAATGGGGAAATTCTGTCAGTTAGCCATCTGGAAAATTGCAAAGTCTCTAACATTTCCGCACTTAAGGGAGCAAGAATGTGAGCGGTTCAAGAGGAGAAGATGGTATATCAGAGCCATGGCAGGTGTATATTTTATTACTTAAGGAGCCGAAAGATAACGTTCCTTTCTTCTGGTCCAACTCATGTAGCTGCTTTCTGCTAGGCTGACTACACTTGACAAGCTCCTGTTCGGCTCCTCTCCCTCTAATCTCACACTATGACAGGTTAGCTCAGAGCCTGGTATTTTATTTGTGTCTAAATCCTGTATTTCCACCCCTGGAGTAAAGCGAACATGGGTATGAAGTGTACTGTATATGCCATTAATGCTGTTTACCATTTGCTGCTACTTGATGCTGGGCAGGTAAGAGTAAGAATCAGTTTTCCTCTTAACCCTTTGATGCGCAAGCTACTCATACCCTTTTAATGCACAACATGGGTCTAAAAAGACCTGTATTCATTTCCTATGTTATTTCATGCATTTTTCTTGTTTCACCTTTTGAAATAATTTTATTTAAACATTTATGATTTCATGATCTATAAATTTCATGATTTATGAATATTCAAAATATCTTGTTTTCAATTATCACACATTTATATTTTAATATTTCCTAAGGTTTTGGGTTAATACATCAAGTTTACACACATGAATCCTAAAATGACCCATCTATCCAAGCGTGATAAAACTAAATAAAATAATAAAGAAAACATTTGTTGAAAATAGCCAATGTCACAGTTCAACACATGTTACTGTCACTGTAACACTTATTGGCCACTTTGTCACACATAACACACATATACAATTCATCCAAGGTATCATATACTTGACGCTTTTGCCAAAGCGTATACATCCAAACGCACATGGCACTCTTTAGCCTGAATGTGGCACGCTTCTAGTTATGGGTGGGTTTAGGTCTGGGTTAGGCAGGTTAAGGTCAGACCACCAGAAGGCGCCTTCTGGCCTACTGTATATATATATGCTTCTCATATTGACGATAACGGGTGCCATGTGCATTGGATGTATATGCATTGGCAAAAGCTGTCAGTATATGACACCTTGGGGATGAGAACGGGCTGCATATAACCGATAACACTGAAATTGAACTGTAGTGTAGTGCAACTAGGGATTCTCCACCACCATGTGTGCAGCATCCACCCGGTATGATGCGACAGAAGCCATATACACCATAACTCCACCTACACAGACGACTTATGTGATCAATAGCATTGATTTATGACCACAAATAAAATGTAATATAGAGGTGCAAGCGTTTTTGCCCAACAGCGTACAATATAACTTGTATACAGTATATAACTTTCTATTGCAAATTCTTTTATTTTGTTGACCTAGCTTCCATTAGATAAAATAGAATACATACAAACCGCAAGCTAGCTCATAGTATTGGACATGTTTCTTTTTGCACTAGTAATGAAATTCAAGGTCAAGGTGTTCTTTGCCTAAATGTTAAAAAATATTAGGCTATGTTTAGATGTCTTTCACAAAATATGAAATATTTTCTGTGACAAAAAATATTTATTAAACGGGTGGTTGATTGCGATTTCACTTTTTTCATTTTAAATAGTATGTAATGTTGCTGTTGGTGCATGAATAGTATCTGCAAAGTTGCAGCACTGAAGGTTCAGTGTAGCAGAGATAGTCGTCTTTTAAAAATCAGGAAGTTGGAACGCGCTAGAAAAACAATTCTCGAATGGGACTACAATCGGGTTTTAAGACGTCACTTACCCAAACATTTGCATCAACCCTCTTCTCCAGAATATGCAAAAAGGCCATGGCCATATTTCTGCGGCTAATTGAAGTGTGTTATTTTCACCCAGCTGTCAGGTCTTCTGTGTTCGGGCTTCCCACTGATTTTGTAGTTCGTCAACAATGGATACATTTTATGTTTGATTATGTTCCTGAAAATTGCAATCGTAATATAATCGTAATCTAGCTCTCTGTGCTGCGCATTTTACGAAAGACAGCTTTCAGAATCTCACGAATTCAATGACGAAACGAGTTTCTGAACGAATTCAACCAGTGAAACTGTAACTAAAACATGACAAAAATGTCAGCGTCTGGATTTATAGCCGCTAGTTATGCTATTTCGTGTCTACGACAAACGCATACAAACATTTTTGACCTGAATTTGCACAAATTTTGTAAATGTATTTTTCATGTATATATACTTTATGACATAATTTTTCGATTTCTGATCAAGAACGTAAATCAATGCCAACACTGTTTGTGTATATAGTAGCCAGCCAGTTAGTTTGATGCTATTTTGTAAGACAAACGAGTATAAAGTTAAAAAAGATCAAACTTTAGCTGCTGTTATCAGTGTACAGTACTGGTTTTAACAAAGTTGCCACATGTAACGTTACACCTAAATAAAACAACACACTGAGTAAACTAAGTTTTGTGAATAGATTAATGGTTGTTCATTAAATCGATAAAACAATAACTTTAAAAAACATTTATTCAGTTATATTAAATGTTTAATCAGAACTCCTTATAGGCTTCTCCTAAATTCGCACTAAAATATTTTAGCGAGGAGTGTTCTTTTAAAAGTTATTCACAACGACTTTCAGACCTACTCTTAGTAAGGAAAAGTGACAACTCCTAAACTGAAGATTGAGGCTTTGTTGCTATGGATGTCGTCAATTCTCATGCATGAGCTTCCTTGTAATGATCACAGTGATTGGTTGTTTGATGACAGGGCCATCATGCAGAACATAACACAGAAGCAACAAATTGTGGAATTACGACTAAATATGGCTTTGTCCTACACAAAATAATAATGTCATCAGAAATGCATAATGACATGTTTGTGCAGGCCCCAGTGAAGTGTAATTCTAAAAAGGCAGAGTGAGAGAAAAAAGTTGTGAATTAAATTATGTCAAGGTAGCCATGTCAAGGTATGTCAACCCAAATGAAAACCGCCACTTGTCTAAAAACAAAAACAAAAAAACGACACTTGCTTTTACACTTGCTTGGTTAATTGACATCATATTAGGCTAAATATAGACTACTTAAAGCAAGAAAATGTTGCTCTTATATTGAAGTAATAATAGTTGAATGACGGTGGATTATGAACTCACCAAAATTGAAAAGAAAGCTCAACTGGACGCAGGATCAGTTGCTGCTGGCCCAGTCGGTGCTAGAAAAAAAAACACATATTAAAAGGGAAATTTGGCACTGGGATATAAAGCAAAACTAAGCATGAGACATGGGAGAGGATTTGTTTTCAGATCAATGCAGCATTCCCACTTGTGTCGTGGACCACGGAAAACTGCGAGAGGCGGTGGTAGGGGAGCGCGGGGCACAACCTAACGCTGGGTTAAATGTAACACGGACCGTACATAGTTCGTCAGGATAAAGCAGGTTGTCTTTCCGCTCTTTTCTCTCGCTGCCAGAAGATGGTCTCCCGGAATTTGCAGAAAGTTTTTAATTATATTTCATGAAGATACTGGACAAAGAGTGTTTTGACACCATGAAAGTAATTTTTTTCATCATAGGTTTTTTTTTCGGTTTCTGAGTTGAGTGTATAGACCCTATGTAGCCCCGCCCCTTTTCAGCGTTGCGCTCGTTGTCTTTTGACTTCCGGTCTGTATTTTCACAGCAATCTTGCATAGGTATGAATGAACCGCTCGTAAAAAAATTCCTGTGCGACATTTGTTAAGATATCTGCTTTACAATCCTTATGACAAACATTACAATGCTCATGCTGACTTTTATTAACTCTACAATAAGTAAATCCACTTCACCAGCTAATTACTCCTCAGCAGCGATGCCATAGAAATATACAGAGCGACGCAAATCCGGAAGTTCAAAGACAATATTCTAAAGATGACGGCTCCGCGTTTCTCTGGTGCATAAGGTCTATACGTTTCCATATCTAACTTTATATTGCCTTAATCACTGTTTTGTTGGCTCAAACGTAGCACTGTTTTGAAACATGTCAGCAATTCCTAGCAACTGTTAGCTAGGCTTAAAATATTTAATACACAGCGGGGTTCGTTGTAACAGTGTTACGATTAAGCCGCCAAGTGTACAACGATAACCAAATGAAAACGGAGCCACACAACTTTTCAGGTTTGAGTATACATTTAACTTTGTTAGACTTTCACAAACAATGTTGGAATTTAAAATGTTTAAAATTTAGTGTACCATGAATGATAACTTGTTTATTTATTAAAAATATGGCCTGTTATTAATGCAATAATGATTCATTATTTCAATCATGATTCATTATTTCATGATTTACCTTTCCAGATTCACATGTATGAATGTGCTTTGCTGAATTTGCCCAGCATTGGCCTTTTTAGAGAGCTGTCACTTATAAAACATTCCTCTTCCCTCTTCGCAACAGCTACCATGTTGGACTTTTCCCATTGTATTTTCTGCGCTTTGGGAGGACCGTGGACAGCTCTTCAGACGGGATGCATTAATGTGAGAGTAGTCAGTGAGCGATTGCTGATCCTGCAGAGTGATAAAGAGCAGGAGCCGACTGCAGAGCTGAATAACCAGGAGCCGCTGTGCAGCGCAGGAGACAGATCTGGAGGACACAGCCTGCAGAGAGAGGTCAGTGACTGTCTCAACTGCACCCTTTACTGATATGCGAGTTACCCCGGCCAATGTCATTTTAAGCCAAACAAAGCTATTCTGAGGTCAAATTGAAACAAAAAGTTTTAGTTGGTGCTTATCACCTCCACTTCTCCGTGGGATCCTGGGATCCCATTGGGATTATTTTGAGATAATGACCAGTTGACTGGACAGAATTGGCATGTTGATGAACTTTCCCGAAGCCAAGCCGAGTACTAGTGAATTGGACAAACAATAATATTGATCAAGAATCATGCAAATCAATTAATCCACACTACATCTTCATTATGGCCTTATGTAATGTACAGGCATTCAGTGTTTGCACCGGATGGGCTTATATATCTTGATGGTCATGACATCACCCACACGTGACGCTTAATTTATTCCATTGGACTAGTCGACAGTAGTGCTTCAGACTCAGTCACGCAAAGGCGGCCCGAAAGTGCCATCAACGCATCGCGAGTTCCCTCGAAAGGGAACTAGTCTGACTAATAGCAGTTTACCAAGAGGCAGTTTTACTTTTCAGTATAAAATTGGTCCAACCTACATTTTTATGTAACTGACTTAAAAATTTGTGAGCGGTCTTGAAGAAAAAAAAAAAGACTTGTAAGACTATAGTCTTATACAACTGGCCTCTGAATTACAGTACTTCTTTAATCAACATTTTATCAATATATTGTCCAGTCTTTTATTTTATCAATATAGCATTTATATTTAATTGAAATGAAAATCTAAATTAATTAATGTCCACATTAAGAAATATACACAGACTTTTAAAACACATGTAGAATATCAGTTTTTCCTCTTAAAAGAGACACAAGTTATGCAAGGGACACAACATGTATCTTGTGTATCATTTATAAATGGCATTGATAAGTGATCTGTTGAAGTTTTTAACAGGTGAAGTTTTGCCCTGCTCTGAAAACCATTCTCCACATCCAGCTTATCACACTTATGGGCAGGTGCACGACTGCCCTCTGCAAATTAAATGTGGGCTAATTTCATATTGATTAATGCAGATGCTTTCTTTTTGGCCCATATTTACTACCTGGAGCCTATTTTGGCGAAAATTACCGGTGCCATTTCAGTGCACAAGGCAGCCTTTTCCAATAAGGTACTGGCTCATGTGTCAACTGGGGCTCCAAAAGTACCGCTCTGCCTGCAGGAAGCACTAAAGCTTTTAATTGCCTTCTGTGCAAATGGTCCTTTTGTATTTTATCAAGTGTCAGGAAACTTGGGCATGCCTGGAGTCGCTCTCCTTCTCTCACACACAAAATGTATATGTCTACAAGAAAATGGAAGACGGACAGAAAAGTAAGTTTGCATATAAAAAAAAAGTTTTCATTATTCTTTAATACATTTTGACTACTAGCTTGCCACACTAGCGATATGCATCCTGAAATAAACAGGCTCTCCACATCTTTTATATATATTTTTTTGCTTTCTCTTTTTAAGCGTTTACTCCAGAACTGTGGCACGATAACCTCGGGTGAAGCGATAAACAATCAAAGTGCAGCTTCAGTAGAAACGATTGCGGCCAGTATCCCAGCCTGAGATGGGAGCCATTATTAACGCCAGCCCTGTCCTGACAATGCTATTTTCTGGAAGGTAATTGCAGATTCAGATCTCTGAGAGAGCCTGACTGGGAGTAAATGCCACCTCTTTAATTATTGTCTCCTCTACGTCCCCTCTATTGAGAGTCAGAGATGTCTATTCGGCCAGCGGGATCTTGGGGAAAATGACTCTAATGGGAAATGACCAGTGTCTGGGAGGCTGTCACAGATTAGAAGCGACAATTCTAATTGATAACAGCAGAATTCCCTGGATGGATGAATGGGAAAGTCACTTTGGAGCAAACCTAATTGGACTGATTTGTTTCTAAATGAGGAATAATCCCCTCTGATGCATACCTCAGTTTTATTTAAAATCCTTTCAGTTAAATATTCCTTCTGCTCTTTGGGAAATGATAAACAATTCAGATATTTGTATATAATTCATCATGGAGCATTCAGGTCAGTGGGGTCACAATTGGACATTGAGATAACTTAAACTCACCCTATATACTTACTGCATAATGATTTCAGTATTTTCAATTAAACATTTTCATAAAATACATCTTTCTTGTTGTATTTTATATGTAAAATTATGTGTTCTTTATTTTCTTTTATTGACAATATTAGTAGTTTTTTTTTATATAATATCCAAATATTTTGTCCTGACTAATATCTGTAATACAAATAAAATGCCCAAGAACAGTTATTATTATTTTCTCTGATAATAATTTCATTTGATTTGATAATAATAATAATAATAATAATAATAAAGTAATGCATCAGGAAATTATACATTTTATTGATTTGTTAAATTCATTTTGATTATGGTTACAGTTCACAATTATTATTTTTTGAAAATATGCATACATGAAAATGATAATAACATATTCTAGTAATTATATAATTTTCATTATCAGATGATAGATAGATAGATTTTACATCCCTTATTGTTTTGTAATGGACCAGAGAGCCATTTAATTTATTATGCAACTTGAGAATGTGTGTGTGTTTTCTAGTTAGTCGATTACACAAACACGCAATAGCGCACAGTTAAGCAAATCAATAGCACAACACACTGAAGTACTTCAGCATAATGGCTGTTCAATAGAGCGCATGTCTCATGCTCAATATTTGTGCACTATGTTTCTATCACTGAAACTGGTCTGAAAAGCTAACATCATCTCGCTGTCCTATAGTGTTAGCTTCCATAGCTTTCCAGAAGTTCCAATGGCAATGTTTAGAATCAATCATTTCTGTTTGTCACTTGTAAGAAATATGGTGCTCTTTTCTGAGTGTCCTCATATTAGCAGACATTCTTTTCCTGCTGAGACGGGCACTGCAGATCCCAAATCTCCTGCTAATGTTAAAATGACAAAACAATAACAACATTTGTCTTCTGTCAGTAGGTATTGACATAGCATTACAGGTGCCAAATTGTTTTGTGTTGTGAAGTGTGTCTTGGAGAGCTCATGAGTTACCAGGGTTCCTGTACCGACGTGCATTTCTTTACAAATGTTTGACTCAAAGCGTTAACCACAAAAGATGATGGACAGAATTCATAAAGTCGGCAGCAGATACGTCACTTGATAGAGCATCCTTACACTTTGCGTCAGAACCTGAAAATGTTGCCGCTTCATGATAATCATGGGTTTCACTTTTCATAAAGTAAGAATTTACTCCCCTGATGATAATCAATAAACAATTTAAAAAACAATTCAAGTCTAAAGCATCTGTATGTGCTCAGCTTAAAAGTCAATCCCATAAGCCTGTTGTGTGTTCACAATCGGAATTAAAGACTTATTTTAACTCCTGCCTTCAAAGGTCAACATTCACCTCCTATTCAATAAAATTTACTGACCTTGTCACCTACTTTGTATAGTTTGTGGAAGAGCAAATTAAGATTCAGGGCCAGGGTAATGGGAAAGTGTTTTAATTTCCGTGTGACATTAAGATGTTTGTGCCCCACAGGCATGTGGTGGAGCGGGGAGCCGGCGTACCCTCCCCCGTCTGCATGTTTTACTTTAACACCTCAGTTATACAGGGACACATCAAACGAGCTGTTAAACTAATCAAGGGGAGACACTGGAAATATAACGTTAACTGTAGCTCTTTTACTTTTTCTGCATAGAAATGCTCTTTTTAGAAACCCTATCCACAAAGGACTCGTGGGCTCAATTGTCTGTGACATTTCGCAACAAATTATCTTGACTATTATTTATTTATTTATTTATTTTTTTTGCCAAAACATATAGGATGTCGGAGCACTATAGACTTCCACAAGCCAAGATTGTAAAAATATGTTGTTATATTTGATATTTTGATTTGAATATAATTGCACACATTTTTACATTCACTTTTTTTAAATAAATACAAAGTTTTAGATCAAGAAGATCAACAATTTTTACAGTCTTAAGACAATGCTGGTTAATTTAAGGGTTTTAGGTATTAGAAATTTACTAGGGCTGGGAAAAGATTAATCGCGATTAATTGCATCCAAAATAAAATTTGTGTTTACATAATATATGTGTGTGTAGTGTGTATAATTATTTTGTATATATAAATACACATATATGCATGTATATATTTAAGAAAAATGTGTGTATATTTATATTTATGTATAATATTAATTTTGTATAAATATATATAAAGTATATACATGCAAATATTTCTTAAATGTTTACATGCATGTGTGTGTATTTATATATATAAAATAATTATACACACTACACACACATATATTATCGCGATTAATCTTTTCCCGGCCCTAAAATTTACATATTGTACACTTACTGTGTGTAGTATTATTCTCCAGCATTTTTTTTTTTTTTACAAAATATGCATTACTTTGTCTGCATTACTAAAAAAATACTAACATTAATGTATACTGCTATCATAACACTGCATCCCCTCATAACGGGGCTTGTGCATCTCAATTACATAACACTTTTCTCCAATATCAGGGGGATTTATGGTTCTTTCAACAGCATATGAAAAACCATACACCACATGAAGCCAGGACAATGCTCAATGTACATATCATAGTACAAAAATAAATAAATAAATAAAATACAAAAATAAGTCCAGGTCCAGTATGATTCCCTACAAACCATTTCTTACAATAAGACCCTTTCCCGTTGCACATGACTGAGGGGCAGCTAAGCATTATCTTGTTACCAGGCAACAACAATAGAGGTATATAGTGAAAGGTCACAAGGTGATCTACCACTCATTTTCTACCATTAGTCTCAGTGCCATTGGCGCAAACTTCAAATAAAGCAGTACTTAGGACATATAGAGTGACACGATACATGACCCAATTTTTCTTTTTGTTCACAAAATATTAGAAAGGACACCCGATGCATAGGAGCATACAAAAAGATGTTTTGTTCACCATACAATTACTTTCAATGAGATAGCGTAATGTACTGGAAAGGAGGTTAATTAGATAAGATTTAGCATTTTATTGGTAATTAACTGAAGGTTTCAGATGGGCATGATTGTTGAAAAAGAACGAAAGAACAAAAAACTAAATTGATCGCTGTAAACATATTCTAGGACTAAAATAAACAAAAGCAACATTACTGAAATGATGCAATTAGTCATCATTGACAGCAACTCATTACTCTAATGGGACAATCAGGGCGCTAGTGACTGTTTAATAATGGGACAACCGTGGACGCAAGTGTCTGTTAATCTAAAATGATTTGGTAACACTTTACAATAAGGTTCTTTAGTTAACACTAGTTAACTATATTAGTTAACATGAACCAATAATGAACTAGACTTTACAGTATCATCTTAGTTAATGTTAATTTCAACATTTCCTAATACTTTATTAAAATTGTGTTAACACTAGTTAATACACTGTGAACTAACATGAACAAACAATGAACAGCTGTATTTAAAGATTAAATGCAGTAACAAATGAATTGCTCATGGTTAGTTCATGTTAGTTAAAACATTAACTATGTTAACTAATTAACCGTATTGTAAAGTGTTACCAATGATTTCCTTGTAGTTAAAACACAATAAGTCTGTTTGTTTAGACAAGTGCATTGTGATCACATGATCCCAATATAGCACTTCACACTATATAGTTTTTTCCATAAAAAGGGAAGATTTCTGTATCCTCATTTTCTTTCTCAGTCTCTATATCTCTCATATCTATATGTGCGTTTACAGCATAAAAAAAAAACATACTCATGTTGGAAAGAAGCAAATAAGAGAAAGTTTCAATCTAATTAATATGGAAGGCTTGGTGGCACATCAGCTCTTCCCGAGTCTGCTTTGACTTTCTCTATGTCAGTCCTTCCAACAGGAAGTTAATGATCCTGGCAACAAGATGAATCACTCCAGACATGGCGCAGAGCAGCTTTGACAAGCCAGCGAGACGGCTTCTGACACCTGCATGTGTCGAGCTGAGAGAGAGAGAGAGAGAGAGAGAGAGAGAGAGAGAGAGAGAGAGAGAGAGAGAGAGAGAGAGAGAGAGAGAGAGAGAGAAAGGCTTACCTGTTGGAGTTGAGCTATGTCTGATCTAACCAGAACAATCATTTCAGTTTGGAATGAGGAAAAAAAAAATGCTTTGAGATAAAAGTGCTCTGGTAGAACATAAAAGTGCGTTTAACAAGAAAGCATGTGTTATTGCTGTTGGTAAATTTTTTGTAATCCTGCTAGGAATAAAGTGTCACAATCAGAGAAAACATCTGAAGCAAAAAAACAAACAAACAAAAAAACCTGATAATTTGTTATGAGATAACAAGGGCGTTGATGTGAGGGGCATATTCAAGATGAAGAAACACTGGCCCTGTGAAGAATAATTGCATCGTTCACAGGTTTGCTAAATACAGGATATGGTGGATTAGCCTGGTAATACCAGACTCTGCTACTTCACTTTGCTTCATAGACAGAGTCTGGAATGGCATAATAGAAAAGTGTTTTCTCTCTCGTTAGGGGGCATTTGTCTGAAGTTTAAAATCACTGGTTACCCATAAGACAATCAGATAAGTTTATTTATGATCTATGTAATGCACCGACACCATACCGACACAGCCGCACCAAACCAAGAGGGTAATCCATCAGCCGGAAGTTGAAGCCTTGCACGCACCGCCATTGTTGCAGTTAGCATCCCATTGGCTCCCATTCATTTTGGCGTCACTTTGACAGTGAATAACTTTACATCTGAGGCGACCAAAGACTTAATTCATCCATTATTTATTTCTAAAGAAACACGACAATGACTATGTTTACATGCAGCCAATAACCCGTTCAAAACCAGGATATTAGCAATAACGGATTTTAAAAACCGGGATATTACACCTCGGGTACCCCTTTTCTAACCCGAATATTTGGTCATGTAAACACGTATCGGCATATCCCTAATAGTGATTTGTGTTCTGCGCAAGTTCTATTCGCAAGGAATCTTGGTCTTTTGAGTAGAGAAACTTCTCGGCGCATACAAAAATCCGCGTGCAGTATACCGGAAGTAAACTTGGCGAGACCAGGCGAGACACAGCACAGCATACTTTTGGAGCGAGGTCAGTAACGTTACCAGCATCAAAGGGCAAACAAAGGTGATTGCTAACTGCTCCAAACTATTCATTATCCACGTGTTGCTGTTATTGTTGTCTTTGGATACAGGAAGAAGAATCGGAAATGACGCATATTGCGCCTTAAGGTTGTCCATAAGTCTAGACGCTAATCACGCGTTGCCGTTTACATCGGGATATTGCAATTCCATGTATACAGGAGAAACTCTCTCTGCTCATGCACAAACGGGTTATTCCTAATGTTTCAGAAACCCGAATAGTGACCTTAACCCGACCATAACCCGAAAATTGGCTGCATGTAAATGTAGTCAGAATGCCCCCATTACTTTATACGTTACGGCCCTGTAGAAGCCATTTTTGTAAAAACAGGCTAAAGAATGCGTCATAACCACAGGACTTTCTGTCGCACAATAGAGACATTACCGTATAGACAGGAGGAGAAGCTCACGGGCAATCTTTTATTGTCTATGAGGCAATAGGGGGACATGAAGGCACAAAGTCAAGGTAGAAGCCCATAAATAGAGAGTCCATAAAAGCAATGGGACAAAATATTTCAACAACGTTTTTGAGTAATTAGGTGATTCAGATTTGTCTTAGCACAGCTACTAGATGATTTTCAACTGTCGGAGTAAAGCCTTTATACTCTATGCATCCGCCCGAGCGTCCGCGGCAAAAATGACAAGTTGGGTGCGCAAGACCACTTTTCGCATGGCTGTGTACAGCTTTTTTTTGTGACAGCACGCGCGGCACTGCGTCCCACGGATGAATGACTTCAAGCCGAATCTCTCCGAGCTTGTACGTCTCACACAGTCAGAGCGTAAAAATATGGGATATTTTACGGGAAAATACTAAAATGGGAAGACAGCAGGAAAAGAGTTAAAATACGTGAGAAACCAGGAAAAAACGGGAGGGTTGACAGCTATGCTGTAAACCTGCTGTAAACACTTGATGATGCGAGCGAAATATCGGAGTAAACATGCAAAGTTAATCCACGGTACAATCACGGCCTCTAAACTTATTTTTGCCAGAGTGAAACAAGCAAATATTTTAAGCCAACTCTCAAATTTAGGATTAGATCTTTTAAACACAGCTCTTCGTTCCTCACGATTGAGTTCCAACTCAATTTCAAGATTACAGCATAACATGGAAATATTTAAGGACTGGAAAAGAAAAGAGACACTGGCCTGTCAAAAGGTAGCCAGTTCGAGCTAGAGAGCGATAAAAGAGGCCGATACACCATCTAAAACTCTAAGGACCATAAAAAAGCAGAGGAAGTCCATGGAGTTGCGATCATGTGTCACCGAGGTGGGTTAAACACTACCTTATAACTACCTGTTTACAAATCTACTACATTTAAAATTAGCATTTGTTTTCCATCACTTTTTTCATATGAGAATGTTTAAAAAACCCTGGAATGTTTTCAAAAACAGAGCGAATTGCATCTCGTGTCTCGTTTCCCATTTTCCGCGGTCGTTTCGGTTTTTGATTTCTCTAACCTACAATGTAAAACTCGGCGCTTAGCATCTACGTCACGGCTCTCAGCCCGCCCTCTGTTCGTTGATTGACCGGCTGTCCGAAGGGCACTGGAAAACTAAAAGATAGGCTGCTATCTCAGACTGACTACAGGAGCAAATTTATAGTCCATAATCCATAATCACAATTTACAGATTCACATCGGTGCATCGACATAAAGGCTAACGATGCGAAAAGCTAAAAAGCTAAGTGCATCGGATACAAGTTGGCATTTGTATTGCATCGTTTCTAACATCTTCATCAGTAAAAAAGGCTTTATTCATATATGATTATTAGTAGATTAGTAGATAGTAGATTTTTATTTAGAATGTTAAAATGCCTTTCAAATATAATGTTTAATGGGTATCATTACCTATTTTTATCTTAGTATTTCAATAATTTAAGAAATGTTCAAATTTAAAAGTTCAATTTAGAAGTATCGGTATAGACGATACTGGCCATGAAAGTATCAGTCTCGTATCGAAAACAAAATAAGTGGTATCACCCATCACCAGCTGGAATAAGCTGCTGAGAATCAGAGTGACATAAACAGACAGCAGACAAACGGCCGCAATTCACCTGTCACTCAAGTGGCCACGCCCAAAAAGTCTGAATTTTTTTGTAACTAAGGTAAATGTCACAAACCTGCTGTTCCTGTCTGTCCATAGACCAAAGTTAAATTGATACAATCACATTTTGTTTTAAATGTTTCTTTGAGTTCCTGTCACAGCGTTTTGATCACCTTTTGTTATTAAATAGTCCGGCTGATTAGATTAGTTTCTGCATTTGAATCACCTTTTGTATTAAATGGTTCTGGGAGCCCCTGGATCAGTTTGAATAGTGCTGATTGGATTAGGATTGGTATCACTCTCAGTCTAGGACAGGTTTCTATACCTATATACTTCATTTACATACTTTGTTTCAGAATGTCTCCACCTCTGTAACCCCTCCCCCTTGTAAGGTATATGAACAGTCTGTATTTTAGTTTAGTCAGACTTGGCTAAAATTTTTGGATGAAGCAGACTTGGACGGAAAGACTACAGCAACGGAATTGTTCTCAATAAAATAATCCTACTTCAGATACAACCAAGTCTCCTGGTCTTAGCTTCTGAGTTCCTAAACAAAACTTCCTAAACTGAGTTCCTAAAAAAGAAAAAAGTTCAAAACAAGATGCTTGGTGGACTGTGTACATCTCCCTTAGGGCGAGGTGTATGCTAATGGGAAAATATCCATCAGCTGTCATGGGCCTAAGCAAATTGATGTCACATTGCATATAAACTGCAAATGGCTTATTCTGAGACACTGCTAATGATTTATGGGGATTAAAAAAAGGAGTTGGTGGATTTTTTATCATTATAGGGTGGCTGTGTGCACACACTGCCAACACACATTTATGTCCAAACACCATTTAAATGAGAATTTTGCATAATAGTTCCCCATAAAATGTAAATTTAAAGGGCAGGTATAATTCCCCTTTTACAAGATATAAAATAAGTCCTTGATGTCCCCAGCGTGTGTATGTGAAGGTTTTGCTCAAAATACCCCTCAAATAATATTGGTTTTTTTATAGCATGTTAAAATTGATTCTTTTTATCCTTCAGGGGTGGAGTTGGATCCAGATCTAAGGGTGGGGTTAGGGATCAGGGGGCAGGGATGGGAAGGTTTGTGACTGATTGCTTTGAACTTTGTTTATGCTCAAACAGCAACATTACGCACTAACTAAAGTTAGAAAAGTGAAATCATAATCACCCACCCCTAATACACCTCTAGTTATTAGCTGTCAGTCTATTAGTTTAACCAATAACAAATGAGCCGAAGGGATGAAATTATTAATCACATGAAAAATATAAAAACTTTAAACAACAAAATAAATTTGAGTAAAATACATAATTTATGCTATTTTTAAAGAATATGTTAGTGTTCTTACAACAGGTTGCAACAGCCTTTAAAAATTACACACCAATTTACAAAATATAGAAATACATTATTTCTTACAATAAATAATATAAGAATACTCAATCATAAAAAAACACATTTATAGCTGTTGATGCTAAATTTAGCACCACCTGTCATTCTCCATTACTTGATAAGCACCAAAATATCGGATAGTGTTACATATGAGAGTCAGTGGATGTGATTTTAACATTGTTTTACCAAACCTAAAATATCGCCACAAGAGCGCCCATAGATGTGTCCAAAAATGTTCAGAGTGATATATGAGCCAAGGCCAACATTACAAGTGCTGGAGCCTCCAGTGGAGCATGCTGGGATCTATCATTTGGTTCTCCCATATTAATGATGAGATCATGATTTTGAGGGTCACGGCGAAACCGATAAAAATGCAGTATCATATATTTATTACTGTCACTGTTCGAGGGATCATAATTCTCTCTGAAAGGAGTTGTATTTTCTGCTCCATTCTGTGTTTTAAGAAGCATAGATAATTCTCTGGTTCTATTTTTTGATCTCAAACAATAAAAAAGACAGTTTTTCATGGAATACAACTGAATAAAACGGTATTCGTAAGAAATAATTAAAGCTAAGACAAAAAAGAATTACACATCAACTCTCTAATTGTGAAGGTCAAGCTAAAACCTTCAGCTTTAAGCATTTTGCAACAAACCTGCTCATTCCTCTGCAGTGATATTCTTTAATTTTGCGCTATTGAAAATTGGAGATGCAGATATCCAATTTCTCTCTCATCAAGTCCTGTTAATGCTGTTTATCAGACAAACATCAAGGTAATAAATGAATCGCAGCTATCTGTGGACACATATTCAATCATTTAGATTAGCCCATTTCCATAAGAGTGAGTGCTGTGTTAAAGCTTCTGTCATTAATAAACAGTGAGCAGGACACTGTGGGATGCAGGATCCACCTGAGGAGAAGACAGGAAGGAAGTCACCACAGGCAGGAAGTCTTGATCAAGAGGCACCTTTAAAGACTTTTTGTAGTTGAACGTCTAAGCAAGCCTGGGCGATCTGCAGACATTTGTACATTTTCTGAGCTGATGTTGAGGGAAAATCTTCATGAATTCACAGAATGGATTTGGGCAAGGTTAAATTACGTTGTATGTGATGATCGACAGCTAAAAGCATTTTCAAATTAAACAAATCATAATAACTGGATATTGGGAATTTGTAGAAATGTGTAAAAAGTAGGTATTTAATTCTGTGGAGCTTAAACAACATGTATGTATTACATATGATTTTAATTTACTGTTTAAAAAAATCAAAAAAAAAAAAAAACTTAAGTAACTTTAATATTTTTTTATTATAATCACATTTATTCAATTATTTATTTATTTATTTGATTCTTATCATTTGTTTATGTATTTTTTAAAAATGTTTTCTTCTAGACTTTTCTAAGGACCCCCTGTGGCCCACAGTTTGAAAATCGTTAGATTTTGTGCCGCCACTCATTCTAGTGCGCGTTTGTGTGGATGACCTTATGAGGCACTAGTTTGGAGGGTTATGATATTACTTTCCGCCTCACTTCCTGAGACAAATGCTGATTGACTTTTATGTGGCAGTGAGTAATGAGAAAGGAAGTACAAAAAGCATATTCGCCAATCACATTTGGAATGCCACCCAAAGATAACAAATTAAGCTGTAATTCAGAGGCCAGACATGAGCCGGAGGTTCTCATGAACAACAGGGTTGACATTATTGGCCAACCCTTTCATGATTGGATAGTTCAATGATTTGGTCAGTAGGTTAGAAGAGGAAACACCCATGTGTAAAGGCTAAAATCAATACTCATGCATCCTTGAAAGGTGAATCTATTATGTGGCATACATGCATGACTTTCATATGCGGAGGAAGTTATTTCGTAAATCCAAGAACTCAGACAAACAAAATTATTCTGACCCATCATTCCCCCTCCTGTCTCTATAATAGGTTTTCATATCTCCCATTCTGGAGCGAGGAATGTAAACCACACTCTCCGGTCCACTGGACCATACTGGGATTTCAAGCATGAGAGAAATCATACAGCCAGCTTAAAGAGATACTAGTTCATCCAAAAATGAAAATCCTGGCATCATTTACTCACCCTTATGAGCTCAAAACCATATGCTGGTTTTCTATGCTTAGTATAAATTGGGGAATTTTTGAAGAAGCTTTATGTATTTTCCATATAGATTCAGAAGAATTTAAATATGTGTTGTATTATGACACTTTTACAGTGTTTTATGCCTTTTTAGAAATCATCCTCCTAGTTTGTGAATTATTTTCATGGAGTTTCATAGAAAAAAATCCTCATTGGGATTTTCACGTAACAGGCCTACATTTTTGGTACATTTGGGTACTGTGTATATATCTATCCCTTAAAATAATGGGAGAAAAGATGTGTTTGACTGAAAGAGAAACATGCTAAAAAGAAGAAAATAAAATGAGAGGCATGGAAGAGATAGAAGAGAAGTGCTTGGACAGAAAGGTTCAAGTTAAAAAGACGGAGAGAAAAAAAAGATAAGGTTAAGTGAGAGAGGCCAGAGTGAAGCGGGAAAGGGGGAAAATAAGCCGTTCTGCTTCATTTGCGCCAGCATTACCTGAGCAGCACACGAGGAACGGATACCACGCAAGAGAGATCTGTGAAGAAGACAAAAAGCCACGTATAGATGAAGTGACTGAGTGAGGGATAGAGAAAGAGAAAAACGGAGATGAGGAGACAGATATAGGTGGGATACAAAGTGGTTATGAGTGAATCCAAACAGGTCACTCTCTTTCCTGTCTTCAGTCACAGGGACTCAGTGAAGCAGATCTTTTCAGGGGCCCCATGGGACTCTGACAGAGAGAACATTACAGGTGTACCCCGAGACTTGCCAGACATTACTTAGCATGTCTGTGGCAGGAGGAAGAGGGGCTCCTCTAATCCATTTGTCTTCAATTGTTGAGTTTTTCTAATTAACCTTGCGAGCAACACTTGCTATCTAGTCCTGTTTTTCAAGAGTAGAGAGAAAGTCGTCTCACGCCATGCTGAAAACAAAAACAGTCTTCCCCCATAGATCAGCCTGAGAAATTGGACGGTGCTAATGTTTGTGTGCCGGAGATGGTCAAACAGGACTAATGTTTGGATGAGTTCCATGTTTCAGCTCAAACGCACCATCCTTCAAAATAACTAGAAAAAGACAAGTATTGATTGAACACTAGATCTATGCTCTATGTGCGATGCGGTTACTAGTCATATCAACAAAAGTTGCCGATGAGGAAGAGTTATGAGAAGTGTCTAGGGCATAACGGCATGCATTTTAAATCGCTAAAACTACGATTTTCGATATGCAAGAGACTGTGCAATATGTAAATTGCTATTTAAAACAACAATAAGTGACAACCTTGAATCGCAAAATTAAAGTAAAAAAATCAACCCTTTTTATTTTCCAAGCACATTCCTTGTCATATAGTGAATAATCCATTGGTCCATGCAGCCTGATCTCACGGGAATTCGTACGAATTTTACGAGGTGGCTAATTCGTAACAATTCATACGACCTCACTCTGGTACGATTTAGCTATAAATCGTACATATTTTACGAATTGGCCAATTCGTATAAATTCGTAGGAATGACCTACCCTTACCCTGCCCCTAAACCTACCCATCACGTGGGTTTAGACAAATTGTACAAATTAGTACGAATTAGCCACTTTTTAATCATTCGTCGAATTCGTACGGAAAACACAAACAGCCAAATAGCTATTCAAATCACAACGAAACGTTACAGCTCATTTTCTTCTGTATTGTGACAAACATCTGAGTGAAACCGATAATCAAAAAATGTTGGGTGGAGGCTTGGTTCTGTTCATCGGTTGTTGATTGGCTAGAGGCAGATATGAATGCAAGCATACAGTCAATTGTAAGAAAGGGGCGGGGTTTAAGCAGACTAAATGATTGGAGAAATCCGTCATTCGTCATCCGAGAGAAGTCTGTCATTTCACTGGAAAATTGAGGTCAAACTTTTTTTTGTTTATTTGTTTTTTTTTTTTTTTGGTTAGTGACAATTGTACAGAATTCATTAATTTCTTTAACAAAAATGTTATTAATGCAGAAAATCATTGACCTATGCTATAAATTGACCTAACATGAAACATGTACAAGAGTAAGAACAGCTATTTTAACACTATTGTTCCATAATGCCTACTTTTTCTCCAAATGTATACCAGCATCACACTACTGTAGCCTTGACAGATAAAAGAAAGTTCATTGAACAAATCCCAGACACATGTTATGTGTGCCCACTGCCATCTATATTTCCCAAACATCAGACCCTAAGGATAGCAGTACATATTTAGCAGAAAATAAATCCAGAATCGAAATTCCAAGAAGATTTCCCCAAGCCCAAAGAGGTTCATGGTTTCGATTAACCGTGTTCAGCTCTGTAGGAATCTGGCTGGAGAGCAGGAATTTAAGAATTTAATGCCAGTTCTGCTCCTCTTCTTGCAGGGGGTTACTGCTTTCCAAAATGGCTTCAGGGTAAGGGTTCTCCATGTATTTGTCAAACGGCTTTAACTTGTTCCTCTCATTCGTTTCTCACTAAGTTTAAACGTAATCTTGACTTCAAGCTGGCTGATATGATAACAAATCTGAATCTGGGTCAAGGACTAAAGTCATTCAGACATAATTACTGCACTTGTTGATGCCACCAATACAAAAAAGCTTGCTGATACAGACATAGGATTTACAAAATGTAACGTCTCACTTCAATGTCCTTACAGCAAGACTGCATGGATTGCCTGATACATATGAAACAGATGGTAAGAGATTCATCAACAAGGCAAGCTCCAATAACTGTTGCTCGTTTTAAAGAAAGTTTCAAATTCAAAATCAGAAAACAAATTCATGTTTTTTTGTATGGCTCCAGGAGCCCCTTATGAAGAACAAAGCATAAACAAAATTAGATTTCATGCCAACTAGTGAAAAGTCTGGCTGTGAGCGCCAGGTTTAAAATACTCTAGAACATCACATTATTATCTATTTTATTTATCTATCATTATACTTTAAGTGCTATATTACAGCAATACACATTTTTGTTTTTATGAAAGTGAATATATATTGAGATTTCAGGATCTAAAAGACCCTTGATAAATATTAGAATTTCTCTTCTATGCTGCAAGGCAGTTTATAACTAGCTTTTTCGTTAGTTTATTCTTGCAATGTAGAGATAAAGGTCACAACTAATTGTAATATTGATGCAATAATGGTTTGATTTGATAATGATACTCCACTCTGGTTTCTACTCTCAAAGCAACTTTACTAATGCATAAAATTCACCTTCCATCTTATAGGATAGAGTACGACAACACTGGACAATCTTCCAGAAGACTTCTGCCTGATTTTGACCTCTGATTTGTGTGATTTCAGAAGAGTATGCACAGCCCAGAGCTCTTTCAAGAGATACCGATTTTCATGCTGATGTGCGATGCTGGGTTCTCCCAAGTGAACATATTGGCTCATGTATCACCTTCTCTCCGCGCTGACAAGCCTCACTGATAGTGAAGAGTGAGAACCAAGCGATTCCTCCAATAAATAAACAAGTTTACCAGCGTTACTATCACCTCCAAAAGCTTCAGGCACCACGGTGCATGGCAACATATGCCATTAGCATTCAAATTTGATGTTGCCAATTGATATTGCCACCCCACCAATTCACTAAAATACACTAGTATAATTAGACCTTCAAATTAAGATTGATCAAAATGCCTCCTATCATAATTTTGGTACATTATAGCAATATACCACCATTATAATTCTCAACATTTTGCAATCTTGCCTTGGAAGAAATCTACAAATGAGATATTAATGCATGTACTTTTAAATAATATATACATCAATTATATACATACAAATATAAATCAATTCACTACCCATATTTATAAACCTAGATGTCATACACAAATAAATGTGGAGCTTAGTAGGATTAAAAAATAATAAGAATAATACTCTTATTCAGTATGAATGCATTAAAGTGACAATACAAATCCTGAATAAAGAGTTGAAAATATGAACTGTTTTGAACATTGATAATAATAAGAAATGTTTCTTAAGCAGAAAATCAAAATCTTAGAATGATTTCTGAAGGATTGTGACTATATAAATAAATTACATGGTAACACTTATTACAGTAATACTGATCGAGCTGACAGTGCCATGGGAGGAGGGACTGGAAGCTGCCTACGAGAGAAAAAAGGCGAAGTATGCAGACCTGGTTGCAGAATGCAGGGAAAGTGGATGGAGTGTGAGGTTACACCCGGTAGAGGTGGGAGCCAGAGGCTTTGTGGGCAGATCAATATAAAGTCTGCTCAAGGACCTGGGACTACGGGGAGCCACACTGAGCAGATTCACCAAAGAGCTCTCTGTGGAAGCTGAGAAAGCAAGCCACTGGCTCTGGCTGAAACGACGAGACAAGGCGTGGGGAGTAACATCAAGTT
Source organism: Hybognathus amarus (assembly GCA_030378365.1). Lineage (NCBI taxonomy): Eukaryota > Metazoa > Chordata > Actinopteri > Cypriniformes > Leuciscidae > Hybognathus > Hybognathus amarus. The sequence continues at coordinate 789,911 of JAQIUQ010001106.1, read as the reverse complement.
AGGTTTTGCTGCAGGGGGTGTCAGGGAGACGTCCCTGTTCACTGCCCCACCACCATGAGATGCTCTGGGTTAAGGGGCGAAATGTCAATGAGCTGTGGTCCCCAGCTGACCGTGTGGTATGCGGTCTGGTTTAGGCCTGCCTCAGAGAATAGGAACGACTCTACAATGCATAGTCCACCAAAGGCACCGTTGGAGGTGCGAAAGGCCTAAGGCCCAGACAGATCATCTCGCTGTAATGAGTAATACAATAAGGTTTCATTAGTTAACTGCATAGTTAACACATACTAATAGTGAACTTCACTTCTACAGCATTTATTAATCTTTATAATGTTAATTTCAACATTTACTAATACATGATTAAAATCAAAACATGTATTTGTTAACATTAGTTAATGCACTGTGACCTAACACTAACAATGAACAGATGTATTTTATTAACAAACATTAACAAAGATTGACACATACTCTAACAAATGTATTGCTCATGGTTAGTTCATGTTAGTTAATACGTTAACTAATGTTAAAAATGAAACTATTGTAGTGTTACAAATTATTTTAAAATATGTTAAATTATAAATAACAATATTTTACAACAAAATATTGTAATATTGTATAACAATATTTTACAACAAAACATTTTTTTCCGCTTTATTCATTCTTGTTTTGATGCATCTATGTTACTGCATTTTAAATTTTGTGATATAGTACCTGTGCCATTTATTTATACTAGGCTATTTATTGTTCTCAGTTGGATTTAGGTAATCTTAATTTGTGCACAAAAAAATTAATTGAGAAAGGTGTCCAGCCAATCTCATTTTAAACATTAACATTTTGTACATCAGTTAAATCACATAAGTTGTCACACAGAATCTAGTGTAAAGGCTAGCATTAAAATGAAGGAGGGATGCATTTTAATGACGCTTCCAGAGTAAAAATCAGAAGAGATTTGGTTAAAGGAGGATTTCATGTAAAACATCATAACAATACAGTCTAGTAGCCATCATTACATTTAAATATTGCAGCACTGTTGACATTGCCATTTTGAAAATTAAACGTTTGCATCATTTGCTGTAGTGCGCAGGTTTAGATATAAAGGCAGTCTTTATATTTCTATAATTCTACTAAGGCATGGGGATTACAGACATTACAGATGTCCAGTTCTGAGCTACGGCTGCTGAAAAGAAAAAGAAATTGTGCTTTATTGAACTGGAGCTTGTCAGCATTTTCGGAGAGCTAGTAAAGTATAATTGTGTCATTCTTTACAAAGCAGTGTTGGGTTCACAACAGCCACAGAAGCCTCATTACTCTGTGTTTTATAGGGCTGTTTGAGGATGGCAAGATCGTTTGGTGATGAATAATGTCTTTCTCACTGGGAGCTACAGTAAAACATACAACAGCATCGGCTCTGCCAAAGATACATGGATCATCTGGAATGAGATCAAGTCCACCGAGGAAGTAAGTTACGTGCTTTTCGGCTGACACCCCTCAACATGCATACGAGCAGGAGAGAGTGGATGAACGGAAAATATTTTGAGCCGTGTGTGGATGACAGGTTATGAAAAAATGAAACCCAGTAACACCTGGATAAAATAAAAACAACCTGGACAGATACTAATAATTTACTTAGTTACCTTATAGGGGGGAATAATTATAATCAAATTCAATTTAAATGTTTGTTACACTTTACTTTACAGTGTTAGTCAAAATCGTTCAGTGATGCCGGGTCATTTTCTTATGATCAACTGCAAAATGAAATGCTGACATCACAGTAACTTAAGTTTGAATTCACATTATAAAGCCTTCTTTAACCATGCCACTGTAAGAAATTATATTAGTACAGTAATTGTTTTGAAGTCACCATAATGCTGATTAGTGTTCAATTAGGGATCTTGGACCTTTTCAAATTTTTGATCCAGCCAAGTCAGAAGTGTGACAAATGAAAACACTTGTTAAATCAGTGACAAGCTAGACTATAAAATAAGCTAATTGGCTGGTTTAAAGTTAGTCAAACTACACTAGTATTATCATTATTTCAGCATAACGATTTAATAGTAAAGCAGCTGCTGAGATTTGTCTTTGAAAGGCGTGACATCATCTTGCAACACAAGGTATTCTTTTCTTCCATCACCTAATGATGCACACACATCAATTCTCAACATAGAAAACACAACAATAGTTACACTCTTTTATTACACTATAAATAATAAAATAGTATACATGCACTGTAGAAATTCATTATGATATTGTAGATTTTACAAGAAATGTGCAGTTAGAAACCAGAGTAGTTCTACTGTTAAATTACTGTAATGCAATTATAAATCTGGAATAAACTGTAATTTCAATTAACAGTGCACTTACTATAGTAATAACAGTAAATTATACATAGTTACAAGCAACTAACCCTAAACCAAACCTATAATATTCATGTTGGTAATTATTGTACTCAGTACCTTAGCTAAAGGGGAAAATTTGTATACGTATTGAACTAATGGCAAGAACACTGACTGAAGTTAAATCAAGATTAATAGTTAATTAGTCAAGATAAAAATATCTGGATAATTTAATTAATACACTAAAACAACAGCTATTAATAATTATTCACAGTGTCATGAATTATTTGTGCACTGTCATTTTGGGATTATACCCTTTAACAATACTTGTAAATAAGGATCACTTCTGTGTGAATTGTGTGAAAGTGTCGTTGCTGTCTCAGACCTCAGTGGAGTTGTAAACAGGTCATATAGATCCAAACAGGCTCATTTGACATTTTAATGGAAGTCTTCATTAATTTCCTCCTGGAAGCACATAGTGGGCTGAATCAAAAAACGAAGAGAAGTGGAACTTTATTAGATGTTATTAAGGCGGGGAGCCACTCCTGAGACTCCTCAACTTCAAATAATGTATTAAGTTTCGAACTTCATTTTGTATGCACAATTGAACGTGGGTCCCGTGAGGAAGAATGGATTTAAGATCCACAGAATGGATAAATGATAGTAATGGTTTTTAATATAACCGAAGTTAAACTTGATAAGATTAAAAGAAAGAAGCAGATCTTCCATTACTTTGGAGCCTTGGATATAAGATCCTTTTAAACTGATTTGACCCAAACTTCGCCTGAATAGACACTGGTTTTGACGGACAGATGATGCCAACGAATTGGAGTAATGAAATCTGAGGGAAAATGAAAATGTCATTTGAAAAGAAAAAGATCCGATGAACAATGGTTAGAAGCATCATCGGCACAAGGCCTGTTATACAAGACATCTTTTCTTTTTTTTTTTTTTTTGAAAGGGTATATTGACTAAACGAACATTTGACAGTGAGTCTAAATTAAGCCAACACACACCGGTCTGCCTTAAGAGCTGCCTCATGGCTTCTGTTAATTAACTCCAGCAATGCACTATCGCTCAGCCCTCAAACACACACAAAAAACCTGCTTAAGTTTGGCTGCAAATCACTCATTCACTTAAATAATGTGTACCATGATTTATGAAGTGATTTTCAATGATATTTATCTTTATAGAAATCTAAAGATGAATTAGGTTAATTCATAAAATGTGTGCAATGATTCCATTTAAACTATCCGATTAATAACGTTTTATAACATGATGTATTATTAACAAACCGTAAATCATTGCAGTCCCAGTTAATCTCCCCATTCATTCAAGCCATCCTGAAATAAATGTTTTTTTTTTTTTTTTCCTTTTGTGCTCCCAAAGTCTTGTTCTAGATTAATGAGCTAACCAAGTCTAATCTTGATAATGGCATCATGAACTTACACAATTCCTGCCTCGATTTCCTTTTTCACAGTCAGGAAAACTTATTTCGACTGTTCAATCTCTGGTTGCCTGGCTGGTTCATGAACTCAACTGCACTAGAGTCTGGAAGCACTAGCTCATCAGTGTGCGATTTCACTGGCGTCCTCCAATAGGTAATAGAGGCAGAAGGCAGAAATCATCAATCAAAAGGCAGGTCACCATTCATAGCCATCTCAGAACAGGCACTATATAACCGCAGCTGCTAAACAGCACTAATTTCCCAGAATGAAATACGTCGCGGCCACAGCGGCCATTTGCAAGATTTGTATCGGAGGCCATATTTCAAGGTCATGCTTCGGTTTCTGCCTATTAAAGCCTGTTTGAAACATTGAAAGGGCAGTTTATGTCTCGCTGGCTTCTCGCTGAGGTCTAAGTCGGCACAATGGCTGATGTAAAGAGTGCTGAGTGATGAAAGAGGAGGGAGAGGGGAGGGGAAGGGAGGAAAAGGAATGATCGAAGGAAAAGGAGGAGGGAAGGAAGGAGTTCGAGTTAAATGTGGATTAATGGACAATGGCCTTTTTCACTGTCAATGAGATTCGAAGCATGGCTGGGATGTAAGTGTTGATAACAGAACACAGCCAGATCAATTCAGTGTAATATTTAAAATTCAATGAAAGATTTTTGTAAGCATTTGAAAAGTATTTCTGTAAGCTGCACCTCTTAATAATCTACAACATCTTAACATTTTGCGGGTCAGTATAAAGAGACAGAGTATTATATCAATAAATAGATATAATACAGCATACTTATTGTATTATATGGTATACATGATGCATTTTTACTCTACTAAATACATTTTAATATCATAGTCTAATATGTTTAATGTAAATATTTTTTTTCATTAAAATGTAGGCTATTTATGTATAAATCTCTCTCTCTCTCTCACACACACACACACACACACACACACACACACACATATTATACACTATATGGATACAAAATGCTTTTAGTACATTTAAAATACATTTTGATACATTTAGACATTGAACATGTAGAAACTGAAACATTTAGCAGCATTCACGTCTTTAGTAAAGCAAGTGAAGTAGAAATAAGAAATTTCAATAAAATAAATTTCAATAAAAATGAAATAAAAAAAGAGTTAAATGTTATTAATATATTATTGAGTACAGACAAAAAAAAAAAAAGATTCGCCGTATAAGCCAATGAGATGAGATCCCAGCACTGTTTTATCAACATGTATCTGTCTCAAAACGTGTCAGCGGCTGCGCGCACACTGAGGTAAATACAAATCAGGGTGACTATCTTTCAGGGGACAGGTGTGTATTACAATGTAAGGGAACAATATATGTAATATAGCTTTTGAAATTCTTTATGCTTGGTTACTAGTCGACCACTGAGCAAATATGCACACAATTATTCATCTCTGTCACAATTCAAACTTCTTAATTCAGCCTGTTTTTTCTGTTAGGATATATTGTAGTCATTAGTTACTCTCATTCAATCTGTGCAGCACTGGGGAAACTCGGCTAAAGTAGTGGCAGGTGCTGTTCTTATTGTCTAATTCTTCACATAATTTCAACTAATACGCCTGTGATTTTGGGTGAAGGCATGCTATCAGAATGAGCATCCTCCCATGTTTACCCTTGTTTACTGACTACAAATGGGGCATGGACACCGTGCTCAGCATAAATGCTCAGCCTCACAATGTTTGGAAAAACTACAGCGCCACCTGCTGGCAAACATCATAATCCCACTTCTGCCAGACCACAGCCATATGCAAACATATGGACAGGTTACACTCCACTCATTCCAGAGCAACTGTGCTCATTCATCCATACCCCAGAGATGAAGTGTATAGCCCCTGCTGGGAGAACGACCTCTGAAGACTCCCTGATCATCACTGTCAACATTCGGCAGAACTTTCCCAGAATAAAGAAGACAAAGGAACAGATCAATTCTTGTCATAGCACGTTCAATACACTAAAATGGGTCTGTTTTCTATTTACTCGTACATTTGAATTATACTGTACAATATTGCATGGTTTCTGTAGCATTGGTATGGCCAGTTGGTGGTTTAAACAACTGTACATTTGAACTTTATTCAGTTTTACGACATTTTTACTCATATATTATTACACCAAACATCTATTGCGTGTTATATAATGAAACATCTATTAGTCACATTTAACAAATGCATGAAACTAAATGAAAATATTGATAGGCTGCATGTTGAATACATCCATGATGCAAATGTATCATAAAGCACAAATACTAAATTACAGATAATATATCAGTGCGTGTGCACATAATATATATATATTGTAATAAGTGCCCCCATAATCTTTAATCAAAGCAACATCTCTTCTCTTCTATGCACAAGGGCAGGACAACATGTCACTCACAAGAGATTGCAGCACTACCACAACAATCATCCAATCAATTCCTAATGGACAGAACCAAGTCCCATCCAACATTATTTCTTGTCAGAGGAGCCATTTTACTCAGATATATGCAACGATAGGGAAGATAAGATTATTTTGACTTTTGTTTCTTGCTGACTTTAATGATTTTCATTTGTATGGATATAAACATGTTTTACACTTGCGACTGAATTCACAAAAGTAGCCTAAATTAGTCACAATGACACTTTGGTAAGCTGAGATCATTTGGTTAGGGAGGCCTGGGTGGAGATTGTAGGTAATATGCACAGCAGAATAGACCAAAGATCTCTCTTATAAAATCACCAGTTGCTTAAAGTACACAAACTTGCAAGTAGATGGAGACATTATATATTGTGTTGTTCCAATGTGAGAGAACTGCAGAACCACATGTCAGTCAGAGGACAACAGCGTCAGACCTAAAGTTAGGGTGGTGCTGACTGCTGAAGACCGCATAAGCCTAACCCACACAAGAACTATGTAGCGTCTGGACTAATCAGACACACACTAAGTATTCATACAAAGGTCTATGAAACACCTCCAAAACTAACAACCCAAATGAAACGAACACACAGGCAGAACCAGTATCGCTACAGGGCTGATGTGGAGACTTTTACGACCTCCAAATGAATGTGGCCACATGCGCAAGAGAGAGAGAGAGAGAGAGAGAGAGAGAGACAATGGGAAGACAGAAACAATCTTTAATAAAGACTTTGCTGCATTAATCATAGACAAACTAATCTACACCCACCTAAAGGATTATTAGCAGTGTTGCCACAGTTATTTTGAAAAAGTAACTTAGTTACTTCACAGATTAGCCTACTTAATTTTAAAAGTAACTTATTAGTTACATTCAGCAGCTGCCGAAAACACCCCTTTTAACAGTAATAAAAAATAACAGTAGTAACAACAATGTATCTCCTGACATATTAAGTTGCTTAAAAACTAATTCCTGAAAAAAATATTTTTTTTTAATAAAAAATAATATAAAGACAGTCTTTCTTGGCTTCACTTTTGGAGTGCCTGCAGTTCCTCACAGTGAGTGGCAAAAAGACTGAGTGGCTGTATGTTTTTAGCACATATAATGTGGGAAAGAGCTTTGCAATTGACTATACAACTGGATTTGACAAAAAAATCGGAGGTATATTTTTACAGACTGCTATAGAAAGAGGAGCAAATGGATCGCTGCAATTCACAGAAACAACTCAGCGAAAGGTGGATTTGCAGTTATCATTTTGTGTCAAATTGCTGAATTTAGGTGTAAAACCATACCCATATATGTTGTATTGTTATATGTTATATTAACAACTCATCAATTAAATATTTATCATTGCATATTCTGCATTATTGGATTTTTTTTATGAACACCGACCAAAAAATCAAACAAACCAAAAAAAAAAAAAAACTATAAAGTTTTAGGACTGGACGATATGATGATATATATAGGCTACATATAACACTATAAGTGATCACCCTGGATTTAGACCTACCTATATTGTATTGTATTTATATAAAGCGTTCACAGGCAAATTTGCTTTATGTTTAGGTCTATATTGCTTTTATTCCCCCTTTGTTGAAATCAGGCAAACATAAATGTCAGGCAACACGATTCCTGCATGCCAATATCCATGGATCACTGGATCTTTAGTAAGTTGTAAGGAACACTATATTGAGTCCAACATTTAGTTTAAATTGCTAAAATTGTTCTTTTTAGTCGCATTTTCGCAGTTTCCCTATTAAATCCAGTCACACAGCAGATCTTTTGCCGCTCAGTCAGGCTGAGGGGGTTGTTGCGGCGGGAAAGTGACGTCAATGATATATTTTTAAATTAAGTTTATGTCGTTTTAGTTTCATGTTGTTCATTATTAGTTTCATAGGTTGTTGAACCTAAACGAACTCTTTCATATTGCGCCGCATCACAGTCAGTGTTGTTGACTATTACTGACGGTAGCACTAGTTGACGCTCGCGCAGCCTGTCGAGCAGAAATCTACACAAGCGCAGGACACACTCACACACACACACACACACACACACACACACACACACACACACACACACACACACACACACACACACACACACACACACACACACACACACACACACACACACACACACACACACACACACACACACACACACACACACTCACACACACACACCTCAGTTAACAACATCTTGCCTATACAACCTAAATGTGGAGTTTTTATATGTTTAAGATATGTTAAGCAACCTCTTTTAGTTTTCCTGAACACCATCACGATTGAAAATGTGACATTGATTTCCTACAACAGTTCAATAAACAGTTAAAATTAAATCACTTACATTTTAGTTGCAATATTGGATGTTTTTGTTCTGTTTCAGCAGCGAAAATCAGTTCCAAACAAAAACACAGCAGAACCACGGCGCATCTCACAGGAACCCTCAACTTGTTTTCATTACTGAATGATTCAGCCGTTTGAACGAATCGTTTGAATGAATGAATCAATGACTCACTCATTAAAACGGTCGCCTGCCGCCACCTACTGGTGGTTTAGTGTTAAATGTTTAACAGTAGTACCATTCTTTCCAACGTTTCTTATAAATAATTTAAATCAATTTCATAACATTATTTTATGCAATTGTAATTTTTCAGTGTAAATAATTTAATTTGATCAGCCCCTAGGGCTGATTTAGAATTTATTGATCAAATTTAGGAATTTAAAATGAAAGATGAAGCATACATTTAATTATATTGGGGAGGGGATGCCCTTTAAAGGTGCAGATATTATTAATATGGTGATTTAAATATCAAAGCTGATTGAACACTGATGAGAATATTGTTTCAGAATAAATTTACAGACACAAAATAAAAATAAAAAATCTGGACAAGCAACTATTTTACTTGGACAAGTGAATGGCAGATTTACTTGAGCGTATGAAAAGACTTGATGTTGAGCAATGTTATCAGGAGATACACATACACCGGTAGGCAGTGGCCCACCTTACCTGGTGACCACGTCGTGGTCCACCAGAATTTATAGTTTACCCACCTCTTTTTTTACCACTACACCTCTGGTTTAAAAGTACACATTTCAAGCTTTCGGTATTTCTCTGGTGTGTGATTCAAGTAGGCCTTCCTTATACGCTGTAAATTCACCCTAATGAAAGGCTTTGTGCTTTATGTTTAATCGACTTTTTTTTTAAATTAACCATTCAAACAAATTATTTAATTAAGCAAGCAACGTCAGAAAGTAACAATGTCAGACATTGATCATTCTCTGGATGAGTTGATGAAGGTGTGAGCAGCTGTCATTTCTGCAGTCTTCAAAGACCTCTCTCTCTCTCTCTCTCTCTCTCTCTCTCTCTCTCTCTCCAATGCTGTAATGTCTGATCCTGACATTTTCAAGGCAGGCTTGTCTTAACTTATACTTTTGTTTTACAGCATGGCTGAATTTCATCAGAGACATGTCTCTTTGGTACAGCATATGGTTTAATTTGACACTTTGAAAAAGTTATTCACATTGGTTTAATAGGAGGTTTTGTGGTCATGTGGGGCAGAAATACTAAATTATTGGCAGAAACAAGACAATATTCAAGTTCATTTACAATAATGAATAAATATTAACTCTAAAGGCCTTGTGGAGGTGAGATATAAAGCTATATATAAAGCTATATATATATATATATATATATATATATATATATATATATATATATATATATATATATATATATATATATATATATGTGTGTATATATATGTGTAGCTACTTATATCTACGGCTCAACCACTAATACTCCCAGGTTGTTGTTGAAAATGATCCTGCCGTCCACCTCTTTACTGCAGTCAGGATGTCTCAGTAAGTCCAGCACTCCTTTCTTCAGGTCTTCAGGAGCATTCTTACTGAACTCTATCACCTCAGTAAGGAAATCCAGCAGCAGTTCACCTACCGGGTCTCCCTCAGTGAAACACTCCGTGATGTCCATCTGGGACAGAAGCTCATAGTTACGGTAGGGGATGCCCTCAGAATCGAAGAAGGTCTTTATATCTCCTGTAGTAACACACTGGCTGATCTCAGTGTTGCAGAGCTGTTGTTTAAAGGTCGTCCATAATTTGCCCCATCCACTCTCACCTATGAAGAGCAGAAGCAAAACTAAGGTCATTTTTTTTCCCTTTTCCCAAAAAAACAAAAAACAAAAACAAAACTTGTGGTTACAGAGTTTTAGACCCCACTGTACTGCCCAACAAATGTGAAACCCATCACATACACAGACGATGGATTTTGATTGAATTTATATAGATTTGATTTCAGTTTCTCTGAATCTGATCATAGTTGAGTTAAAGCTAAATTTTGACCTCAGGGCATCTACTGAACTTAAGGATGGGTATCGTTTGAATTTAAGTGATTCCGATTCTGCTTATCGATTCCGATTCTCATCCAATCACAGTTTTGATTAAAATATTTAAAAAATCCACAAAAATGTTTTTATAAAGGATATATATATCGTATGATTTTATATTTCTTTTGTTCTTTGATAAACAGTAATGACAGATTGCAGCTGATTTATTAGCCTACTGTTACTTACACTCACCGAAAGGATTATTAGGAACGCCATACTAATACAACAAGGTGCTATTAAAATAAAGCCCATCAACTCTGCACCTGAGTCCTCACTCTTTTCACCATCCATCCTCACACCTGACAGTTGAGTTAAAAAATAAAATAAAATAGCTTCCCCTCTTTGAAAGACCAGCAGGAATGAACATGAAGGTAAATGGTAAATGGACTGCATTTATATAGCGCTTTCATAGACCTAATAGCCACCAAAGCGCTTTAAATAGCCTCACATTCACCCATTCAGACACACATTCATACACCGACGGCGGTGTCAGCTTGGTCGACACTTGGTCAGGTGGAACCGGGATCGAACCACCAACCTTATGGTTTGTAGACAACCTACATGAACCACTGAGCCACTGCCGCCCCATTGAAAGATATGGTATGTTGAAAGATACAGAACAACTTACTGAAATGTATCTTGTGTAATCGATCAGTGTTTCATCCCATTTCATATATTTTGCTAAATAATTTTATGCACTATTTAAGCCTATACTGTATATTCATTATATTTTACTTGATCTATTAGTGATGTCTTGATTAATAAATATATGTTTGAATGAATCTGTTGTAGAAATGACAGCCAGAACCGTGACTTCAAATCTGAGGTAACTGAACCGTCATTTTTGTGTACCTCTTCACCCCTAGGGCACACTCTGGATGTGTGCTGAGTTCTCTTGCACTTGATTGATTTTAAACCACATTAAAATAAGCACACAGGAATTGACAAGTATCTGATACCTCACTTTAAGCATCACATTCCAGAATTAGAATCGGTTTAACATTCCCAACCCTAACTGTACCTGACACCAGAATGATCAAGAGTTTCCCATCTTTTTCTAGAAGATTCCGAAAAAATGAAACAGTGGCCTCTGGATCTTTGACATAGTACAGCATCTGTTAAGTAGATTGATATTAATATTCTACAACCATAACAAAACATCTTTGATACACAGACCTTATTAATATAACTATAATTAAAGTCGATAAAATGAATGAAAAAGTCAAAACCTGTATCATGTGAATGAAGTCCATCTTTTTCCCAGAGTTTTTCTCTTGCCAGTGTTTTTCAAACTCAAACGCTGTCATCTTATTCCACGCAAAATTAATGTAATCAAGACCTGGAGTGGTTGATACCCGAACTGAACAGAAAGAATTAAAAGAAAGAAAAACAGCACAATAGTCGTTTACTGGTAGAGTTAATAAAAGAGTATAATATGATTTAACCTTAATGGGCAGCAATAACATGTTTGGTACCTTTATACTTGTGCAGCATGTCACTGCTTGGTTCCACCACTTCATTGTTGACTTTGACATGTGGATGTTTAAGGTGTAGCTGAGTGAACATCTCTAGATCAATCTCACCTGGAAATGAGATGAATCTGAATGACTGAGAAATCACATCTGATATATTAAATAAACAGAATGTTAATAATTCAGTTGTAATTAAATGTGTACCTGATCCACTCCCTACTCCTAGTACATTGAGAATAGGTCTTCCCCTCCAATGCTGCAGAGAGAGAGAGTGAAAGAGAATATAATAAGGGCAAGATAATATTATTATCTCATGTCATTGTTAAATCTGCTGGCACATTCTGTATTACAAAGCTAGGACAGGCTAAATGAATAAAATATGACATTTATCAAGAAGGATAAAGCACCTTGCCAGTATGTCTGGTAGTGTATTATGAATGAAGTCCTGCATGCACTGGTGCTCTGATGAGCGCTCCAGAAAGAGCTCGAATGATTTGAGGTATCTCGGATAATCTTCCACAAGTGATCTGAACGGAGCTGCCATGGTTTTCTTTGGCTGAAACACACAACTGGTGTTTTAGAATGATAAAATTGGTTCTGAATCACCCAACAATGAAACAAAGAAATATATATTTTTAGAAGTTCTATCAATGACAATATCATGGGTTTGATTCCTATGGAAAGCCAGAACTAATCAAATGTGTACCTTAAATGCAATGTAAGTCACTTGGATAAAAGTGTCTGCCAAATTCATAAATATAAGGTCTGGCCTGAAAAATAAGCCTTTTTAACGCTATTTGAGCAAAGGGAACAACATTTATGGGACAGTTAAAGTCAGATTTTGTAGATGATTTTAAATGTTATTAAACTGTGAGTTTGGCAAGTGGTTTTTGAGACTTCAGTATTCCCCCATTCAAATAGATAGGACTTGGTATTGGATGCCCCAAACAGCTGCTCAGCTTTGTTTATTTGTTCTTATTTTATTAAACTATTTACTTGAATTTAACAGTGTTTGAAACTTATATTTTTCACTTGCATTGTTCTTGCATTTCCTGAAAAAAAGTCTTGAGAGTAAAAAAAAATATGTATATAGCCTAGTATTTATTGGTGACTTGAGCTTCAGTGTGTCCTTAGATGTTTGTATACACTAGTAAGACATGTTACTTTCCTGGGTGAATATTTCCTATTAATCAGTCAGAGTTCTGATGGCCATCAAACTGAGAGGGTTAGGGTAGCTATAACAATAGATTGAAGTTTAGTAGTTGGGTTACAGAAGCAGGTGTAATTTCTCAGGACACCTGATGTGTGATGGTCCTACACAACTTTAACACAGTCTGAAATTATTAAACAAAAGGAGACAAACTAATTAGATATATCAGGGAATGTAATGTAGTTCAGTCTCAATTGTTGTGCTTACAATATGAATTGTACTGAAATATGTACACTGTAATCTCAAATCGATGGCACGAATAAAAAGTCACACAAAAATGTGTTGCGTTTATGAATGAATACTATTAGTTAAGCGTCAGACAGTATAATCTCAGACATATATCATTGTCCTGTAAATCACATTCGGATTAGCATGATGAAATGTATTGTTCATCAACAGGTTCATTTGACTCGCTCCCATTAACTGTATCATTATTTCTAACTTTAGGTGACTGACACTGAATGTGCGCCGCCGCATATGCATCAGTGGCCTAATAATAACACGGATAAAGCAGAAGTGTGCAGCAGCTTACCTTCACCTCTATCGGATATTTTTCACACTGTCAGTGGGAACAGTGGGACGCTGGCTGGGCCGTGGCACATCCAAACCAGAATTCAGACACAGATTCAGCCACGCCCATTAGAAGAGGCCCCGCCCACTCCCTTAAAGCTGCAGGGCTTAAAGACGCACGTCCTTTGATCTTATTTATATGATTATTATCATTTATCTCTGTTCCATTTCCCCTTTTCTAGGGGGCAATTTAAATGAAAACTAATGTCCTCTAATTATGTTTTAGTATTAGGCTGTTCACCACCGATCATTCATTTTATAAATCTACACAAATAAATAAATAAATCAAGGTTATTTTAAAATATTAAATTCTTACCTTTTTCATACATATTTTATAACTTACCACCAAGTCATCAACATGCCACCTGACATGTACACCAGTATCCCTGAAAGTATACAACGTGCCCGGCTCATTGCTGCCCTCCAGCGCTCAATCGGTGTAATTTCACTAAGGGAAATTGCAGCACATGATTTCCCAAGTCTATATGGTAAAGCCACAAAACACAAACTTATTAAACTAGGCCACATAATGACAAGCAGACCATTAATTAATTGAGAACAAGTAAGGCTGTGAGACAAATTAATAAAACAATAAAGACAAATATGGCCTATAAAATACAAATTCATTAATCCGTTGATTAAATTCTTGACACGTTCATTAATGCATCAGATTCAATCAGTTTATCCATGTTAATGAACTTGCTTGAAAACGGACAAAAACTGACATTAAAGTCAATAAAGCACCAAAAGATCTAGAATAGAGTTAATGAAAATCCATGCCACAGAGACACAAAATGATATTTGGTCACACATTGGTTTAGCGTCCATTCTCACTATTAACTACTACACCTTTTACCTAAATAAACTCATAATTACTGCTTAGTAATAAGGTAGATGTTAATGGGTAGGGTTAAGGGATGTTGAATATGATCATAAGGCATTAATATGTGCTTTATATGCATGCTAATAAGCAATAGTTAATAGTGAAAATTGTGACTAAACTATGCATATGTTGCAACTAAACTAAAATGTTAACCAAATATTTGTATATAATGGCTTGAATGCCAATAAGACATTTCTTAAAGCCAAAACATACACGTTTAGCATATTCTGTGTAAATAATAGAGATTTGTATGGTACTTTTGATAGTTACATCAGATCAATTTAAAGTATAAATCAACACTGATGGAAGGTTATGCACTGATCTGGGCTGGGCCACATCATCTTGATCCAAATATAAATGGAAAGAGAACAAGGCAAAAATTCAGTGATCTATCTTTAATCTGCCTCTTACCATTTTCTTCATTAGGCTACAAGATACAGATAAAGCAATTTTCCCACTTCACTTCTCAGTCAGTTTGATCATGTCAAACTTTGTTAAACCGATTTGGCTACTGGTGAATGGAAATTCACTGATTAAAATTAGAGAACCCACGAAGATTCATGGGAAATCTTCGGCAGAATTATTAGGGCTTAATGGAAAAATTAAGCCTGACAGAATCACACCACCCAGACGTGTCCCCTAGGTGGGACTGACAGAGTCTGCTTAAATTCATCTCATCCTTGAACAGAAATGACAGGCTTTACTAATACAAACTGATAAAACAAAAGATTTAAACGATTCGACATCCTGGAGTGGAAGTAGCCTACCTGATGGTGAAGACATTCAGGTCTGTGTGGAGATAGACATTCAGCACAATTGCATTTGTTTCAAATACTTTTTACTTTATTGTCTTATGTTTCTATTTATTCTGTTTCTGTTTTTCATATTTCATCTCAATTTCCATCTTGCTCCATCTGTTGGTGCTTATGGTCATCCAAGAGCATGACAATTGTTTTAGGACTGTCTTACTATATGTGCGCTTAGTTAATATATTAGGTATGATTTAAAAGACTAAAAGGTGTCTGATGAACTTACAATGGGAATCTATGGGACAAAGGCACAACGTTTACCTAATTTCTGTCAAAGCAGATGAAACCACCATCAATCTTTGAAGCAGATAAGCGTATGAGTGACGACTTTCCCACAGAGTATCACAATTTATTAGCATTTTCGGTCAACTCTTCAAGTACACACAATTAAAACAAAGTACTATGTAAACTAAAGGTCAGTGTTTTACAGGCAACTGTATATACAGTAGTGCTGAGAGCAAATTGAACATATTAGAAGAAGAATAAGCCATGTAAACAAGTCAATTCTAAGGGGCAACAAATAAAAACCAAGTAAATCAAACAAATAAAACACACTGTTGACTTTGTCACTAAAGGAGCACGTTTCCATAAAAATGCAAGGCCACTTTTGGAATAATCCAGTGTATGACAAAATCAATCCAGCATGCATATGCACAATTGGGATTCAAAATAAATATCTATTGCCATTTTTTCCAGAGTTTGTATAAATAAATAAACCTGTTATAAGCTATACACATTTTAGCTTCTCACATCAGTGGATTAATTTAGAAATAATCCAAAAGCCTTTTGAGCAGCAGATCATCCGGATGGATCTCAAACAGACAGGAACTGGAATGGTTCGATTCTATAGGCTAACCAGCCAGCACTTACATATGACATGTACTGTACGGCAGCAGAAACACAAATGGGACAAAAGCGAACAAAAAAACAAAAACAAAAAAAAGTTGCTGCGTTAAATTTTTTAAGTGCAATCAACTTGGATGTTTAAGTTATTTCAACTTAAATGCCATTAAACTGACTATAAAATGAGTTGAATCTTGTATAACTGAAAATTGCTTAACTTATTTTGATGGGTTGTTACAGTAATGTAAAAACATATGCTGTCATAGCTGTAATTGTTTTTACACTGTATGTAACACATACAGAATACATTCTTTCAGTGGAGCAAGAGCCACATGAAGCAGAGGTTCCACAAGTTATGTTATTGAGATTTTAGAACAGTTTTTCACGTGACAGTACAAGGAGCGAAGCAAACCTTGACACTGTAGGTCTTGAAACGGATAGTCAAGACAATTATGTCAGCAAGAAGTCAGTCAATAAAGCAAAAAGAACTAGCAGGGATACTTTTAAAATACAGAACCAAGCACCTGTACTTTATTAAAAATGACTGAACATTCATAGCGTTGAAGCACCTCTCCCGGTGTAATGATCATGCAGACTACATAAACGCATTGGTCCACTGTATCTGTGCTAAACGAGTTCCCTGAAACGCAGGATATTGCAGGAAGCCTGTTTCAAAAGCCTTCCTGCGCGCCACAGGAACAGTTCATTACCCGCTGGTGTTGGAGCAGACCTCATCAATTTTACAACTGCTAGACGGAGGTTAAAGGACAAACTGGAGCGTGCCGAAGAAGCACACGGGCAGATCATCACCCTAACCTCTCGGGGTGTAGAAATGAGCTGTATTTAGTTTATGTGCGGATCATACACACGTTCAGAGACGTTCTACACAAACACGACAGTCTACAGCAAAGTCCTTGCATCACAATGAAAAAACACTAGAAAATCTGTTTGAACATAAATCAAGAGGAAACTAAAGAATGACTAAGCACTAATATAGTGCATAACACATCAGTCTTTTCTCGGTTAAAAAGTCACATCGCCATAAAAAGGATATTCAAGCAAAAATGAAAATTCTTTCATTATTTATCCACCCTCAAGTTGTTTCAAACCTGTATGACTTTATTTCATCTGTGGAACACAAAAGAAGACATTTTAATAATGTAGGCCTAACAGTTGTTATTGCTAATGGAATTTCAAGCTTCAAAAAGGACGAACGTGATGTAAAAGCATAATGAAAGTATTATTACTCAGGAATAATACAAGTACACTATGTTCCAAGTCTTCTCAGTCATAATATAACATGCTCAATTTAAGTCATTATTCACTCCGAGGCTTGACATTCACATTGGCTTTTATGAACAAATAGTTATTTTGAGTAATCTCTTTTCAATTAATTGATTGATTCAGTTCAGTTTTTCAGAATCCTGAAAATGAATCCTTAATGAACCAGTCTTACAGGTTTGGTACAAAATGAGCTTGAGTAAATGATGACAATTTGCATTTTTGGGTGAACTAGTTCACTAGACTAATTCAATAGATTTGGCACAACTTGAATTTGTGTTATTTTTTCTTCTTTTTTATGATGTAAGAAAAATCACGGCAAGAAAATGTCAAAGTCCTCCGGTCCGTGGAATGTCAGCTGTGCCTCATCCTCTCTTTAAATGTCACAATTTTCACAACGACGACTGATCCGAAACCTTTGTCCTTACAGTCTCACATACAATGTTTTGTGTGTGCTGCAAATTTTATGTATGTTACTCCCTGTCTCTCTCTTCCTTTGTTTTTTTGGGGGTTTTTTTTGGAAATCCAAAGGGTGCCTTAGAAAGATAAACATCTGAAAATGTTGTACGCAGTCCAGCTTGTGCTTTGAATGTACAGTCACCGAGAGCTTGATCACATGTCCACATCCCCATCATAGGCCAGGGTCAAGGGCTTTGATGGTGGAGATGCACTTTTACTCTGTTTGGATGGTTTGCTGCTGTTAGAAAAAGTAGGAGACAAAGAAAGGTCAATGAAAATCCGGTAACACTTTACAATAAGGTTCATTAGTTAACATTAGTTAATGTATTTACTAACATGAACTAACCATGAGCAATACATTTGTTACTGCATTTGTTCATCTTTGTTAATCTTTGTTCATGAAAATACAGCTGTTCAGTGTTTGTTCATGTTAGTTCATGGTGCATTAACTAATGTTAACAAGATTTTAATCAAGTATTTGTAAATGTTGAAAATAACATTAACAAAGATTAACAAATGCTGTATATGTGCTATTCATTATTCGTTCATATTACCTAATGTAGTTAACTAATGTTAACTAACGAACCTTATTGTAAAGTGTTACCGAAAATCCATGTATATACAGTACTGCCCTCTATTGTATTTCTACACATTACCACTAGATGGCAGCAACAGCTTAGACTAATAAATAAAGTGAAATGTGTCAGTGCACTCTCAGTCCCAAGACGTCATATAACTGACGTCTTGGGACGTCTTTTGACCAGACGTCATATAACTGACGTCTTGGGATGTCTTTTGACCATACTTCTATATCTACCTTTTTAGGGTCCCCTTAAACGTCGGTCAGATGACGTTATCGGATCCTAACTCTACCAGACCTAAACCTACCCCGTCACCTAACTGACATTAAAGGTAAACCGTCAGTTGTATGACGTCCCAGGATTGTAATAACGGACGTTTAAGGGTACCCTAAAAGGCGGATATTGACGCCCAAGACGTCAGTTATATGACTTCTTGGGATTTGACTGTGTTAAATGTGTAATGTCTGTCATCAAGAATCACAGACTGTTTTCAAACAGATTTTGTCTTTCCGTTAAGTGATGAGTTGGTTAAATTGATAGTATACATACCAAAACAGAAAGGCCAGAGCAATTATGAATAATATGAGAATGAATCCTCCAGCTGTTAACCCATAGACCCACAGCTTTATCCTTCCATCTGTGTGATCAGAAAACAGGATTGTGATCACTACTGAAATGTATAGGAATATCATTTTTATTGCTTCCGCACAGGGGCCTGTTGCAGCAGTAATAGATAGCACATTCATACTGGTGACAATGTACCTCAAGAAACTGTTTCACCATCTTCCATTCACAGCTCAGAGGAAAGGATGGGGTGAATGCCTGTATAACTAATATGACAAGGTCTCAAAACCTCTCTTTCAGATGAAAAACAAAAGACATCAGTCTGATGAGCTGTACTGAGAGCTTCTCTTACAGCAACAGACCTGAATCCTTTGAGACTCACACAATGGATGATGCAAAAACTACTCTTAGGAACAGATCATCTTGCTAAGTTTTGTAAAACTTTATAATAACTTTAATTTAGGCAAATAAACCCCATGGGTGAATAGAGAGATGGAGCAAGGTCCTTTGGTTACATATTGTATAAGACTGAGTGTTGCATTTTTATGTCCAATAAAATGAAAAGGACTGGTCTGTGGCTATGCAAATCCATACACAACAAACTGTGATGCACTGTGTGTTTGGACACCTTTCTATCAGACACAGCATTAACTTCTTGAGCAATTTGAGCTACAGTAGCTTGTCTGTTGGATCGGACAACACAGGCCAGCCTTCGCTCCCCAAGTGCATCATTGAGCCTTGGCCGCCCATGACCTCTGCCGGGTCACCACTGTTCATTCCTTGGACCACTTTTGATAGACTGCAGACCGGGAACACCCCACAAGAGCTGCAGTTTTGGAGATGCTCTGACCCAGTCGTCAAGCTATCACAATTTGGCCCTTTTCAGAATCGCTCAAATCCATACTATTGCCAGTTTGTCCTGCTTCTAACACATCAACTTTGAAGACAAAATGTTATTTTTTTTGCCTTATATATCCCACCCTCTAACAGGAGTTGTGATGAAGAGATAATTAGTGTTAATCACTTCACCTGTCAGTGGTCATGATGTTATGCCTGATCAGTGTATTTCAATTTCTATCTTTCTTTCTATTCATCAAAGAATCCTGAAAACAATGATCATGGTTTCCACAAAAATAGTCAGCACTTTTAAGAACAGTTTTCTTTACATTTTAAGATCTATTAAAATAGAATGCATTTATTTTAAATCGTAATAATATTTCACATCATTACAGTTTTTACTGTAATTTTGATCAAATAAATGCTGCCTGGGTGAGGCGAGACTTCTTATAAAACCATTAAAAAACTATTTTTTTTTGCACCGAATTAGTTGCAGATCAAACAATGTTTGTCAGGTCCCTCATGGGACTGCTGAATTTGAATGCCCCTGGATTAACCCTTGTGCATCAATTAGGTACAAAGAGGACAAAAATGTCTGTGTCAAAAAACTGACCGTGTCAAAAAACGGAAATAGGTTGTGTTCCAAATTTGAGGATGATATCTCAAAAAAGGAGCTTTCAGTATGAGTTTGTTTGGGCGTCAGTCACATATATTTCCTCATTAGGTGCCAGTAAAACTCCACTGGTGCACACAGTGATTGGATTTGTTTTTTGCAGTATTTCTCTCTCAATATTACAAACACACACATGCAAACACACACATCCTTTTTTTAAAACACACATATTAACCACACTCTTGGCATCCATACCAACACACCCACACAAATATCGTTGCATAATTTATCCAGTTGGCTCTATAATATGCTGAAGCAGAAAACAGCAATAAAGCGATATTTGTTTTATAGGCCAAACCTAAAGGCACCATCTGATAAAAAATAGTAAAAATTAAAATTTTGAAGCCTTGCAAGATTGCATAATTTTATAGTTAACTAAACCTGGGATTAAAAAATGCAGTTTTAATGGCTTTCAATGGGGACATTTTTGTCCAAAAGGTGCTGAGAAGAAATATTTTGTGTACCTAATGCAAAAATTGTTTTTTTTTTTTTTTTTTTTTTAAGAAAATGACAGTAAAAATAGTAAAATTCCAATAAAAATACACACCTATGCCAAATTGTATGCAGTTAGCATTAACACAGGCCAAGTGATAAAAACAAAAAAAAACAAAACTGAAATGGACAAAAAATGTGCAAAAATGCACAAGTGTATATAAGAAATTAAGAAACATTGCAGCAAAGGTCTAAATAAGTAAATTATGTAAACTCAACAATATAACGCAAAATATATTATATAAAATATATAAAACCAAATATTTTGTAAGAACTGATATCTTCATGGGCCAGTGCTCCGCAGTGTGGTTGCTAGTTCGAAGTCCTGGTTTATTGATTTAGTCATCTAATTCATTTTATATTTAATAACATAAGTTTGTTTTGCAGACAACAGTTCTGTTAATTCTCAGAATTTCAGTCCTCCATCTGATTGGAACACACACCTACTGCTAACCTGGCGGCACACAATTGTTGTACCACAGGCCGCTAAATTCGGTTCTAATCAGAAATGGCCTCTAGCCAGCAATAAAGCAACTCTGTCTGTCAAGTTATGGGCAATACAAATCACGCTGTTATGAGACTCTGTCCAATGCAGCTTTTCTCATAGCACCAATAGGGCATAAACACTGAGGCATTAAACCGAGTTCTACATCAGCCTGTATCTGGAGTCTCATAAAAGGCGTCCAGATATTCTGCTATAACTCAAAGCCACACTCCGCTGGCCCACATCAGCCTGTTGTTCATCTGCATTTCAAATACCTGGGCCGAGCGGCTGCAGGGACCATTCGCCGAAGAAGTCCTGCATCTGAGTGGTGCCTGGTTTTAATCTTCCCGAGCTGGTCTTCACATCTGCCTTCTTGTTGTCGGCACCGGGGGTCTTGGTGCAGTAATCCAGGAATCCATGTGTGGTCATCACTTCAGTGTAGCCCTTCTCGCAGCCACACGCCGCTCTGAAACAGACATGTATCGCTGTGAGACACTGTACACACTGCAAAAAGACAGCGCTGTGTTTGAAGGAATATCCCAGGTTCAATGCAACCTGAGATGCAAACGACAGTGGCATAATGTTGATCAGCACAAAAAAAAAAAAAAAAAGTCACCTCCCTCCCTTACTCAATGTTGCAATAGTACAAACACAGGACTTAAGAACATCTGTGTTGACTAAACAACATCACAAATCACTTACCAATCTTTTCTGTGTATTAAATCCAATTCGAAAGTTTGCAAGAAAAATACAAGCATTTTCACTTTCAATTGTAAGTACCTACTCAAGAGATGAATTGAAATATTTTTTGTGGTAATGAACATTATGGCACAAATGCTTTCGATTGAACTTCTATTGAACCTGGAGTATTCTTTTAAGGTGAAATCTATTGTATCAGTACTCATGCAGAAAGAAAAAAAAATGTGGCTACATGGAATGCATTGCATGTAGTTGCATTCAGTGCACTGCAAGTGGCAGTCAATGTACCATTTTGTGAGTTTGATATTTTTGTCCTCTATTTGAAGCAATTGTACATATTTTACACATGCCTTAAAAGTCTTCCTTCATGAGTAATCAATCTAATAGCAATAACTTCAGGTCATGTGATGGATTTTTTTTTCTTGTTTTGTCTTTAGGCTACATGTTGGTTTAACATCCACATGGATACAGTGTTCTGACAAATAATGCCACCAATCAGATTGTGCTACCAAAACTATATTTGCATTGTTTTAAGGGTAGGTTTAGGGTTTGGGTACACTCTTAGAAGAAAAGGTTCTATATAGAACCTTAAAAGGTTCTAAAGCGCTACATATTTGGAACCCCTAAAATGCAATGCATGTGAATGATCACAAAATTCAAGATATGGGGGTTAAAAAATGTAAATAATCAATATCACACAGGAGTGACATTTCAGTTTTTATCCTCCAAAAATTAGCATGATTAAAATGTGACATTAAGTTACTACAACAGTTTAATAAGGAATAACTTAATTACAACTACAAAATGTTGCAGAACAATGTAATATATGAATGAAAAAATAGCCTATAAAGAACCTTTGTGCCAAAAGGGTTCTTTCTTGTCATTATAGAACATTTTGTATATATAAAAGTTCCTTTGGAACCCCATGCTTCATATATAGAACCCCAATGAACCCTTTTTTTCTAGGAGTGTAGGTATGGATGATAATAATGCCTCAATCCACATGAATATCATGCTGGTGGCAAAGCACAAATGGCTTCAAATACAGGATTATATCTTTACCTGCTTGCAGTGGGAGAAGGGTTTGGTGCAGGGAGGGTGACAGTGCCGAACAGTGGTTGGCCGGATCTGTGGAAAGCAGCCCCCTTCCAGCAGGAAACAACAGAGGTAATTATTGCCATTTCCCTATTGATGGCCAGATAAAAGTACTGTCACACCTGATTAATGGCTTAAAGGACCCATCACAGCTTCTGATCAATCAGTGAAGATTGTAATTTTGGAATAGAAAAATTACATGTCAAAACATCAGAGACTAATACCATGGGTTCAGGCTTTTCTCAAGCAGAAGAGATTACCTCTCACAGCTTATATTTGCCCGAGACGATTCCGTACACTGATAAGATCACTTTTCTCTGTTATTTACAGCACTTCACGCAGCCCGAAAGCCTTCGTTCTTGCTCTAAACACTCAAGCGAAAGCTTTCCATCTGGAGCGTGTTCAATTCACCACAATCAAACAATGTTTTATAACATTTCGACTGTTCACTTTCAGACGAGCGTTAGTTTATCTGATACACGTCTGTTGAAATGGAGGGAGAGAGATCAGGGAAAATGTTGGATGTTCAAATGCCACAACGTCTGCCACATTTAAAGCATGCTGGCCTTAGCATTTTAGTCTTTCTTTCTACATATGAATGGGGGAGGAGTTTTCACCTCCTGTATCACTGTGTGGTGGGGATGTTGCTGACAGGAGCGCACTAGTTTGCCAACTGTAAGCTATATTTACATCAGCAGATGCAGGAGGTGTGCTACTTTATTATGAGGGACCTTGCTCACCCAGAAAGAGTCTGTTCGCTACTCTCCCTTCAGGAAGGAGGTTGCACAGCATTAGGCCCAGAACCACCAGGCAAAGAAATAGAAGCGGTAAGACTGATGAACTCTTCATTAAACTGTACCCATTGTGTGATGACTAAACAATAAATGTTATTCTCACATGGTTACAGTTATTAATTGATTTTAGTCTTAATTTTAGCTGCTGCTGTATAATATAGTGTACATTAATTACCCGTTGCAGATCTATACAGGTGGAGCTGGGGAAGGTGGAGGGTTTCTGAAAATGTGCTGAACTGCTGAGGCAAATGTGACCCAAGTATTTGAAGGTTGAGCAGCCAGCTCCTTGGCTACTGATATGGCGAGCCCGTTCTCATCCTTTATTGTCATATAGAACGCTATATGCAAATGCACATGGCACCATTTATCGTTTAATATAACACGCGAACCCAAGGCGTAATAAATCCAATAAATCCTTTAGCGTAATATGAGACTACCCTACCCTACCCCACACCTAAACCTAACCATCACAGCGTGTGTTATATTAACGATAACGGATGCCATGTGCGTAGTATAGCGCCGTTTTTGCATATAGTGTTCTATATGACGATAAAGGATGAGAAGTGCATTGATATGGCAGGAACCAATCAGCTGCACCCTATATATAACCATGTGATTATGAACAGGTGAGTTAAAGGACCTATTAGCCTGCACCATCTAGAGTTTCATGCCAGAACTTTATATTTATTTAGAATGCTTTTATATTTCTGATTATTGTATTCTATTATTACTCTTACTATTATTAATGTTGGTATCTATTTTCATTGCAGGGATTAAGAGTAGGAAATTTGGTTATTTTCATGCATCACATGTTTTGGAATGACAATAGACTTCTACTATTCTACAACCACCACACATTTTCAGCCTATTGTTCTGTGTTTAGGGTTAAAAGGGTAAATCAGACCCAAAAAGAGCAAATGTCATTATTTACCAACACATTCTCATCCTAGGGCATCATCTAACTGACACTTTTGACCATGCAACCTTTAGCGTCAGTTAGATGGCGGCAGGTACAGTAGGTTTAGGTCTGGGGTAGGGTTAGGGTTAGACCACTGGAGGCGCGTCTCATATTGACGCTAAAAGGTGCCATGTGCGTCGATGTTGACGCATGGTTAAAAGCGTCAGTTAGATGACACCTTGGAATGAGAATGGGCTGTATTTACTCACTGTAACACATGAGGAGAATGTATCTTATCTTTTCCATTCAACAAGACTTCATAGTGGCTGTAAATCTCCAAAGAGGACTGTAAGAGCATAATAAAAGTGGTCTGTGACTGTACAACTTGTGCACCTCATTCCAAGTCTTAAAAGCCATGTGATTACTTTGTTCTCTTATGCTCACCAAGGCTGCATTTATTTGATCAAAAATACAGTAAAAACAGTAATATAGTGAAATATATATTACAAATTAAAATAACTGATTTCTATTTTGATACATTTTAAAATGTAATTTATCCCTGTGATGGAAAAGCTGAATTTTCAGCATCATTACTCAACATTTAGAAATCATTATAATGTGATGATTTGGTACTCAAGAAACATTTATTAACATCAATGTTAATAAAAAAACACCATCGCACACATGCAGGTGATATGTGCGTAAAAAAGACAACCAAATAGGTCAGGTTGACAAATCTGCAAAAAAAGGGACTCCTGCACACTATCAGTACTTGCAAGTGATATATATATATATAATGTATTAGCAACGTTTCGTTCTCACAACCTTCATCGGGCATATACAAAATCTTCAAACTCATCCCACTTGAAATAAACACATGGCCAATCAACAAAAGCTCCATCTGTAGCCACACAAGCTCATTGAGAATACATCTTTAACAAAACATCATAATAAACACATTACTTGCAAGTACTGATAGTGTGCGGAAGTTCCTTATCATCAATGTTGGAAGCAGTTGTGGTCATTAATATTTTTGTGAAAACATGCTTTTTTCAGGATTTTTTTTATTTAGTTCAAAAGCATTTATTTAAACTATAAATCTTTTATCACATTATAAACGCCTTTACTGTAACTTTTGGTCAATTTAAGGCATCTTTGCTGAATAAATGTCTTATATATATAACTAATAAAAGTAGCTAATGTACAATCTGTGTCAATTCAAACTTGGGTCTATCTAATCACATTAAACCCTCACAAGCCTTCAGAAGACATGGAATGCAGTGCACAAGTAACTTAATGGTTATTTTCTCCTCCTTTTTGGAGTTTGACAGCCTCTAGTCAGTATGAACATTACAAGTATGAAGATCAAGATTCAAAAAGACTCCTTTTTGTTCCACTGTAAAAAAAAATAACAGCACATAGGTTTGGCACAAACATGAGGCCAGGTAAATGATGACAGGATTTCCATTGCCTACAGATTTTCTGTCATGTGGAGTTGACAATTCTTTTGATTATCTTTCTGTAAAGTGAAGTCAGTGCAGAATATTTGTCATTCTCTCAGTCTCAATGTAAGAGGTGGGATACCTGTCACATTGACCCCATCAGACCGCTGGCACCAGACTGATCTTTCATTGTCATTCCAGGCGCTCGGTCCTCCACTCGATAACTATGACATTTCCCTCCTGCAGCCCCACAGAGTGAGAGACATTCAATCGGCTTGCACTGGGCAGTCAGGTGTGATAATAGCCGAATGCGCAGTATTATATACTGATGCACACTTAAACACACACACACACACACTGAGCAAGCATGACTGCACTAAACGTGTTTTAAAAAAATATTTAATAGTGGCAGTCCACTCGGATTCAAAATGATCATAAATACTGATCAGAAAGATTTATAATATGACGTTAATTTATCATACACTACGATTTACATGTCTGGGGTCAGTAAGTTTTTATAATGTTTTTGAAAGTAGTCTCTTATACTCACCAAGGATAAAAAATAATACAGTAAAAATTGTAATATTGAGTATATACTGTATGTATTACAACTCAAAATGACTGTTTTCTATCTTAATATATACATATATATTTAAAAGATTCACAATTCGTGTGAATGGCAAAGCTGAATTTTCAACATCATTACTAGTCTCCAGTGTTACATGATCCTTCAGAAATCATTCTAATATGCCATAAATTATAATTATAATAATTACTTATAATTATAAATGTGGAAAACAGTTCTGCGGATTAATATCTGTGTGAAAACAGTGATACATTTTTACAGGATACTTTGATAAACAGAAAGTTAAAAAGAACAGTGTTTAATATAAGTGTTTTGTAACATATTTAAATGCATTTACTGTTAAATTTGATATGGATCACTCCTGAACAAAATCATTAATTCCCTTCTTTAAAAAAAAAATAACTGACCCCAATCATCTGAGTATGGGTGCATTATTACTAGCAAATAACCTACTACAATAGTTTATTGGCTTGACCAATATTGATTTACATTTATACCTCTCTGGAAAACTCCCTCATAGACCTCCACTGGATAACTAGGCTCTGTTTACACTTCACACATACTTTCTCATACACAACTGAGGGTTGTGGGAAGAGAGGACTAACATCTTGTTTTAGAGCTGGACTCACAAGGTGTGTGAGATTACAGAGCGACAGAGACGATGTTATATATTCATGCATATTCTGTGTCCAAAACTTGCTGACTTTGTATAATCAGAATTATTGTAATGTACATAAAAATCTCAGACTATATATATATATATATATATATATATATGTGTGTGTGTATATATATATATGTGTGCATATATATATACATACAGTACACACACACACACACACACACACACATATATATATATATATATATATATATATGTATATATATATATATATATATATATATATCTGTATATATATATAATATTTCACTGTACCTTTACCAAGGACGTGTCTCAAAGACCTGTTGAGGGCAGCTCTCCTGATTCTCCAGAACTCTGTATGACCACGGCCTGTGGACGTGCCTGTTCGGCCCACTGTCTCAAAACTACGTCCTTCCAGACATGTTAGCTGACAGGAACTCCACAGAGACCACTCTGTAAGGTGACAGTCTCCTGTCAGAATGCAAATCCCATATCACAACTCTGGTTCTATTACGGTAGATAAATGGATAACTTGACACTCATATGGAGGAACTTCGCTTGTTCCAGTTGGCAAGATACAGAGAAGGAATTATGCATACCATTTTGACTTAAGTGTGAAAAGTATGATTACAAGTCTGAAAAGTTTGAGAAGAACAGTCTTCGGATACAGTATAGTACCCAAATATGAAATTGATACTGCAAGCCAATGCTATAAATTAAATAATGAAATAATACAAAATTATTTTGTTAATATAAAATATGATATATATATATATATATATATATATATATATATATATATATATATATATATATATATATATATATATATATATATATATATATATATATATATATATATATATAAATATATAAAATTTATTAAATGAAATAAAAATAAAGCCTAACAGAAATGTATATATATATATATATATATATCAACTAAAAACAATGACAAAAGCATAATACTAAAACAACAGTGCTGCTAGCATTACCAGCTAAACTATTACACTTAAAACGTTAAAAAATAAATAAATACAGATTTTAACATGAAAATACAGATATTACACAGACTCAAACTTAAAAAGCTGATTTGACCTTGTAGTTGTATGCTACTTGTTCTTATACAGTAGCAACAGTCTGTAGTGCAAGTGTTCGATGATAATAATAATAATGATAATAATATATTGATTAATTAATTAATAATTTTTGTGGGGTTTTTTCTCAACTTTTAATTTCCCTGTCATGGAACCTAAGTTTGTGACACAATTTTTTCACATACAATTAGCACTTCCTTAACCGAAGATTAGACATCACTGAGCCTCTAATCCCTCAGACTAGAGGGCGATTTAGCAGCGACGGCCGCTGCACGCACTTAACACTGAGCTCTTCGGCCATGGTTCCTTTGATTTGTCCAGCCAGGATGGCTACTGAGACAATCTGTGCACACAGGCATCTCATTATCCATAATCTTCATGAAGCCAGTCTATTTCCATCCCTCACTGGGGCTGCTGAAACATATAATAAAGCAATGCACACCGCACACCATATGCCACACTCTCTAACTCGCTCATTTCTATGTCTCTACCTTTCTTACAAGGGCCTAACATCTTTAGTTTACTCTCCTCCAAACATATGCTCCTTCCCTCGTGAGCAAAAAGCACATTTACGAAAATAAATATGCAGTTTGAAGAGAGACACAGGAAGTGGGGCTAACACAGGTCAATAACAGCCTGAAGGTAAGTTGAAATGAAATGAAAGTTTGTCAATTTGACAACTAGTAATTTCACTGAACATGACAGATATTGTTTCCTGGGACAGTTCCACTGGGATAGTAAGTGAAATGTGAGTAGCAGTCAAAATCTTTCTTGATCAACATCTTCCAGTGGTTATGAATAGTGTTAGGGGTAACGTGTTTCAAGTAACGTGGTTGAGTTTTTCAAGTAACAAGTAAGTAACACATTACTTTATATTTAAAAAATATATATCAGTTCTTTTTCAATCAAAAATGCAAGTTACTTTGTTTTCCAATTTACTGACTGTCATCTCTCCTGTTTTAATGTTGAGAGTAAAACCAGGGACACCAAGCTGGCAATCGGCAATCAGGCAGTTTTTATGACCGTTGACCGCTGACTTTTTTTCAGGTGTGTTCCACAACGCCTGACTCTAGTTGGATGAACGTGTGTGTTTTTTTAGGCCGATTCAGCATGAATTCGGCATCAGGCAGTGGGTGAGAAAGAACACTCTGATTGGCAGATCAGTTCAGTGAACGGCAAAACAGCGAGCAAAGAAGCAAGGCGGTACACACAGAAGGCTGTTCTTCTCATTTTACATCATCTTGTTTGAGTGTTCCTCTGCGAATATTTTTAT
This sequence comes from Hybognathus amarus, assembly GCA_030378365.1. Lineage (NCBI taxonomy): Eukaryota > Metazoa > Chordata > Actinopteri > Cypriniformes > Leuciscidae > Hybognathus > Hybognathus amarus. The sequence continues at coordinate 759,622 of JAQIUQ010001106.1, read as the reverse complement.
ATTAACATGAGCGGAGCTTGAATAAAGAGAAGTTATCAGCATTACTGATATTCCAAAATGGTAAGCAAGCCCTGCTTTGTTTTGGATTTGTGTATACTACAGCCTGCAGTGTTAGTTTTCCTTTTCAATGACAAATATAGACAAATATATCTGCAGAAATAGCCAGACATCTTAACGCAGGCTCAGGAATGTGCATGGTAGATCCATAACAGTCGCTGTAGTTCTCTCGATGTGTTAAGCAAAGCTTCTTGCCCTGAAGCAGATGATGCGAGGTGACAACACAGGCTTTTATCAGTGCTATAACATTAGTTATTTTGTGTCAGTTTGGTGTGTCCTGTACCTTAAAGTTCAGAGGCATTGTGTGCCGGTGGCTGTGACCTTCAGAGGATCCAATTAACCATAATAATAAGCAAAAAGTTGACTCTACGATAAATATGACATTTGTGTTTTTTTTTATTACTGAAGTATTGCTGCTGTTCTATTCCCAGCCGTCGAATCACAGTGGAGGAGGGGTGGGACATGTTAATATAAAATATTCGCAAGGAACGCTAAGACAAGATGATGAAAAATTACTACATTCAGCAAATACTTTTCAACATTTTTATATATAAATACTGAGAATAAGAATGTGACGTCACACATTCCACTGTGGGAAGGCGTTGCACCATCTTGGAAGGATGCCGCTATCCGTTGTCATGGTTACTCGACAGTGAGACGAGGAAATCGTACAAAGGGAGAGAGGCGGCTTGATATTTGTTAGCATTTCTGTGATAAGGCACATTTTTTTGGAATAAAGGAAGAAGGGGGAAGCAAAAGGAAAAATTTGCTCTATTGGAAGAGACTAGATAACAACACCAAAAGCAGCCTTATTTAGAGAAACTACTTGACATCAACATGGACTCCTACGACCTGCTACAGAATGGACAGAAGACCCAAAACCACTACCACCTTTCACATACCCTGACACAGTCAATTACCTGGTTTATTGTATCAGTGCCTAACGTTACTGCCTACACAGATGCAAGAGTTCCGAAACTTTAAGTTTGATGCTTCAGGCCTCATTCATATGTGGAAATAAGTCTGATATGAATCAGATACGTGCATCTGCACCTGCCGTGCAATGTTAAGCAGACAATTGGAGAATTCCAGTACAATGCGAGTTGTACGTCATTCAAAAAGTGTTTTTAAAACATCATTTCATTTTGCGGTACAGAAAATCTATAACAAATTGAACAACTCTAGTTGAATAAACAGAGTATTAACTTTTTTAAAAAAAATAAAAGTTGAACTGTGCTGAAATGTGTTGCTTTTGAAATCATGCTTTGCTTGCTGTTGCTGCTGTCAGTTTCTTGACAAGCAGTTTCTCTAAATAAAGCTGGCTAGCATTGTTATAGTCTCTCCCGATAGAACCTCTTTCATTTCTCTTCTCTTTTCTCGCATATCTAAATGTAATGTAAATGTTTACTAAAATGTAAACAAATACTAAGCTGTGCTGTCTCTCTTTCGCTATTTCTGGAATGGTTTTAGGACGTGGACGTCTCCTACCATCAGTGGCTGACCGGCTCAGACCCCGCCCAAATCGACACGTGACTCCTCATTCTCAATACATTACCTTACACTAAACATGTCAAAAACAAGAGCTCAGTGGCTAGTGAACTCAATCAAAATCCATGTACTCAAACAAAACCTGACACAAACAGGCAGCCAATGAGAACTCTCACCAACTACGAGTCTACACAAAACATGTGAACAGAAAAACTCACGGTTGATGAAAAACTGGAGCACCAATCCGAAAACAAACTAGACTGAAGTGCCAGGATTCAAACACCCAACACATTCTCATCCTTCAGCGTCACATGAACGCTATGCCAAAACGGTGCTATACTACGTACATGGCATCCGTTCTCGTTAATATAACACGCGCTGTGATGGGTAGGTTTAGGTGTGGGGTCAGGTAGTCTCATATTAGGCTAAAGGATTTATGGCGCCTTGGGGTTCATGTGTTATATTAACGATAAAGGGTGCCATGTGTGTAGTATAGCGCCGTTTTGTCATATCAGCGTTCTATGTGACGCTAAAGGATGAGAACGGGCTGGAACACAACGCTCTGCACACAAAAAGACTAAAAAAAATATTTTTGAGGCAAAATAGACCACAATTTCAAGAATATTGCACAAAAATGTTTAACGAACCACATACGAGAGTGCAGAAATGTACATATAATTAAATATATACCTATAAATATGTAGTGTTTTTGTGTTTGATTTGCCTGAGCAAACTTGAATCAGCACGCACACACAGAGACAATACAGACAGAGTGTCAGGTCTCTGTCGCCAAACAAGAATAAACCAGACCAAAGTGACAGAAACATGAAAATTACTTTCCATAAAAAGTAACACAACATTGTAATGCATTATTTAAAAAGTAACTTTTCTCAACACTGGATATAAAACAATAAATCATGATAAAGTTCTGAGTGAGTAAATGTAAAAATGTGAACAAATCAAAAAGAACAAGAATTGTTGCTCCGAATAGTGCGAATAGTGTTGTACCTGGACAGGGGACGAAAACACGGCTGCTGCAGTTCCTGCTCACTTTCCTTTCTCACGCGGTCTCCACACTTCTCGTCCTCCACCGCTTTAGAAGGGTATGGGCTGTCTGGCCAGTCTGAGCCAGTGCACCACACACGTCAGGTTCCTCTCCCTCGTGCCCTCTCCACATTCAGCTCCCTGCACAAAAGCACACGGCTGACTCATTAATTTGGACGAGCGGTGAGCAGTGAGGCAGAGGAGCTTATTACAGTGACACCTCTCTGTGAATGACTGACATTGGGAGTGAAACATCATTTTGGCATTTCTGATGAACTGCAACCTAATCACACAATGATGTTTCAACGTCTACAGCAAAAAAAAAAAAAAAAAAAAAACTTTTTTTTAGCTAGTAAAAATACCTAAAGACCCTAAGAAAGCAAACTTATACTGGGTTTGAAAGGGTCATGAAACCCTAAAACACATTTATTTAAGATTTTAATAATGATTTAATAAAGATTTTAATGAAAACAAACAGCTATTTCATTCTGCTTTAAAAAGCAAAGTTGAACCAACGACACAAAAAGTGAGGTATATGTGTTAATTCGGAGTGATGGAGAGTATGCATCTCTGTCATCAGTTTCTGAGATTTTCTCCGGCATTATGTGTGAGAACAAACACTTTTAATTCAATCACTGTTCTGTATTATGCAGAGATCGCTCTATGTTTCAGGTAGAGCTGTTCGTTCACATATGCCTGTTCAAGTATGGACACTTGGTGTAAGTGTGTTTCTCAGTACAGTAGCACAAAAGTGTTATTTGCATTTTCCCAACAACATACAGATGCAGTGAGAGCAGGAGATTGAAAACCAACACATGGAACATATGACTGTAATAATATTCAATGCACAGAACGCCAAAATGAGTTTGGCAACACTAGCAATAACAATGCGGACCACACTTAATACTTGGACAGGAGCAAGCATTTTTCAAGTTTTTATGGACATATTTCATATTTTTTTTTGGAGTTTGTTGTCAAAGGGTTAGCCTATATTTTTAAAAATACATCAAGGTGCCTTCAACTCTGTTATTTGTGTCTCAGTGACACTTTAAGAGACATTGTTTTTAGAGAATACCTTTTTTATTTATTGATTTTAAATATAATAACATTTCTATTGTTTTTATTGAAGCTGCTTAGCTAGTTTTAAGTATATGTCAAACAAAAGTGTGTGAGATTTATATTTAAAACCAGATAAAAAACAATTTGTGCGTACACAATTTTGCTTAAGTTAATAGCAAAAATAATAAAAAAAATACTGATAAATATATATATATATATATTTGGCAGCTTTTCACTTAAAACACTTTTCCTTCACTTTTCCATGAAGTTTTTTTAATGTTCAACCTCAAGATCAAATTTATTTTGCATGTGCTTTAAACAAGCTAATCACATTTGTTCAGATATGTGGCTTAGCTTGTCTCTAGAAATGTATGTAATAATACAAAATACAAATAAAAAGCAATGACGAGTTATCACACATCTCACACATATCACACATGGAAATGTATGAATAATATGAAAGTGTCCATCACACCAAGCACCAAAGAAAGCACATAAATGCGAGTTAAAAGTGTGCAACGTTTCTTTTGTTCATATTGTGAGGAGGACAGCTTTTGATCTGGGCAAGCACGACTCTTAGGGATGTGCGCAAAACCCCGAGACATACAATTAAAATCCTTCTCAGATACAAAAGAGAGAGAGAGAGAAAGCAGAAGAGAGGCGATGAAAATCTGAACTCTGCCACTGTTCTTCTCTAATGATAAGACTGTGGATCCCAGCATGATTTTAATCAGCAGTTACCTCACGTCTCAATGACATAAAGTTCCTCTCTCACACACAAACTCGCCATGTGCGCCTGCAATTTTGACAAATTTCAATTAAAGAACTCCAGTATTGTGCCAGTACCAGATAGACATGCAGAGCGGATGGTCTCAACACCACTTGATCGTATGAAACATGGATTGAATACCCTCAGGTAAGATGATATGCAATAGCCAGTAAATGCAGAATACATGCTCCATTTATTTTTGCCCAGGATCTACCTCCACTCTGCAGGGAGACCAATCGCTTACAAGCCAGGTGTAGCAGGGGCTGATGGGACAGGGTTTGGTCTGGGAGAGCTGGGAGGCACACGGGCGCCCCTCCTCATGAGCCTGCTGTAACACGCTGCGAGAGCGAGTCATAACACCTGCAACAGAGACGCAAATGAATAGACATCTGTGAATGCACTGTATAAAAATATGGCAAACAGCAGAAGCGTTGCTAAAAATACATCAAGCCTGCATTAGTGCACAGTTTAGCAGCTTGGGACAAAGCTGCGGATTTTAATGCATTATTCACACGTTGTATAGCAAAAATATTTATCAACCATACAATGCAAAAATAGACAGAAACTGTCATTTTTTAAGAGATTCCCCAAAAAAAACATCTTACACCAGCAAGCATTTAATATTGGGCCAGGCCAGTAACAATGTTTAAAACTATAATTCAATATCAGTTGTGAAGTCGTTTCCACCACAATTAACAGTTTTGTCTAAAAAATGATTATTATTATTTTTTTTTCAGTTATAATTTATTTAAAGGGGTCATGAACTGGCTTTTTAAATTTTATTATATTGTTGTCTGAGGTCAACTTATGAAGTTCGCTTGGTTTTTGCATTCAAAAACATCAAAATGAATAAGTAATAACTCTATTTTGTACCCAAGTTGTGAGCCTACCTGAAAACCGGTCGGTTTTTATGGCGTGTCGTACTGAACACTTGGAAATAAATGCCCACTGCTGTGAGTGGATAACAGATTTGCATAATTTCACATGTCGGTGCACGTAGGAGAAAACGTCCAATGTTGTCAAATGGCAACCAGATTCACCCATAAATGTTCGACCCCAGAGTCCGTGTGTTGCACAGTATTCCTGTCAGATCCAATAGCTAGACGTCACAGCACCGTTCTTTACTCTTAATCGCTCTGCGAATCCAGTCTTGTTTACAAAACAATCCTCAGTGAAATGAAGCGAACAGACGACAATATTTTACCCACATCAGCTGGAACGTCATTAAAAATAAAGTTTATCCATGCAGTCCTATTGGAATCCAGAGGAAGCTTATGCAGCGACTGTCTTCCACAACCAGGCACTGCATAATATTCTGTATTGTTGGTAGCTCAATCCGGTTTGTCATCACGAGGTAGGCATGTACAGTATTGTTAGGCTACTTAGCTATGCGTGTAATCTGCGGAATCGGTGGGCGGGGCTAAACCTGCCGAGTTGAAGTAGGCATTGATCTTCTTCTGCGGGGTGGTGTTTTAACACCTTCGACGTCATATTTCCCCACTTTTCAAAACAAGTCGTTTGCTGAGACTGGTGTCAATAAAAGCTTTTATTGGACTAACAAGGATGTTTTCAGTTCTGAAACTTACAGGATATTCTTATAAAATATGATGACCTCTTAGATGTCAAAAGCTCAAGGAAAATTTTATTTCTCAGTTAATCACCCCTTTAAAGTAAAATGAATAAATTACATTTTAATAATTTTAAAATAAATTATTTAAAGTGTGTTTTTGTCCATGGTGTCCATGGTGCCAGAGGTGTCCAAACGTACAGAAATAAATGCAAATGAGAGTAATGGAGGACAGAAAGCGAATGATGACTTTACTGTCTCTATTTTCTGTTCCACACACACATCTTATCATACGACATAAGAAGACTTAGTATTTTGCATAGTGCACAATGATACTTATAAGAACTTGACACCACATAGTCACCATTCACTTTCATTGTATATGAAGGTGCAGTTTGTAAATTCTGCAAAAAATCTACTTTTGTGATCCACATAATGACATGAGGGTGAGTAAATGATGAACAACAGGGACAGATATGGTTCCTATCCTCAATACACAGGGGTACTTATAGTCTTAAAGCTTAGAACAAGGTAGGGGTTTCCTTTTCCAACAGAACCTCTACCATCCACTGTCCGCACTTATTTTAATGGAATGACGAGTTTAAGATAAAAAGCATTATGGGATTTTAAGATGATGACCATGAGATGCTAGCAGGGTACTCAAGTGGTAAATAAAAGGCATTTCCGAAGAAAACTATTTTGGGCCCATGATTCCATTCACCCAAATTCTAAAGAAAAAGCAAAAATAGAGACACTTCATCAATGTACATCTTAAGTGAACTGCACTCCAGTGAGTTTGACTGTAAAAAGCCCTCCTTCCAGTTGAGCATTAAACATGAAACACACACACACACACACACTAAAATAGAAATACATTCACAGCACAACATAACTGCTCATCAAATGCTGCCTTCAATAACTGCCTCAACAGCTGTCCGCTTCAAGGACATCATTCATTAAAACAGAGGCACTCCGGCCAGATGAGGAAGCCCTTAAAATGACGTGATATGACAGTGGAAATATTTCTACTTGATTCTGTAGGGAGATGAAAGGGTTGGGCCTGCCCCAATAGGGAGAAATTAATGTTAGAAAGAAGAAAGAAAGAAAAAGCACAGAATTGTTTGGGTCTCCTGAGCTCCACTGCCAAATGCATTACATTTCTATGTATATAGACAACACATAATGAATCCCAAACTCTTGGTCCCTAGTGAGGTGCACAAGAGATAACGCTGCTTTGACACAGACAGAAAATTCTCTTCTTCCAGCCCTCACAGCGTGCATTTATTTCTTTGCTCGTGTATGTAACCAAAAACATGCTGCGAACTTCCTGTTTGCAATGCCTGGAAAAATCCCTTTGGATTTAAAAAGTATGCTTGGCCCGAGATAGGAAGCTGAAGGCTGAATGAAAATTAATTTAAATTGTGTTGAACGTGTCTTATTAAGTGAAAAGTCAGCTGAACTCCCACGGTGTCATTTGAGCAATAGGGGCCCAGGCTGCTCTTAAGACTAGCAATTAGCCTGTTTTTTTTTATTGCATCAAGCAATGGCACCGTTCAATCAGCCAAACAGGGCAATAAGACTCTGAATTAACAGGTGCAATTTTGAGAACACTAATGGATAAAATAAATGTTTCCCTTTGACTGATAAATCATTTGGTGTGTTCAGGAAAGCAAGGGTTTCGCAACCAAGAGTCATTAACCTGTAAGCCGATCTTTAAATATGATTCATGACATAACATCCATAATTAAAAAGGGATTCTGACATGGCATGGTAATGAATGCAAAGTAAATGCACACCACCTGATAGTGTGAGCCTAGAGCAAGCAGAGTGTTTATCTCCATGGAGCTTGGGTGAACAGGTTTGTGGGTTAGGTTGGATGCAAATGAAAATGTGTCAGCTGCACAAGAACATTAAATTATTATTATTGTAAACTGTAATGCATGTTTCCCCATGATCCTTCTCGATTTTAGGAATTATGAAATTAACCACTTAAGTGTCACCCCCCCCCCCCCTTTAGATGAAAATGCACATTTTGAACTTTAATGGTTGTAATTCTAGAATGCTTTGAAATATAGACGTAAGATTGGTCTTGTTTGAGACATTTGGCAGATTTTTAGGAAATCTGATTAAGAATGTAAAAAAATAAATAAAAATACATTAAGAATGTGAAACAGAAAAAAAAGTTATAGAAGTTTGAGTTTATGGAAATGTACAATATAAAAAAAAATATTAGTAATATTTTATATAAAATATATATTTTAATAACCTGGACGACTTTAAAACTGCAAAAAATCAAAGCCAAAAATCTGAATAAGTTGTGTTTCAAATATTAGGTTGATATCTCAAAAAATGAGCTTTCAGTAAGATTTTATCTGGGCGCAGTACCAAAATTTCACTATGACAATCAGACTCCATTCTTGGCCATATAACGGCGCTTCCATTTCCATATGTGTTTTGTCTGTATATGTTTGGAGTCAAATGCTAAATCAGTCATGGGAAGGCAACCTGAATTTTATTTATTGTACCTAAAGTGCTATAAAAATACACTGCCATTCAAAAGATTTTTAAGGTTTTTGAAAGAACTTTCTTAACTTCTTACTGTATGCTTACCATGGCTTCATTTAATCAAAAATACATTTAGATCAGTCAGTAATAATGTGGAAATATTATTGTTACAATTTAAAATAGCTGTATTTTATTTTACATTTTTGTTAAAGTGCCCCATATTAAACTATTTTAAACATTCCTAATTTTGTTTTGGAGGTCTCCTACAATAGGTTTACATGCATCCAGAACTAAATTCCAGCTCCAAAATTTCTCCAGAATTGATACACAGTGATAGAAATAGTAACAATGATACAGACAGTAACAGAATCATAAACACGGGACATGATGGAAAACTGTCCATTGTGCCAATGGATGGTATGCACATGAGGTTTGCCTTGATGTTTTGCCTTGATGTTGTGCCTTGATGAGTGGCGTGGGAGCTGTACTTCAGTCATGGGAAAGATTCAAATTTTGGGACACATCATCAGTAATGTACCTTTGAATCAGGGGGTGTTTTGGGGGGCCTTTTAACACTAGACACCCTCATCAAAGGTGGCCAGCTACAGGGTGATCAAACCTGAGCTTGTGTCCCATGCCCAATCATGAAAATTAGGACTATGCAAGGCAGGAGGCATCCTCTTCCCTGAGTCAAGCATAAGGCTGACCGCATACCTTCAGCCTCCTCATGGAGGGTTGTGACCTGGGTTCTCAAGTGGGTTATAGGGTGGGGGATTAATGAGTGGGTCATGTTGATGCTCTTTGAGCCCAACAAGGACTCAGTCAACAACATCAGTTTTACAGTATCAATTTCAGGGCGAGTCCTCATCCTCGTGGAGAAAAGTCGACAGCACAACATGTTGCTTCTCAGCGACTGTACATCTACATTGTTTGAAGGCGGCCAATGTACAGGTAGATGTTGTTTGCTGACAGCCAATGAAGACTATAGGCTGACATTGTGCAAATTTGTAACAAACCAAAGTACTGTAGATATGTTACGGAAATGAGACTGGAATTGATGACGACTCGTCTCAGCTGTTCAGAATCGATTATTTCTTTTAGGAGAAAATAACTTTGCACTTTGATCTTTAAAACTTTGCAGACCTTTTACATTCACAATTGTACAGCTATATTACACACTGCATGAAAGGTAATATAAAAAAAGCATCAAAAAACAAAAATTAATTTGGTTTTTTATTCTTTTGTTGGCAAAGCTGATTTTTTAGCAGCTATAAATTGAATCTTTTTTATTATTATCACTATTTAAAAAAAAGTTTAAAATGGTAAAGAATTATGGATTCCACAATCATGTTTTACAGGATTCTTTGATGAACAGAAAGTTCAAAAGAACAAATAATTTGTTTGATATAGAACATTCTGAAACAGACTTAAATTTTTCATTAATTTAAAGCAACATTACTAAATAAAAGTGTCAATTTATTGAAAAGATTAAATCTAACTGACCCCAAACTTTTGAACTGTAGTGTACATTTTAATTGAACGAGGTATATTCACATTTATTGCATTACATTATTTAAAAGCCAACAACAGGCTGCCTTTATAATATCACTATTCTTCTCACACAGAAACTTTTTTAATGCATTATATATCTAGCAGCTTTTCTATTTGAAATTGTAAAGGGATCATTATATTTGGGGGCTCCTGACATACCCCATACATGCTGTGACTCACCTTTACTGCCACAGGTGTGTGAGCACTCTGTCCAGGGGGCCCAGTCAGACAGGATGCAGTTAAAGGGACAGTCCACCACACAATTCATCGCCAGTCTCCACGGCTGAGACAGGCCCAGCTAAAACAGTGGGACATGCATTAACCCCTTCACCACACACAATCTCTGTCTGATGAACCAACTGTGAGCCAATGAGGGGCTATTACTGTAAAAGACTTCAATAAAAGAATCATTTTATGGATATGGAGCAATACTGTAGGGAGTTAATGGACAGTCATGGCTGATTTGCAGTGCATGCAGTTGAAGGACATAATACAATCCCACAGTGCTTAATTCCCCCTCAGAGAACACTTGTTCTGAGAGGAGTGGCAGGAAATGAAGGTTACCTCCTCGCACACACTCCAATCCACCACTTTGCCATCACTGCGGACGCAATCTACGAGTCTGTGTCCTTGTGCCCTGGCCGCAGATGGCATGTTCGCTCAGCTGACAGGTGCTCCAGCCTGACCCGTAACCAAAGGGTACAAAAGCACACACACACATACAGGAAATGTCAGACCAAAGCGTCAATCTAATTTCACATTTCTGTACACAGCATTTCAATTCCTATGAATGTCTATTCATGACTGAATAACAGTGTGCATACTGCATACTTATGCTCATTCCATATTTAAAATTACATATTTGTACATAATATGTACACTACTATTCAAAAGTTTAGGGTCAGTATTTTTTTTTAATAAATTACTTATTTAACATTAATATTGAATAATGTTACAAAGTATTTTCAATTTCAAATAAGACTTTCTATTCATCAAAGGAATCATGAAAAATTATCATGGGTTACTTAAAATATTTAGCTTTGATAACACACTAAGAAATTATTTTTGAGCACCAAATCATGATATTAGAATGATTTCTGAAGGATCATGTGACTGAAGACTGGATTAATAATGCTAAATTTGTAATAAATCACATTTTAAAAACAAAACAAAAAAAATGTTATTTTAAACTGTAATAATTCACAATAAAACTTTATTTTGGATCAAATAAATGCAGCATTGGTGTGCATAAGAGACGTTTCAAAAAAAAATCTTACCAACCCCAATCTTACCAACTTTTGAACAACAGTGTAGTTTTCGTAGAAATATGCAAATTGTGATTAAGCTAATGTCTTTGAAAACGGCAAAGTAGAGTAGTGAGACGCACTGAGATCTGAAGGCAGATGTTAGGCCGTCTTTATGATGGTAATCTGTCTAAATCAGTCGAATGGCTTCAAGGAGCACTATCAGTATTGATATGATCAGCGACTTTCATGGTCTCTGTGCAAGAAAGCGCGTATAATCTCCTTCATATCTCCATGCCCATTTCCTTCATTTGGGTCTATCTGGAGAATTAGTCTCTATCTGCTTTATAGGATGATCCTTCACATGTGCAGATGCCCTGGTAAGATCAATATGGATGGCAAGGAGTGGCTGCAGGCGACCAGACAATCTTAAGCAGTGGATTCCCATCAGTTCAGAAGTTCAAATTCTAAGAGAGAGCAACATAAAGGAGAGAGGAAGAGTACGAGCCCTGATCTTACATGACCTGGAAACTCACCCTTAGACATCATATCTACTAAGAACCTGCAATGTGAGGTTTCCTTCTATGGCTATAGCCGCCTGCTGGTTAAAGATCTGGACTGAAGCCCAAAAGATTGTGGCTTAGAACTTTGCAAGGGCAGATCCTTGAGCAATCATTGTGTTCTTAATAAAGGCACTTTATCAGATTGCCTTAGGGACGCTGTCCTTGTAACTTCTCTTTCTCCTTTTTGCCACTTTTATCAAAATACATACATTGTGATCTAAAAGTCCGTGCTGAGAATCTTGGGTCCAATATCCAATGTGAAATAAAATATTTAAACAAGGTTCAATTTGTTAACATTAGTCAGGTAGCATGAACTAACAAATAACAAAAAAAAGCAATTATTAATTTAAGGTTCATGTTAATTTAGAAATGTACTATTATTCGACACGCTTACGTGGCAATTCGCAAATATATTATGTTTTTGGCACATTAATGGCTAATATGTATGCTCTCTAGTTTCTGTTAATGACAAATATCTAAAAACCAGTGGCTTTGTCATAATTACAGCAAAAATACCAGACATTTCTTGCGTTATACAGCCTTTGAGTGAAAAGAGTTGAGAACCACTGCTTTAGAACATGCTGTTGAAGTGAACAGTCATTAGATGCCAATGTTATATTCAGTATTGTGTCAAGCAGAATGAGAGAAACCCACTGGAAACATTGTAGTGATAATTGAAGCAGGTGCTGTTGAGGATGCAGGGCTCTGTCTGGTTACTGTCTAGACACACTCTGTCGGCCACTGGGGACGCAGCATGTGTCCGTCCTCGTCCGCGCTGTGCTTTCGTCACATGGCTACAAATAAATACAGTTAAAATGTCAATGGGGGCTTTGACACCAAACACACTATTTTAAAAGTGGATATACATGAAAAAGTTACCGGTGTGCTGTGTCCCTGCATTATGAAAAGAAACCAAAAAAAAACAGCACACATGGTCTTGCAATGCTAAGTGCACTGTTAGAAGCTGTTAGGCTGCAGGCAGCAACTAATCTGCATCTCCATCACTGTCAGACGCTAATGAGACCCTTTAAACGAATAGCTGGCCACGTTTATGTATCTCACAATTCGGGAGTGAGATCATAAGCATGAAATATATTCGGCTCGTGCCATATAACTGCGCACCCAGGTTTTTTGGGAACATTTCATAATTATGTTAAACTGAAACCAATTACACAAGCTCAATCACCGAACATTGGTGTTTGACATGTATGCCATGCTGGCTGAGCGCTTTGACAAAGCGAAGAGAACAAACATTGCTTGGAACTGAGACGTACAAGGTAGAATTGCGATCTAATGTGATTAGCGTAGAGACCAAATTATGCTGAAATGGCTTGGCAGTCTTGTGTAGGTTGGGCCTGAAGCCAGGATAACTCGTCCAGTTTATTTCTGATTTGTTGAGGGCAAATTGAAGAGCTGTTTGCACATCAATGAGTCAGTGGCCCGATGGCAAATTGCATCTAGGGTAACTTTTTATGCACAACATTAATTAGAATAACAAATGCTTCATTACTACTGGAGGTTCATCTGCATACTGATTTCTCTTGTCTCCATATTCACCGTTTGATATTTCGCAAGAACTCTGGAGAACAGTATGAAGATTTGACTTGCGAGGCAGCATTGATTTAAAATATTTAAATGGATGCAAAACATCTTGCCACTGTGTTGTCATGGCCCGGGCTGAGAAAGAATCTTGTAAAAATATACTGTAAAACGTTTCTGTTCTTAATTCACAGACAGAAATGATCTCTCAAGAGGCATATCTCATAAGAGCTCATAAACACCAGTGCATAATTTTCACCTACAAAACGTCAACACAGCAATCTCTCTAAAAAACAGCTTAGAGCAGTATGAATCTCTATACTAGTTTATGCTGGTCAAATGTTAGTGGAACACGACCATAGTTAATTAGTGTTAATCTGCTGGGATACATGTGCGAACTTAAGGATAACATGACTTCATGCATAAAATACACTTAAAGGGGTGATGAACTGAGAAATCAAATTTTCCTTGAGCTTTTGACATCTAAGAGGTCATCATATTATAAGAATATCCTGTAAGTTTCAGAACTGAAAACGTCCTTGTTAGTCCAATAAAAGCTTTTATTGACACCAGTCTCAGCAAACGACTTGTTTTTAAAAGTGGGAAACTATGATGTCAACGGGGTTAAAACACCACCCCCGCAGAAGAAGATCAATGCCTGCTTCAACACGGCCAGTTTAGCCCCGCCCACTGATTCGCGCATTACACGCATAGCTAAGTAGCCTAACAATACTGTACATGCCTACCTCGTGATGACAAACCGTATCGAGCTACTAACAATACAGAATATTGTGCAGTGGCTGGTTGTGGAAGACAGTCGCTGCATAAGCTTCCTCTGGATTCCAATAGGACTGAATGAATAAACGTTATTTTTAATGATGTTCCAGCTGATGAGGTAAAACATTGTCATCTGTTCGCTTCATTTCACTGAGGATTGTTTTGTAAACAAGACTGGATTTGCAGACCGATTAAGAGTAAAGAACAGTGCTGTGCCGTCTATATTGGATCTGACAGTAATTGTACAACACACAGACTCTTGGTCGAACATGTATGGGCGAATCCGGTTGCCATTTGACAACATTGGACGTTTTCCCCACGTGCACCGACGGGTGAGTTAAACTCATTATAATATGCAAAACTGTTATCCACTCACAGCAGTGGGCATTTATTTCCAAGTCTTCAGTACGACACACCCATTAAAACCGACCGTTTTTAAGGGAGGCTCACAACTTGGTTTACAAAATAGTGTTATTACTTATTCATTTGGATGTTTTTGAATGCAAAAACCAAGCGAACGTCATAAATTGACCTCAGACAACAATATAATACAATTTAAAAAGCCAGTTCATGACCCCTTTAAGTACTAGAGATGCATACATTATGGTACCAGTTTGGCCTGATAAAGGAGATGTACAGTACTGGTCTATATATTTTATTAACAGTTATACTCCAGGACTGTTAAATACATGATTCAGGTTGGTTCGCTCAGAAAGAACGCTCTAAGGTGTGTAATTATTTTTTTCAGTACATGTTCTGTAAATGCACAGCTAAAGTAGTTCCAGGCAAGTCTTGACCACATTACAGTTGAATTTGACTTAGCCAAACAATTTCAGTTACAAGGTTAAAGACCAACAGCCTACAACAGCAAATGCAAAACCCACAATGACACTGTTCAAGCAAATAACAAACAATAGGAGAACAATGACAAACTATTTCCACGTTTTCCCCATGAAATTACATTTTAAAAGCATTCTGTTTCTCCCTCACTCTCTCTCTCCCATTATACACATATTGTACAGACAAAATCTCCCACACATAGAAACATACAAGTGACATAAACTTCTTGTCAGCGCTGCCCCATGACTTATCGCTCTCTTAGCTTAAATGGTCAGTTCACCCAAAAATGAAAATTCAGTCAGTATTTACTCACCCTCATGTTGTTTCAAACCTCTATGTGTTTATTTGTTCTGCTGAACACAAAGGAAGATATTTAGAAAAATGTTTTAATCAAACAGATCTCAATCCCCATTGACTACCATAGTGTGTATTTTTTCCTACTATGGTAGTCAATGGGGATTGAGATCTGTTTGATTAAAACATTCTTCCAAATATCTTCCTTTGTGTTCAGCAGAACAAATAAACACATAGAGGTTTGGAACAACATCAGGATGAGTAAATACTGACAGAATTTTCATTTTTGGTGAACTGACCCTTTAAGAGTCCACTTAAAAGTGGGCAAATACGTTTTAGGGCCTCTGTATGCAAGTCTTTGCATCAGGGTCAGCTAACAATGTTAAAATTGTGCCTTCAGGATATACAGCACAAGACAAAAAGGACGTCTTACTATTGAACAGGTGCTCCATTGACTCCACTGGGACATCACACAGTCATCAGGGCATGGAAGGACACAGGTCTGAGCTTGGGGAGGGATTTCTTCCTGGTCACAGAGGGTCTCGTTCACACTGCTAACCGGATCCCCACTAACACGCCTCACACACCTGTCACACGGAAAGAACAACAGAATGAGGATGTGGAGGACAAGGGTGGCAGACCGGAATGGGTCGTGACCCCTCCGAGAAGCATCTGTGATGGGGTGTACTCTGTAAGAATGTGTCCTTGCTCACCGGATCTTGCGGCTTTGGACACCCTCTCCACAGGCTGGCAGTTCATCTACTGTGTTGATGGTGCAGACTGACCAGGGGTCTGTTACCCACTCGTACTGACCACACTCGCTTTGACAGGGTACAGCCTCATACACCTACAGACACACAAAGACAGCCATAATCAAACAATTTCAGCAAAATTCATTTACATTTTGAAGCTTTCATGATTGTTCTCACATCCAGGTGGTTAAAGTGAAGCAAAAACGCTGGAATACATTAAAAATGAAATGTAAGAAATCTTGTAATCTTTTTTTTTATATTTAGAGATTCCCTGTAGACATTAGTCAGAGTAGATGCCATCTTTAATCTGATGCAAACAAAAAACAAAGCCGTGAGGGATGGAAGTACAGTCTGTTCAATAGTCTTCTTGTAATAACTTTATCCACTTCTTATTCAGCCAACATCACCTAAGCTGAAAAAAAAAGCCCCACCAGGATTTCAATTGACTCAAAATTGAACAAAAATGATGGAATCAGCTCTTGACAAATCCACCAATAATCAAAAATTCGTTTGAAATATTAAACGTGCATATCGAATAAAATAATGTACTTTAATCTACTGGTGAAATCAGGCACCATGAGGACAAGACTATGATGATTAATTCTCATTATACACAGCATTATGTATACACACAATGAACCTCTAGCCCATAAACCTTCATTTTGTCTGCTGCTCTTAACAAAAAGCCTCTGAAAATTCTCTCATGCGGTTTTAAATTGAACAGGTTGAAAAAACACGAGACAAGTGATTAATGCTTGAAGGGATCACTTAGGAATATTACATATTGCAAATGGGCCTGCATGCCTCAAATCTTTCTTTTTACAACACCTTTATTTAAACTGTTTGGCACTCAAATAGTGCACTATTTAGTTGAATTTGTATGAATCCTGGAGGAACTCTACAGTAGCTCTACCTTTAACATCCATGTTCAATAATTCAGGTTTGTTTAAGGAGGAGAATAGTCCCCCCCCCCCCCAATTTATAAACTTGGATTCAGGTTTGGCCTCACAAAACACCCACATTTTCGTGATCCAGTCGATGTATTTCCAACTAAATCAAGCCTTGCAAACATTACACTTGTTGCTTATTTTGTGTCTGTTAGCCTACGTCAAATGGACGCCACATGATGTCCTCAGTCTCTCACAGTTTTGTTTTTATTTTTGTCAGATGTGTGTCTATTCTCATTATGCTTCCATCTCTTCAGTTTGTAATGATGGCTGATGACCGGCGGGAGGCTTGCAGAAGGCTTTTTGATGTTCCCTGCTTATTAACTTCAGTAGACATGATTTTGTTTACAAATGAGTCCAGAAGCCAAACACTCCAGTTATAAAATACTTGACATTAAAACCAACAAACTCTGTAACAAAATGACTGAAAACACAGTGAACAACTGAGACTGTAGAATTATAGCTTCCTCCCGAAGGGGATATACACGCACCTGAAACGCACCCTCTCAAAACATCCCATCTGGCCCTGCAGCTGCTAAAAGCCCCATCAGGCCTCTCCTCTAGTCTCCTCTCCTCTCTTTTAATGAGTGTCATTGAATTTCCAATTACAATAATCAAATGATTGTTAAGACGATGCTCAAGACGTGAGAAGTGAGTGAAAAGATGATGAATGAAATTGGCAAAATACCTACTGAAGCATTGGAAAGGCCTGATTTCATGAACATATCAAGTTTTACAAACATGACAATATCAAGAAATGAAACTGCCACATTATGAAACGACCATTAATGGAGCAACACTCATCATCATCAGCAGCAAATGATTTTATCTAAAAACAATGAACAGGGACAATCAGTTTTACAGCGTGCTTTACACTTTTCATATAAAGCAAATGCGGCGCTCAGTTAAAACACTCAAATAAACGCTCCAGTTCTTTAAATAGCACAAATATAGGATTCTTTCCTTCTTCAAGGCGACTTTCACTGCCTAGCTTCAAGCGGATGTAATATTTTAAGAAAAATAAACCAGCAACGCTGCTCACAGGTCAGTTCCTGTAACCTCTTGGAGGATGTAGGTACTCTGGGCTGGATAATGAAGTCCCCTGATCCTTCTCAAATGTCAGTCGAAGGGCCAGAGACGACATGAAAATGTACTTCAAACTAATTCAAATCTCAGTCAGCCCATGATCAAAATACACTAGCGCTCCTCTTATTCGGAGGACGGCTGGGGTCATGGAGGCTGGCGGGGGCAGTGGGGTTAACAGATGCACAGGGAGAAACACAGAATGAGGCACTGACCTGAGCCTTTGAAGATGTCCATATTAGCAGTGCATGACAGGCAAAGGAGAGAGAAGAGAAATGATATATATATTAGTTTTGAGATTTAACTTCTCCTGTGCAGTAGTTTATAGCTCTCTGGACTGACTAACCTTCAACAGATTATGAAGTACAGAAGAAATTTAATGCAGCTTGTCTGGCTTTGTCTTTCGGTGTGTAATTATGTTTATATGAGGGATGAAGATGAAGACAGTAATGTCCGTGTCCATACAACGCTTAGTTAGATAAAATGTGCTTTTGCACATTTTATATTATGAAAAATCTTCAATGACTTCACTGTAACACCAGATTATTTCACACATCACTGCTCTCATGCTGGTTATGCAACACTTAGTTTGGCAAGTAATAGCATATAAAAATAAGTAGGCCTAATCGTAACACAAATTATGTTAATAATAATAATAATAATAATAATACATTTATATAGCACTTTTTCTGGGACCTCAAAACGCTTCACATATGTAAGGGGGAATCTCCTTCAACCACCACCAATGTGCAGCATCATGCACCGACGGTGGTGTCAGCCATGCAAGGCGCCATCCAGCTCGTCGGAAGCAGCTGGGGTTAGGTGTCTTGCTTATGGACACCTCGACACTTGGTCAGGTGGAACCGGGGATTGAACCACCAACCATCTTGTTTGTAGACAACCTACATGAACCACCGAGGTCCCACTGAGCCACTGCACTGGGCCTCAATTTAACGTCTCATCCGAAGGACGGGCCTTCGGATATAGTATGTTAGCCCACAGCTAACATACTAGTAACAACCTTACAGTAGCTTTTGCATAAAAATTACTTACAATTACTTAAATATTTTTTTTTCTAAAAACGGTGTTAAAGTTAATGGTTCTTGTTTCAAAATAAATAATCATGAAAATTTTGCATTTTATCAAACTAAATGTAGTATAGCCAACAGGAGAGCAATGATGTGTGAACTGAATTTGGTGACAGTACAGTTTATCAAAGTGAAGTTATTTAACATGTTTCATAATATAAAATTTGCAAAAGGGTTTTGGGTTTTGCACTATGCAGATGGTCCCTTATTCAGACTTGTCGACCAGCCTCCTGCTTAGAGATCATTTTATATTATAAAGCTCGTTTTGAACAAAATTTGGTTGTACTGTAGCTCATTGTTCTACATTACTATGATGGTAAATAGGTTTCATTTGTGTTTTGACAACATTTAGCTCACAAATATATTGATCCAGAAGTTTCGAATCTGTGAATTTATTGCCAGCGTTACTGAACTTACTGAAGTTCTCCCTGACAGCATTTCTTTATATTTGTCCACGTTCAGACGCTATGAAACACTCCTTTATTAACATGCGGAGCAGTTTGAAACACTGCCAGCTGGAGATTAAACAGGAAGCAAATATCTTTGCGAGGGAATGCAAAGTTTCTCTGGGAATGCAAAAAAAAAAAAAAAAAAAAACATCCCATCCCAATTTATTTCCACCACCCTTTAAAGTTTCAGGATGCTGAAATACCAAGAATAATCTTTTGTTCAAAATTTTCAAAGGTTTTAATATTATAAATACAGATTTTAATATTCAATTATGAACATAAAAAAATTATTAAACATTCAAAAAATCTTTCAACTTATGGATTATTTTATATTATATAGACTATAAAGACATTTGAATATGATACATAATATATCAAACATAATATACACATTTTCAATGTTATATATGTTTAATATGTTATCATGACTCAACTGATATCATACAATTCATACATACAGTATGGATTGGCTAATGACAAAATACTCATAAAAGCATGGCATCCACAGTGCTTCACATGCACACACACACACACACACACACACACACACACACACACACACACACACACACACACACACACACACACACACACACACACACACACACACACGCACAGCGCCCTAACATGAGAGCAGCGTTTACACTGGCAGCAGAGACAGGAGTTGTAAGCCTAGCAGGCATCTCTCAGCTCTATAAATCTCTTTAAGAGTCACAGCCTGACTCAAACTTCAAACAGATTGGGCCATTACTGTCTCCTGGCCCGTGGAATCAGACAAAACAATCAGGGTGCATTGAAACACAGGGAGATAAATGCTACCTCAGTGATGGCTTCAAATACACTTAAGATGATGTTCTGATATTAAAACGCTAATACTAAGCAAAATAAAAGGATGATGTATCTGTGGGCTAAAAAAAGCGTTCCAAAAATAGTGTACTATTCAAGCTTTAAAACAATATTTTTTGACATAAATTTAACTCAGAGCTGCCAATAAAATATCAGATAAAAAATCAATGGGATGGGACAAGCTAAATGTGTTAACATTTACTCACCCTTATGTAGTATGACTTCTGTGTTTCTCGTAGAAATGTGAGAGATAGTAGATGGCTAGATTTTCAGTCAAGAACAATTAAATTCCTTCTGTTTCTTGCACAAAGCTGTTACAGCCTCTGAAGAGTTAAAAATACAGCCTGACTTATGTCGACTATAGTTTAATGGTGTTTGTTGGAGCTTTACAGTCTGATCATCACTGTATTTGAGGTCTGGTAATTACTAATGTCAAATTTAAAAAGTGCCAGTTAAGACATTTATAATGTTACAAAGGTTTCCTATAAAAAAAAAAACTATATATATATATATATATATATATATATATATATATATATATATATATATTCAAAAACTTACAGAAAATAGTAGCTTTAAAACCACATAGCAAGCAGCCAGTGACAAGACATGCCAAGGAATAAAAACTCCTTGAGATGTTTAAATAGAATGAGGAAATACCATTGCCCTCTAACAGGCACATCCTTAAATAAATCTACACATGATCCATAGACATTTTCGTAAATGAGGGTGAGTAAATGATGAACTATACCTTTAAACTCTACGGAGCGATCACATACAGTACATAAACGTTGTCTTGACAGGAATCATTTCAGTATGGTGGATTATTCACAACCACCATCCTAATAAATTCTCTAAAACTTGGAAATGTTCACAAACATGCAATTTTAATAGTAATTCATTTTTTTAGACTTCACACACATTTTAAATCATGATTAATATCATTCATACTTTTATATTAGCCTTTAATTCACTTCGTATTCAAACACTAAGCAGCAGCTATTCATTCTAATTTCATTGGATTAACTCTCAGAGTAAGATTTCTGACCTTTTTTTTCCAACAAGGGGATTCCGAGGCTATCAGATGACAAGTAAGCATTTATTATTTATATCTTCACGCAGTTCTCGTTTCGTTATTCTAATTAGTTGATAAAGTGATGGCTAACCTTTGTAACACAGCTAAACACTGCAGGCCATCTGGACTGCAGGAGGACTTTCACAAAGCTGGAAAGACTCCAAAAGCAAATTGAGCGCCACACCACCGGGGACCAAACAATATGCATAATCAGAATGACTGTGGGATGCAGAAGAACAAGAGTGTGAACACCGATCACATGAGTTTTACACATTTTTACTAAAGCACATCTTCAAAAATCTGCTCAACTTCTAAGCCTGCCGTCTCAATGTTTCCATCTACAATCAGGTCGACTGTTGACTGTTTTTTGGTGTCTGTACAGTATTCATGTATAACTAAATACATAAATACTTTCTCAAACAATATTTTCTCTACTTTTTTAATATTTTCTCTACTTTCACTCCATGAAACGTCTTAGTTACATATGTAACCCTCGTTCCCTGAGTAAGGAATGGAGATTTTACGTTAGATGACGACGAATGGGGTTTTGCTTAGAAAGCCTATCAACTTCGAGTATTACAAAATGAGCCAATGGCAAAGAATGTCTTGATGTGTCTTCCTTCACCTGTGGCTCCAGAGTCAGCCAATGCCACAGATGATGGGAATGCAAACTTGATGGGTAGCTTTCAACAGGTATTATAAACCTCCTTGGTGACATTGTGCGAATCCCACAGAAACAAATTCCACCTACCTTGGTTGTGTGGAAAAAAATAAAGATTTGATGATGCTAATCTACTGTAATGCCCGCCTTGTCACTTTTAGCCTTTTACGCCTCCTCTTGTTGAAATGTGTGCTGATTACAAATGAGTCTAAGAGCAATTCAAGCTCACAGGAAAAATAACAGCTCCTTTGGCATCAAACGCATTTGAAGAATGTGTGAGAGAGATGTTGAGAAACGCTGTGGGCCGCTCATTAATGAAGTGAAGCAGCTTCTGCCCATATCGAAAACATCAATCTCCAAAGACCTCTCTGCTAAACAAACCTCCAAGTCAACAATCTGGTGGAGAGTGTCAAAGCCTAACATCTCTTTCACCTAGTCATTCCACTCAGCACAAATACAGTACATTTTCCCACAGTTGGAAATGCCAGATATACATGCAAAGCCTAAATGAAAAACATATTGATTTTGTTGTATTCGATAAAGGAAGCTGTGATTGTTTCAGCATGGGGGCAGAGCACTGCAGTTATGGCCATAACCGGAAAGCAGCAACACATTTTGCCCGAAATGCACTCGAAATCTGTGACACATATCATCATCTCTAAGTGGTTGAACTCTGCACCAATTATGGAGGCAGCAGTGTGGTGGAAAGCAGCTTTTGTCTGATTATTTCTACTCTTATTTCCAGTTAACAAAAAAGAAAATGTCACACACTTTTAACCAGTCAATACTCAAGAGGCTTTCTTTATATGAACCTCCAATCTGACATATTTATACCATCACACCAAGGGTGAACAGACTCCAGAAGACTTACTTTAACAGACATCAGATTGAAGAGTCACTGTAATATTACAACAGACAACTGCTTTGTCATAGAAGTGCTACACACAACCCTTTTTATGAGACTATTTCTATCAGGGTTGGAAAAAAATACAGAATGGGTTTCCTTTCAGTTGATGATTATGTTTTGGAACTGAATTGGCCACAATAAACAATATGCTGAATAATATGATTTGGAATGACTAGAAGAGGAATTTAATTAATTCAACTCAAGCTCAACACAGTCAGACAACAAAGAAATTGCAGTACAACATTCTGGAGAATTTCATAAAAGTTCTTTAGTACAACACAATTATATCATTCATTTTGACAAATTATGCTCATGTATTCCCTGAAATGTAGAATACTGTTTTGTTCTGATTAGACTTGTTTCTCTAAACCAAGTTCAATAATCAAAGTTGACAAACTATTTTGAATAGTTTGAATTTTTAAACAAACTGGAATCAAGAGATGTCTATCAAATTCTTGTCAGGTAACTTTATAAAAAATAATACTATACATGCTATTTTATAATTTATCAAATATAGTAATATTAAATAAATAATGTAAATTATTTATTTATAGTACCCTTCAAATCTTTGGGGTTGGTAATATGTAATGCTTTTGAAAGTCTCCTTTGCTCACAAAGACACTTATTTGATACAGTGAAATATATAATAAAAATAAATAAATAAATAAACTGTCACATGATCTAGCAGAAATCATTCTAATACTGTTTTGGTGCTCAAGAAACATTTAATATTATTTTGAATTTTGAACAGTTATGCTGCTTAACATTTTTGTGAAAACCATGCACGCACCTGGTAAATCCGCCATAATAATAAAAATGTGCACCTGCTCTTAAAGGGTATGTTGGATGACGCTCTGATTATTTCATGTTACGCCCAAACCACACTTATGAATAATGAAGCTATTTCAGACCAACCCCTTTTAAACTTGCGTCAGGTTATTTATCCTACCATTAAAATAGCAACAGAGCCCAAGAAACGCCCAAGAACCCGCCCACAAAGTTACTTGCGGTTCGCACTTCATACTTGCGTTTCAGATCGATAAAATAACCGAATAATTCTGTTCGGTTTTTGCTAAATCGCCTGCAATAAGGTCTGTATGTCGTTAAAAAAGCCTCTAAATATTTACACGTTTTGATCTATGACATAAAACACACCAGTTATAACCTGCTTGTGTTTTTTTTTTTTACTTTATTGTGTCTGCTTGTGGTTTTTTAAACTTTATATAGGCTTCAAAATGTATAAATTTTGAATTAACGTGCAAATATTATCTTGATAGACAAAACGTGTAAGAGTCCTGTTTGTTTGTTTGTTTAGCAAGGGACAATGCACATTAATGAACATAAGGACAATGTCCAAATATAAATGAGCCATATTTAGCCGTACAGAATAATTTTCATCACAACGAGTCTCAACTCTTTGTTGAAAACAGATCTTATTTTTGGCGATTTTCCAAAAGTCTATGGGAAAATGCATAGCTTTTCGATCAAGGGGTCCCATGCGCCGCTGACTTCAGAGTTGTCCCAAAGTGATGTCATAACTTCGGCACTCTATAGGTAGAATTGTAAACAAATCTAATTATAGTTATTACATGCTGTAATTTGATAAAAATCAGTGTGCAGAGAAGTACAATGTCTTTGTAAGGGTTTCCATATGCTGCAGTGCAAATAATCTTGTAAAATAGAGAAGTCACAGCATACAAAAGCATGACAACATGGTTTCTAAAAGTCTACATTTTGAGCTAAAAGACGTGTTTAATTTAGGAGCTACGGGAGAGGCAAAAATGCTTAATAGGGAGATTGGTTTCTAAGCACAGATTTACAGAGGTTGTTAAATTATGCAAGGCTGGTGAACACAGCCTCATCTCATCAGTAAAACAGTCTGCCTCAGCGCACATGATGACTACCATATGGTACCCAGCTCTGGAGGTGGGCAAGAGAATGTTCTTTACACAGCGAATCTAGCACAAGCCCTCCACTGCAGGTAAAACAGACCTCAAACTGCAGTGGAGATGGCACCAGCCCTGAGGACGACTGCATCTGTTTGCATCCGAGAGAAATATCACCATTTGCCACACTTAGCAATGAGGATCCTACACATAAATAGCCAGAGAGATAGTGATAGCCAGAACAATCAGACAGCAAATTACAAGTCACTAGCAATTCAGAAACATAGACTATTTCAAACAAATGAGTACAATCGAAGTTAAATGAGGTTCATACTACCAATGCATTGTAATGAAGTAACCAATGTTACAGACATGCTCACAAATCTTATTCACGCATAAAAAAAGAAAAGGAAAAAAGAAAAGGAAAAGAAAAGAAAAGAAAAAACTAAAGAAATGGCTGTCTGAAACCAAAGACCGCTGCCAAACAGCTGCCTGACATAACCAAGTATTTGAATTTAAAGATTCCCTTTAAAGGGTTCAAACAGACTTCCAAGGCCACGTCATGTCTGATATTCTATAACAAAATTCAAGAGACAATCAAGTGAATATAAACCAGTATAATACTTGTATTTTGATAGAAACAGAATCATGGGTTGAAATAAACGTGTGACATGTCAAATAGTTAAATCTTAAGATCAGCAGTAAGACACAGCAAATGGATGACATCCCTCCACACAACCTTCCATTCCCATAGCGGCTGATCATCTGTAAAGCAAGAGTAGGCGAGATAAGAATATCAATCTTATCTCTGTCGAATGACTCACTGTGGGGAACGGTGTAGAGAGGAAACATCTGGAGAAGGTCACGCATCATCCCGTCTACCATTGGCGTGGCTGACTGCAGACAATCGCAGGGCAAAGATGCTCAGAATCATCAGCATTTATCGGCATAATGAGACAGAACGCTACATGACCTTGTTTGACGTTGTGTAAGCTGTTCCATTACTGAAATAAGCTCTCCTCCCAGCAAGGTGAAAGGAAACAGGTAAAACTAAAGCGTTGGGTCTCACTAGTCTCATTCTCAGATCCCATGGTCCGTTAGCTGAAACGTCTGATGCATAAGGCACAAAAAAATTGTAAACAACGGTGTTCCAAAGTCTTCTTCTGATTTATTGAATTCTTCAGGATTTCACAGAGACGTGCATGTGTGTCACATTCTTTAACGGTCCACCAGGAAACAAATGACAGGAAACTGTGACAACGAGCACTTATCAGTTTCAACTAAATGCTGCATGTGAAGTATATGAAGTTCATGGCATACGTTCTTTAAAATACAGCTATGAGTTTTACAGGCCAGTCTGTTATTGAAAGGACATCTACTTTATATTTTCACACCCCTAAACATAATGCTGAACAGAACAAACTGTGATTGGTTGCTTTACATGGGCCTCTATAGAACAGTCCTTGGCCAATGGAAGCTGTTATGGCATCTCTGAGAGACAGACAGCGAGCACTACAGCCTTACACTGGTGTTATCTCCATATAGGGCAAGTGTCTCAGACAGCCAATCAATAGATAAGTGGTGGAAAGACAGTTCTGGTCTTGAACACAGTCAGTTCTGGTCTTGTCTACTAGTCCGAGAGGGAGCTGGAGCAATCTAGTGATTGTGACAGGCCTCTCAGAGCCTGTAATACCTGAAAGTCTAAATAATGAATGAATGCAGAGCGCTGCCCTGCTCTTTGACTCACGGGCAGAAAGCCACACTGGGGAAAGTGAGGATTGCTCGTTAAAGGTAGAGGCCAGACAGCCAGAGACAGATTATCAAAGACACATAACAAGCTAAAGCTCACAAGGAACGTGGCGTGTTAACAAAATTTCCTTACCTAGTCCTGCTCCAAACAGGTAACTTTAAAGAGAACGTAACATCAAAGCCCAAGCCGTGGTCTGATCTGCAGCAAAATAATGCAATTGATGTCACAATAGTGAAATGTCAAGTAAAGTGTTGACAGCACACACACCAGTTTTTTTAGGAAAATGCTAGCCAGTCTTGAATTGCACTTTGAATGATTTCAGAGAGCTGCTCCGATCCATAAACTCCACTAATAAGGTTTTCGATTATTACAGGACCAGTAATTTCAACACAGACATTCACTCTGCTTTTCTTACACACCCTGTATTACTCTGGCCATTAGGAAAGGAAAAAATCTCAGGTGCAAGGAGGTCTGGGGAAAAGTCCAGAAAAACATATATAAAATAAAACAAATAAATAAACAAAATATATACTGTATATGATTGTTACAGTGGTCCATTGTTATGGGAAGAAGAAGGCAGGAACTGGCAAACATTACGAAAAATTAAATAAAATGCATAATGAAAGTAAAGCCAGCAGCCTCACGCGAGGTAATGAGCCCCACGCTCATTACCACTCACTCCACCAGCCGCTCTCACGTCACTCGGCCTCGTCCTGCTCACCACATACCCCCATCGTCCCTCACAGGACGGGGCCGGGGGTACTCACCAGGGGTTCTCACAAGACTTTGCTCTACTCCCTCTGGTGGCGGCTACGATCCCTGCGGGGTTCGGACAGACGAGACGAGAGAAACGGAGATGGAAGCATGAGGAGTGACAGATCCGAGAGAGGAGAGAGAAAAAATCTTGTTCCGGTTCCCACAACGCGCTGCCATCTTGTTCTCCACCAGCTGGGCGATTTTTCACCACGGTGCCTGGCGGTAGCGCTGGATAGCCCTCGGTGGACAGCTCGACACTCCTCGGGCCGCCTGGTGGACGGCGATGGCTCCTCTGTGTTCGGGCGGACGGCAGGAGTTCCCCGTTCCCTGCTCCTCGCATTCATGGCAGATGGGAGCAGGCTCTGGCCCACGGCGAATGGTGCCGACTCCTCCGCTCCCTCGCGGATGGCAGCCGCCCCTTCAGCACCCAGGCGGCCGGCAGCGAGCTCAACCACCCCTCCGGCAACTCAGTCCAGTGCACCGCCTCGAGTGTCCATGGTGACGGATTCGTCACCAATGTAACGGGGTTCAGTTGTTATGGGAAGGAGGCGGCGGGAAGTGGCAAACATTCAAGAAGTTTAATAATAAAATAAACAAATACAAAAATTCACCCCCACGGACGACTGCTGGCACACAAAAACAAAACCCAACATAAGTTCAGGCCTGTTCCTCTCTCTATCTGCACTGTCATCGCTCCCCCTTTATGCTTCCGTTCCTCCGTGAGAGAGATGCGAGACCGGTTATTACCACTCACGCCTAGTCCTGCTCGCCACAATAATGAATAAAATTATAATGTATGTTAATATATATATATATATATATATATATATATATATATATATATATATATATATATATATATATATATATATATATATATATATATATATTATATAAAAAAGTACTTTATAATATCATGCACAAAATGTGATCATGACAGCGGCCCATGGCATCAAAAAGTTTTCAATTCATGTCCTAGACAGGGATCAGATTTAAGGGATGCACAATATATTTAGCCATCAAAAATTTCTAACCAAAAGTCTAAGAGATGGACAATGAGCTGCCTGAGAATTTGAAAAGAAATTGCAACGATAAGATCTAATAACAACATCATTTACAACTATAAAAATGAAATAAAAAATTGACACATGAAACAATCCCAGGTTAATTAGATTTAACATACATGCTGAGTGATGGATGATATTAGTGCAAAAAGGGTAATGCATGCAGCTGTTAGAACACGTGCACTTCTCTGAGTCTTGTGGATAAATCCAGATACGTAAGCACAACCGCAAAAAAAGCCTAAAGAAGCTTAATGTGGACAAAATTCCACAACAATGGCTTATAATAGTTTGCATTAAATACTTTATTGCCACATTACCAGTGATTCATTTATAATAAAGGTAATATTTTGTTGCACTCAAGTGCCACAAATAGTGACGGATACTTCAAACTAAAATAATCTCATTGAATACAATGGAAATATTTCTTAACAGTTTCTTTCAAAAGGCTCACTTAAAATTGACAATTTTGGTCAACAATTTTCCTTTTGGTACATCACTATTCAGATAAATAGAGATTTGTGCTGAATCTTTAAAGTCATGGGTTCTATTCCCAAGGAAGGCATGAACTGATCAAATGTTATCTTGAATGCAGTGTCAATTTAAAAAAAAAAAAAATTGTTAAATGCATAAAAAGAAAATACGTAGTATCATCTAACATTTCACAATCTTAATAGATTCAATAAATAAATGTGCTTAGATATACCAAGATACCAAAATCTGCAATCGAAAATCAGATATTATAATATGAACACCAACATTTCCCTTCAAACCCTTCTGAGAACTCCATTAAGTCTTCTGAGATATGAAAGGGCTGCCTCAGTATGATACATTTTCCCTCAAACTTAAATACACTCACATGAATCCACTGTGGCTTTGGTGTTGACTTTCTTACTACACTTATAAAGAAATTTTTATCCCCACACCTTCACAGAGTGGCCCGCTTCAAATACGGCCAGCTGCAAAGCCTGTCTGCCAAGTACACAGAGCGGCCGTTCGCAAAATATCAACATTGAGAGTTCATCTCTCCAAGAGATTGGAGGGGGCATTAGCCAAGGCAAACTCTGCTTTTAGCAGAGGGGTATTTTGAGTCCCCTTAAACAGTGGGTCCATAAAAGTTGTTAGAAGGCACTTAACCATCTGTACACACAGCCACAAAAGAATGCATTTGAATATTTTTCACGCACACTGCCTCATCTGCATATTGACCTCTAGAAACCAGCGTGTCCTCTACAGCCTATTCCAGCACACACAGCACATTTATAATATCATTTCCCTTTAAAGTACGACCCATCTGGGAACAAGCTGTCGCAAAAGTACTCATAGATGAATGTACATTCTCATGCTGTTCTTTCTTTTTTGCAGATGTGGTAAAATCTAATTCAGAAGACTCAAACAATTGCCTTAATCATGCATAAAGCACATGACTAATGACCAAATAAGCATTTCCTTCATCGAGATCAAGAATGAACAATATGTGACCCATATGCGTGCTTGGAAAGACAAAGACCGAAATGAGAAGCTGGCAGAGTTGCACATGCTCAACACTTGTACAAACTGTCCTAACTAGCTGATGGTAAAAGGAGGAGAGGAGAGACACGAAAAGACAGCCTGCGCTAATGGGCATGTTTTTCTGCAAAGAGAACAAATCTACAGCAATCAGGAAGAGTATTTTACACGGACACTTGTTAGCACCTTTGTGCCGTCTCGCTGCGAGAGGAACTATTTAAAGGACGAGGAGATAGTGTTTGTTCATACTTTAGCTTCGAGGCTGAAATACGTTTGGTAAACTGCACTTAATGAAGAGGCATGCATTAACCGGTGAAATGGTAATGAGTTGAATGTTAACCGTGCTGAAAATGCAAAATGTATCTCTAGGCAGCTTAGATATATTCCATTGGGGATATTTCAGGCATTCAATAAAAACGGATGCGTTAAAGGCCCTAAATGAAACAGTTTACATGAGCGATTATCTGAATCATGATGCCTGCGATCATAGACCCTTAATGGTTCTCATTATTCGCTTCTAACTGACGATCAACCATATGGTGCTGGAAGCCCAGAGAGACTAGTTTCCCTATTGGGACCGCACATCTCACCTGATTCTTCAGGTCTAGCTTGGGGCATGGCCGCCCACCGTTGAACGGCTTCTCCCGAAGCCATTTGGACCTGATTTTCAGCCCGCTGCCGCAGGAGGCACTGCAGGCCGACCACGGTGACCAGTCACTCAGCTTACAGTCCAGAGGGCAGGGCAGGTGGCAGACCTCTTCCACCAGACCTGCGAAGAGCATGTTGAGCAATCAGAGCAGCCGAGCCCCTGACCATTCACCATCCCACTAACAATGTTAGCGGAAACATCTGGCTGCCGATGCTGAGACCTTGTCTAATTTACACTGACAGTTCAGGGCACCCCACAGCTTCTTATTTGACTAATGAATGCTCGCCTTTTCAGCAGAGACAAATTACTAAGCTCTTTACTAAGAGAAGAAAGAGAGGAAAAGAAACAAGTAGACAAACCTGATTCGCTGCAGAGTTCTGGGCTAACCAAGTGGGCTTCATGGTCCAGACAGGCCACGGCACGATAACGCAATCCCTGACCGCAGTCACGTGCCTCTCGGCGACCCCTCCAACCCTGGAGGGATCCTTGCACCGGGGTCTCAGACAGGACACAAGATGACCAGTTACCATACGGCTGAGAAACAAACTCCTCGCACGGACAGGGCTCGGACTCTACCAGAGGGTACAAGTCTTCCTTCAGACACCGGTCCTGTTTCCGGCTCCAACCTGAAAATAGTGACAAACAAGAGAGCCAGAAAGAAAGAAGAAAAAAATAAAGAGGAAGCAATAAATAACAGACTAGTCATCAGAATTTTTTGGTGCTATTCAGACTGCACTCTGGGAACTCATGTGTGTAATGTACTTATCTGTCTATGAAAATTATTAAAACATTAATGATGTCTGCCTGGATATCTGGACCATTACTCATTCTGCTGTCAAATGTGGACTGCTAAGTGCCACTGCAAACATCCCCGGGGAACGATTAGAGAACTATTCTGAGTAGACTGAAATGGAATTGCTCAGTGACAAGAGCAAGACAAAATCATTTCTTCAAGCAAACATGCCATTCTTTCAGCACACTTTATATGATGGATCAGGGGTGTCCAATACTGCTCTTGGAGAGCCACTATTGAGCAGAGTTCAGCTCCAACCTTAAATGACACCTGAAGAAATGAAACAAGGTCTTCGGGGTTAATAGAAACTTCCAGGCAGGTGTGTTGGAGCTGGGACGTTGCACTGTCTGCAGGATGATGGCTCCTCTAAGATTGGTTACCCCTGTGATGGAGGATCAGTTCTGGAGTAACTAATGAATGGATTGTCAAGCTCAGAATTCCATTTGGCATGGATATGGTTCTGAATGACATTTTATCAGTGTTCAAATTGTGTTTGTCTTTATTTTAGGATTGCTTTTACTTGATTTGTTTCTGTATTGTTGTTTTTGGTTATCTGCCTTTTGTTATATTTACAGTGTCTTATTGTTATATTTGTCTTTGTGTAAATTTATGTAAAAAATAGTAAAAAAAACATCTTTATGTAAAGTGCCTTGAGAAATAACTTTTAAAGCTGCTACATTAAGTATTATTATAACTTTGGAGGGTACCAACCCTGCTCAGCATGTCTTAATATTCAAAAGCAGCACACCTCCAAACCCACAAGACATTTGTTTGTCTTCAAAAAATAAGATATTTACAAATTAACCAATAATCAGATAACTTGGAAGGAGTCAAAGACAGAGACAGGAACACAAAACACCCCAACACAGTCTCTATGAAAATGCGTATCAATACCACGAATGTCATTTCTCCGTGGCATTTATATGCCAAAACTGGTTTTTGGTTTTTGTAAAAGTTTCTGTGGCAGGTGAATTTTTAAATCTACCTGCCACAGTGGCCGGTGGCCGAAAAAGTTAACTTCAGGCCCTGATGAGGACCCTTATTTCAGGACAGAAAAAAGCTTTCACTGATGAAAAGTACAAACAAGTCAATTAAAAATTAAACTTCTAAACAAGATAAACAACACTAGGAACCAATAATATCCCACAATATGTTTAACAATTCATTGAAGAACATTTATTTATGTTTGTTGTTGTTGGGGTGGGGGTTCCCTTATGTATTGAGATGCCACAGCCAATATGAGAACTGCATCAACCAAAAGAAAGCTCCCTTTCTCTCTCCTGCATTCATTATTTTTATTTGTACAAACATAGACCCAAAGTACTCCCATGTTCAGTGGACCATATACATCTAATTTATCTAATGAGGAGAGAAATGGATAGATTTCACACCATAAAGGCTTCTGTTTAAGTGGCTATTAGTTCCTCTTTGCACACTTCACTTCCTGGAACATTTCAAATTAGTCATGTCCATTAGACATGATGAATATTATTAGGTTATATAAATATAAGGATCTGTCCACGAGGAGAGATGCTCCTTTCAGACATTCTGCCTGTCACTGACTCTACAGACCTGCATTCAACAGTCTTCTCAAACCTGTCAAGAAAGATAAACTCAGCCTGTCAAACCTGTGGGCCGCACTGGACAATTATGCATAGTCAGGCTAAAGACCTGTTAAAAAAATGATGCTTTGATGTACTGGATTCAGAGGCTTTTGGCGTCTTGTTGTTTGAAGGATTCTGCTTTGTTGCATCAATGCGGTCAGTGTGGTTTTGCTGACAGCTAAAGCTTTAAAGATAATGCTGATGAAAGATCATCATCAATCATGATGCAATAACTCAGTGGATTCAGTCAATCTCTGTTTGAGTCAAATGCCAAATGACACTGTCTTAAAGAATTTATGATGAGACAGCTTTACTCTTGTATTTCAAATTAGCCACACAGAAGGTCAACCAAGAAGGTACTTGTTTCAGATGTATATATAAGAATACAGATTCAAGTATTTCAGATTTCAGTATCAAGGATAGTATACCGTACATACATTTTTAATGTAGAAATATATAACAATCTTAACAAAATAATTAAATGAAAGATTAGCATAGAAATTAACTAATTTTACTTTTGGTTTCCAAAACAGAGCCATTCAAAGTTAAAGAAGATGACGGAAACCAACGAGCATAACTTTGGTTATACCACTGTTCAGACACAGGAAAATATTACTCATTCATGTTTTTATTTCAGTAATACAGTCGGAAAGAAAATCAGAGTCAGGGAGCTTATCTGGTTTTGAATGTATATAAATCCCGGTAAATTCATTATGAAAATTATAATGGAGGCCATTAAGAGATAGCCAAGTGGTGAAAGATTAACAAAAAAAAAAAAAAAAAAAAAACGGGCCCAAGACTGACCCCTGAGGAACACCAGTGAAAACAGAGCTAATCTCAGACCTATGGCCACCCATAGAAATGAACTGGGAATGGCCAGTGTGAGTAATAGACTGTGATTAACAGTATCAAAAGCAGCACTTTGATCGAGAAGGATGAGAATGGATGTTGCACCAAAGTCAGAAGCCATCAACAAATTATTGGTGACTAACCAAAGCCATCTCAGTACTGTGACATTTACGAAAATCCCGACTGAAGGGGTTCAAAAAGGTAATTAGTCATGAGATGGTTACATAAATGAGAGGGGAAACAATATGCTGAAGTATTTTTCCCAGAAACTGAAGATTTG
The DNA here is from genome assembly GCA_030378365.1 of Hybognathus amarus. Classification (NCBI taxonomy): domain Eukaryota; kingdom Metazoa; phylum Chordata; class Actinopteri; order Cypriniformes; family Leuciscidae; genus Hybognathus; species Hybognathus amarus. The sequence goes on along the minus strand of JAQIUQ010001106.1, from coordinate 725,380 downwards.
ACATACTTATTAGATATAATTATAAAATAATAGCCTAGTCCACAAGACAACATACAAACACAAAATACAAGACAAATTCCTTTTTAATACACAGGAGTGTATAACGAGTTTGGAAATTGTAGAAAAATGCTTAATTTATGCATTGTCAACTGTGGATACACTCTTTAATGATGAGCATAATTACATTTACATTTTAGAAACAACATTGACAACAAAAATACTTCCAAGTGAAACTAATCCAGAATTGTCTCAGAGCAACAAAAAATTAATGAATACCTGCATAAATCAGTGTTTATAAATTAATTGGTTGAACAGGCACTTGTTTTGTTTTTCTGAATAAATTAGTGTGGTTTAAACAAATCTGTTGAGTGAAATGATTAGTTGACTCTCTCAGAAAGACATGTCTCACAGCAGGCCTCTATATACAGTATACAGGGAGGGAGAAAGAGAAATGAACACAGTCATTGAGGTAGAAAGAAACTCACACTCTCACTGGTGTCCAGAAGCTTCCTGACGAGTGTTTGCCAGCCTCCATCTGTTTTGGGTGTTCAGAGGCGGTCAGTGATAGAAAACAGCTCTAATAGTGTGAAATCTCTGTCAGTACACTGCAGCCTCACTGACAATCTGCTTTCTCCTTTTGTGTGTGTGCATATAAGTATATAAAACACACACTTTCTACAGCAACAATTCATTATTGATGACACCCCCAGAAACCAACACCTGCTGGATATAGTGCAATCAATTCAGCAAGAAGCACAATCATCCTTAGCTTGCAGTTTTCAAGCTTAATTTCTGTCTTTTTGTGTGTGTGTGATGCTCTTGGATTTCTAGGTTGAAATATGTCATTTTAGCATGTGATCACCTTTGATGTAGAAATTCCTAAAAGTATGAGTGAAGAAAGCCTTTGAAGGTTTATCTGATACAGTGAACATGTCACACTGTGAGATGTGCGGGATCTTAATGAGACCTAAACATTACTTTTATGGGAACAAACTAACTAAAGCAAAACGTGCTGCAATAATTCCCTAACAGACAGATCTAAATCTGCCCGTACAGCAGTTCACTCTGATCTCTGATGATAGACAAGTCTGTCAAAACATGTATGTGCAGTAAAGCAAAAAAAAAAAGGCAGTTAATGAAATAATGAATATGAATTCGGTAACACTTTATTTTGATAGTCCACTTTAGACATTCAACTAACTATAAGTAACTTTGCCGCTACATGTCAACTAACTGTCATTACAGTATTAGTAGACTGTCAGCTTAATATCTGCTACCATTTTATTTTGTTGGTCCCCCAACAGACAACTGACTCCTAACCTGAACCCTAACACCTAACCCTAACCTAACGGTCTACTGACAGTAATACAGCCTACTAATACTCTAATGACACTTAGTTGACATGTAGTTGAAAAGTTACTTATAGTTAGTAGAATGTATAAAGTGACTATCGAAATAAAGTGTAACCATGAATTCTTCTCAAAGTTACAGCTGGAGCCCTGAACACTTCAAGTTCACTTTAAATGGTTCCTTTTTCCAAGGCCATTTTCCCAGCTCTAGCTGATTATGCTCAGCTAAGGAATATACTAAAGCTGACTTGTCTGTCAGCTTACTTCCTTTGTTAAAGTGATATTCCTCAAGTGATACTACAATAATGACACTCTGAGCCATTGTACATCTTGGCACTAGCGCTCTAAGGATTGTACAAAAATCCCACTAATTTGTACCCACACCTGTCAAGATATAAACAAGCTTATCGACTTGCTACGGTATCTGATTTATTCACTGTTGCAGTATTTGTTCGTGTTGTGACTTTTTCATTCCAAACACCAAACAAACATCCTGCTAACAGTCAAAAATGAACACAGTTAACCTCATTCTTATATCTCTTGAGGTAAGTAATAACTGTCTGATAGAACATGGCAGAGCACATATACGTCATTGAAGTATCGCTCACCACTATTATAGAGAACTGACTCTGCCAATATTAAAAGTAAATAATCATTTTTTAAGTGTAATATACAAGAAATACAGTTCATGCATTTTCCAATAACACTTCCAATAACATGTTTGTACTTCTACTAGTTATGATAATTTTGTCTATATTAGATTTATACAGCATCTATATAAATGTATAAGATCTGTATAAATAGGCCAACTATACAGTATATATATATATATATATATATATATATATATATATATATATATATATATATATATATATATATATATATACAGCTATGGAAAAAAATTAAGAGACCACTGCCAAATCAGCAGTTGCTGATTTATTATTTATATTAATATTTTTTCCATAGCTGTATATAGTTTATACATTAAACTCATTAAAGATTGTTTATCAGTTCCACACAAAGAGGTTTAGACAAACAATCAAGAACAAACAGCACTGGTCAGTAACATTAGTAGATCGATAACTGTATTGGCCGATACTCAGAATTTGGAAATATTCGTATCTGTTACGAAAATATCGGTGCATCACAACTTTTCATCAAGACTAAAATTAACATATTTTATTTGACTCAATTTGCTTAAAGTCAAAGTTACAGTTTTTTGGATCAACCAGGAGTAAAGTATCTTTCTAAAGGTTAGAATGGTTATTGCACAAACCTGAAACCCTTATATCAGCCTCATAGCCTTTTCTCATTAGTGTAATTAACGCATAAGATTTGGGGTTCGCTTCACATAATATTTACTGGATATTAACACCTTTGTGAATCACCCTGAAACGTTGTCTGAATGTATCTCACCCAGGGGCATAGAATTTAGTAGGGACGCTAGGGACGTATCTCTACCAATATTAAGTGAGACTGGTATACCCCTAGCAATAATTTCGACCAAAACTTAAAATTTATGTATATACTGATGTCCCCGTCCCCACCAATTTCAAAATCAAACCTACGCCACTGATCTCACCTGTTAGGGTGCGTTTGCTGGTACGTCGGCTCCACATCCAGAGCATTCAGAGACTTTAGACCAAGAACTGAAGGTGCAGTCATCCCTGCAGGGCACCCAGCAGCTCCTGAAGCGTGACGGCATGGGTCCGGCCCAACGGAGACACTCTGACACGGCTGCCATCTCATCATACTCATCCACACAGCTCACTCCTGAGAGGACACACAATCAAACACTGCTTTAATACAACAGTCATTTATGCCACTTGTGATACAAATGTGATAAATTTTGTATGACACGACAGTTCTTCAGGCATTAACGTGGTAGCGATTTCATGGAAATGTATTAGCATCCAGACTCCACATGGTAAAAGCCATTCACTTTGCCCCATAACTCTTTCTTCCTACAGTGCTGATTTGAGATCCTCTCAGATGAAAATTGCCTTCCTCTGCATCACCAGCACTGAGGGACGATAAATGATATGCTTGGCAAATGTGAAGCTGTCTGTTACCTTTTCAGCACACTGCAACCATTCCACCCACAAGGTGAAGTATTCCTCACAGACAGCAAAGATTGTGCCGAGGACTTTTCCCTCACAGACCTAAATTTGCCACTCTGCCTTACATGATGACATGTTTTTGACACAGTCCTCTGCTGCATGGCTCTGTACACTCAGCAGAGGCTTTTCAAGGGAGCACAGTTAACACACAGCTATAAAAATGACATTTGAGGGAAACTTTTCAAAAAATATAGCAGAGCTTTTATTGGTTCACATTGTTTACACAATATTATTAAAGAACAACTAAAACACAATAACTTCCAACTGATCAAGAGTAGACATCAGACAATTTAATATTGAAAAAAAAATGTAAAAAAAAATAAAACCTGGGTATGCCCTTTCATTGTTTATTGCTTTTATAGAACAGTGACAGTAATACACTAATAGTATATGGTTAATTAGCTTAACTGTAGCCATGCCAAAATATCTGAAAGGAAGTCTGAATGAGCACCAAGGCTGCATGTATTTGATGAAAAATAAAGTAAACACATTGACATTGTGAAACATTATTACAATTTAAGGTAACTGATTTTGATTCCTAAATATTTAAATATATAAAATGTAATGTATTACTGTGATGTTAAAGCTTAATTTTCAACATCATTTCTCCAGTCTTCAGTGTCACATGATCCTTCAGAAAATATTCTAATATGCTGATTTGCTGCTCAAGAAACACTAATAATTGTTATTATCAACACAGCTGTATGGTTTAACATCTTTTTCCCGAGGATTCTTTAATGACTAGGAATTAAAAAATAAATAAAAAAATAAATAAATAGCAATTATTTAATCAATTATAAACGTACTTTCACTTTTTACCAATTTAATGTATCCTTGCTGAATAAATGTATTAATTTCTTTAGAAGCTAAATCTTACTGACCCCAAACTTTTGAACAATGGTATAATAAAGAGTTCCTCGAAAACTGTAGGTGTTATGAAGGTGGTTGAAATAAAGAGGAAGCAGGATCCAAATGCAGCACACTAACTTTATTAATTAAACTGGAAACTAGACGAAGACTCAGGCACACAACAACTAATGTCAACTCTCCAGCTTCAAAACAAAACACACAAGAACTCACCAAGACTGGACTGAAACACAGGGCTTAAATATAGGGGCAAACAAACTAAACAGGATAACAAGGGGGCATGGTCAATGAGAAACACCTCTGAAGACTAATAGACATAATAGGGGACTGCTAAATGAGAAAAGACAGGGGAACACAGACTGACATCACAACAGTAGGCCACAGAACTGTGCTTTATGTTATAAAGAATTAATTTAGGAGATCTATTACAAAGATCCCATCTAGACTAATGAAGACAAAAGCATTGTGTGGTACCTATCAAACTCTTCTATCAATTATACAAGTGTCTTTGTATGTTTATTATATTATATTATAATATATTATATTACTGTCACAGGTCTGCTTGCAGCAAAAAGGAAACAGGATCTATATATATATATATATATATATATATATATATATATATATATATATATATATATATATATATATATATATATCAATACACAATATATTTAATTTAGTCCCCACTCTAAACAGTGTAAAACAATGTAAAAAAAGAGCAATACTAGATACATTTATAAAATGGTAAATATGGTACCATGGAGTACCATATTTTACTGTCTGATACAATGACTGTGCTATTGTCATTCTTTTTGTAAGGATAGAAAATAAACAAAACAATGCAAATAATGCATATACTTTAAATTTATTCTGTCATCTCAACTTCCCAACTACATAAGAAAAATATTTACCCCCCCCCCCAAATTAAAAAAAAATAAACAAAAAAATAAAACAAATTAATACAATAAAATAAGAGGACTAAATATATAGTACATTATATTCTACCGTATATAGGTTACAATTTTATTTAGCCTTTTTTAAAGATTTTCTTCACTGATACGTTATTGTGCCCACAGATGAAATATGCTTCTTTAGCTACAGCTACACCAGAGTTTATTTGTTTTTTTCCAATGTTTAGCAGGTGTTTGTTCCAGCCACATTGCAAATTAATACTTTATTGATTCAGATTTGTAGGACACAAATTACAACCCTAGCAGATCTGTCAGAAAGGCTCTAAACCGAAGGGAGGGGACAACTGCGTTTTGAATATAGAACAAAGACCCTGTGTATGTTTAAGTGCCACAATAACATCTCACTCTAGTCTGCATGGACGTCACCTTCCCTAGGGCAATGTGATGCTGTTATCTCAGAAGTGACCCTCTAATGTCTTTGGACAGGCATACATGTACACATACGCCTTTAACACATTTTATTGATTCCTATTTGAATTTCAAATGTTGCTATCTATCTGACCAAAGCATTTGCTCTCTTCACTTTAGAGTATAATGTGGGTGGAGTATCTAGATGTGGGATGGTGTTTTACAATACATAGCATTATTTGTAGCATATTATGTACTGTTCCATAAAGGACATTGTTTACAGAATTGAATAGTCATTCTGATCATTTTGTCCTTTAGATTCAAATGTGAAAGGTAAGTTTTGAAATTAAATATATATTTTTTTACTCTTAAGAATTGCACATGCCTCCCAGGGAAGACGTCAGTTTCTCTACTCTGTCTCTCCTAGCTTCCTTTTCTTTCTCACCCTCATTGCCGGTTCCCGCAGTGCCCCAGAGACAGAAAGGTTGACAGTAGACATTCTGAATGGAGCGCACAGGCTGCCCATTTTTAGCACAATTATTTACCCTCTCTCCTCCATCCCTATACCAGTCTCTCTCAATTTATCTCCTCTCCCTATTGTTAACATTTTATTCCTATCTCGGCTCATGACAGGGATCAACTTAATAATGCAGCCACTTACAAAGGTGACGATGTTTGCTGACTACTCAAAAGGACACATTGGAGAACTTTTTTGGCCCTTAAAAAAGACTTTGTCAGACTTGCCAGCTAAGCTTCCCAGTACTCATTAACGGCACAGGCCGAGCGCACAAAAAAACCTAGAAGACGACTCTTTTCATTAGAGCAACTCTTTCATGTGCTCCTAGAATTAAGGTTGCGATATGTGGGAATCTAAGCCCAATTAAATGATTACTAAAGCTATACACAATACCAAGAAGCACTGTGGAAGAGACTACCACATCCACCCCATAATAATAGGAACTGATTAACTGAGACATTTAATCCATAATGTGAGACGAAGATTTGTAAGTGTGGTATAACAAATATATGTGTGTTCTTAAATACCCCCGATATGATTTTGTGGACACCAAAGACTGCAGCGAGTTGTTCAAAATTTACAAACTAAGATCCCCAATTGGGAACAAGCTTTTTCATACCAAAAGTGAACACACAAAGCATTGAATACCAGCAGCAAAAGTTCACCTTAAAATAACTTCCAAAGAATGTGACAAATTTCTGTCAGCAAAATTTCCCACAGCAAGACCAAAAATACTCCTGTCATTCACATCCTCGAATGCAAAATACTACCTATCTGATATGGATTTATGCCATGTGCAGACAGTTGGACTATGACAGAAGCATTCATACTGTTGGTTTCCAGTAAGGGTTCATTGTGCAAGGACAGCAAGTAATCAACTACACAGGGACTCTGTGACCTCCAAAGAGTTAAGTGCTGTCAATGTGAACGTTTCTTAACAATCTGTCTACACTGGAATTCAGTTACTCATTTCAATGAGAGGTAGTGATTTGAGGTGTTATGAATGACAGTGACCATAACAGTGGTACAAAGATGAGTAGAGGTTAACTTTATACAAACAAGCAGTGATATTAAGTGTAGCGTCAATTCTGGCAGGTCACGTTAGTCAACCTCACATCAGCTGACTCTCAGCTGATCCACATCAACTTATAGGAATATGAGAGATATAAACTGTAAGCTCCTTCAGTATTATCAACAGCTATCGTGTTTTTCAGATGCCAATTAGCCTCCTCCATCCCCAGCTCCTCCTCTCGTCCAGTCAGGATTTGGCATTCTGATTCCCTTTGAATCAGAATAAATTCCCGAATTATATTGTACATATTGACATTCTGTTCAGTTTACCCTAAGGGGGTTATTGCTGCTCTCCCTGTTCTTATCCATGCTAGGCTGCATGGATGCACAGGGAGTTCTTGCCTAGAACAGAACCACACCGCCCATCCAAACTGTATGCTAATTTCAATCGCATTTGACGATAGTGATCCTGGCAGAAATAATGCAACCACCAGCATGATTTCAAAATGTATTTGTCTGCTAAGACATATTGACAGCATCAAAAACGTAAACGTTGAACGTTTTACATATTCATGGTAGCAAGGTCCATAGAATATTGACTTTAATCGCAATGAATTCGTTGGTTTGATTGTACAACTAATTTAATTCAATATTAATGAAACATTTTAAGTGGCCTCATTTATTTATTTGGTGTGAAAAGGGAAAAAGATCCAGTATGCAGCAGTTTTGTGTGCGAAAATGGCTTGTTGATGCTAGAGGTCAGAGGAGAATGGCCGACTGATTCAAGCTGCTAGAAGAGCAACTTTGACTGAAATAACCAATCATTTACACCCGAGGTATGCAGCAAAGCATTTGTGAAGCCACAGCATGCACAACCTTGAGGCGGATGGGCTACAAAAGCAGAAGACCCCACCGTCTACAGAGGGTACCACTCATCTCCACTACAAATAGGAAAAAGAGGCTACAATTTGCAAGAGCTCACCAAAATTGGACAGTTGAAGACTGGAAAAATGTTGCCTGGTATGAGTCTCAATTTCTGTTGAGACATTCAGATGGTAGAGACAGAATTTGGCAAAAACAGAATGAGAACATGGATCCATCATGCTGTGTTACCACTGTGCAGGCTGCTGGTGGTGGTGTAATGGTGTGGGGATGTTTTCTTGGCACATTTTAGGCCCCTTAGTGCTGATCGTTTAAATGCCATGGCCTATCTGAGCATTGTTTCTGACCATGTCTATCCCTTTATGGCCACCATGTACCCATCCTCTGATGGCTACTTCCAGCAGGATAATGCACCATGTCACAAAGCTCAAATCATTTCAAATTAATTTCCTAAACATGACAATGAGTTCACTGTAAAATGGCCCCCACAATCACCAGATCTCAACCCAAAAGAGCATCTTTGGGATGTGGTGGAACAGGAGCTTTGTGCCCTGGATGTGCATCCCACAAATCTCCAACAACTGCAAGATGCTATCCTATCAATATGGGCCAACATTTCTAAAGAATGCTTTCAGCACCTTGTTGAATCAATGCCACGCACAATTAAGGCAGTTCTGCAGAAGGGGGTCGAATACATTATGAGTATGGTGTTCCTAATAATTCTTTAGGTCAGTGTATATAATAGTAAAACATAACTATGCAAATATATATTTCTAATATAATTAGTTACTATTCATAATTTTGGGGTCAGTAAGATTACAGAAAAAATCTGTAAAATTTTTAAATGTTATAATTTAAAAGAACCATTTTAACATATTGTAAAATGTTGTTTATTCCTGTGGTGGCGAAACAGAATTTTCAGCATCAAGAGTTTCACTCTCTGTCAAACAATATGTACTAGTATTTCAGTTCACCTCAATGGATGCGCGGCATACCTTTATTTGATATACCGTAAACTCTAGTGTGAAGGCCCAACTTGCCATCACGTTTCTCACACACATGCAAAGAGAGAGAGTGAGAGAGAGACTTCCATCTACCACGAAAGGAAGTAGTTCTGCACAAAAGAGGTTTTTTAAAGTGATTTAGTTGTTGTTTCTTATTTATTTACTTGCGTTTGCCGTCGAACTGCTGTATAAACGTAATATAACACTTGTAGCCGTGCAATATGGCTGTATATCAGCACTCTGTGATTACCTTGGTCGATAATAGAATAGAATGTCAAAATAGAATATCAGTTTGGCCAGGAACCAAACGAATGTATTAGCCAATGGCGATTCTATTGCCAAGGTGTGCGTAGAGGTTTGTGTAAAAATATTTAAGCTATAGATGCAGTCAGTACAACGATACTCAATGTACAATGCCTAAATGCACAAATAAGTACAATTAAATAATAATAATAAAAAAATAAAATTAAAAAAATGAATGAACACTAATGAGATCAGGCCATACTACCAATGAGAGTGCAGACAGTGGTGCTCACATGATCACCAATAGACGCAGTCACTCATATCTTCTCACATCTCTAACTCTTACTAAAAAAGAATGACTTATGGTTGCTCTTTCGCAGCAAATCTGTCTGAGGAAGCAGAATATGTTTGAGGTTCGCATTAGTTTGCAGAGGTGTCTGTCTTTCTGGTTCATTTAGTGTAATTTACTGCATTGCCTTCTAGCCCTGTTATTTATTGTGGAGGATGCTGATAGAGCAAGTGTTCTAAACGCAGCAGGAACTCTGCGACTGGCTCATTTGCATCTGTGTGGCAGAAAGCGTCAGTGCGCCTGTCTTAAGCCACCACTCCACCTGAGTAGGCTGAGAATAATCAAATTACATCAGCCGAGGATGCTTGCCTAAAATACAACAATAAATCATCCGTGTACATAAACAACCTGCGTAATTTTTAATCACTAGACTAAGGTAAAACAACAAGAGCTTATTGCACTTGTGGTGGCGGTTCTCACTGTTGTCTTGTGGAATAAAAAGTAGGAACGAATTGGAAAACATTTGTAAATCAGCCAAGATTTATTGTTTACTTTAATTCATGCCCTCATGCAGTGAGATCCAAGGGGAGGTCAACACTGTCAAGTGCTGGTTTAAATAAACCATGAAATTGAATCTGCACACAGGCAAGTGCTCTCTGCAGTCCATCTTCACGTAATCCGTATCCTAACCTTGCTGCGGGGGCATGCATACTATAGCGGGTACATACTAGGGCCTATTTGAATCTTCCATTGCAGGATAACATTTAAACAGACTTGTGATTTTTAATGAATGGCCTCATTAATTTTAATGAATGCACTCAATATCTGGAATAATACTGACCTTTGACTCGGCACAAAAATGTCATCTTTCTTCCATTGTACCAATATGATATTCTGATAAACTGGGGAAGGTCAGTGAAATGTCACACTACATTGTGTCTAAAAGTAATAACTTCTGGATACAATCATTTATTTTAATTTGATCTCAACAAATTCAAGGTTTCCATGGAACATATGTTTGAATGTTACTGAAGATATTTGAAAAATCCATTTATTAGTCAAATTATTTTGATAGGCTTCCCATTTTGAGTTATGATAGTCTTTTATGATAACACTTTATAATAACTAGAAATACATCATTATCAAATATTGCTAAAAATTTAAATTTAAATAGTAAAACATATTTTTCTAAAATAAAATCAAAAAGTCATTACTTTAGTGAAAGGATATGAACTAATGACATGTGTAGCATTATATTGAACGTACTTATTTTCACCATTGACTAAATAAATGCTTTGATTTATTATTTGAATGGGTTTCAATATTTAAAAAAAAAAAAAGAAAAAAAGAAAAATCACATGTTCGCCCTATAATACTTCCTCAGAAACTGTACACTGAGACTAAAATTAAACTCTGGAATAATTTGGACATTTGCAAAAAAATTATTGTCAGAATATTTTATATAATCAATATTACCAGAGTTTATATTACCAACATCACAAGCACAAAACAGCTCTGTAAATTAAAAAGTTTGGGTATGGGGTTTTTTTTTTTATGCATCTGTGCCCCAAAGGCAGACTGTTCCTCTTATATTGTGTGTGATGTTTGACAGCTTTCACTTCCATTCTGTCATAATCACACCGGGAGTTGCGGCATGCTGCATCAACACTTCACACACTGTACAGTGCCAGTGAACAAAGCAGAGCTCAAAGCAATGAACACATTCATATATGTGCATAGCGATCAGTATAGCTCAAAGGCAGAGCAACAACAGGTGGATACAGTAGCATACCAAGAGAATTGACTCTTTTGCATGAAACAAACTTCTCTTACCTCTCATCTCTAATCCTTTACCACACGATTCACTCGCTCCCTTCATTCCCTGCTGGACAGAATCTGGGACCAGAGTACATGGATGCCATCTGTGTGTCTTCCATCTGAAAAAGAGATGAAGATTTGTAGTGATGGTTTGATGTTGGGAAAAAGTCCCTTGAGTTGGTACCATGACATTCATTTTTAGTCTAAGACAGGCTATGCATATACTATAAATATACTAGGTATTAATTCGGTAATAACAGATAGAATACATATCAGATATGACCTGAAAATACCATTTTTTTGTAATAACACAAATAACACAACCTTCCAGTGTAAACAATGCATATCAACATAAGCCTTACACTTAAAAAACTTAAATCAGTATTAACCAGCATGATGCTGTCACAGTCTTTTATGTTACATGTAATTAAATGCCTTTGTATTCAGGGGGCTTTTACAGAACAATTTGTTTTTTCGTCTAGCCTTGCAAATGAGAAAAAAATGGTGACAGTTAAATAAATCCTATAAACCAATGGAAATCATGTGATGCATTAAATGAATGACTTTGTTTCAGCATACTAAACAGTTTCTTGTCAATAATTTTAAATACAAGGGATTTCAATGGCAGATACCAATGCTGACATCTACAGATCAGAGTGGTCATTGGTTAATATGAAGTAATACATTCACAAGTGCAAATATTGGATGCAAGTTCTCAACTATCAACTTTACTGAAACATTATAAGATATACTAGTGTTGTAGTTCCAAGACCATTTTTGAAGGACATAGTCTTGTCCCATTTTCAGACTTCTGGGACTTTAAGGGGACTTTATTTTTATTTATTTTTTTAAACTGGTCAAGACCATATGATATCTGTGAGGACCAAATAATTGCCAGTGCATTACCTAATTTTTTTGTTAACACCATTAATGTGATTGGATGTAAAACTTGCTGCTTCAAATGCAATCAATTAAATCAATCAATCAACTTATTTCTGCTTTTTTAATTATCATTTTTATTTATTTATTTAAAAAAAGAAAAAAAAAGTCTTGGTTACGTATGTAACCCTCATTCCCTGATTACAGGGAACGGAGACATGTTGTCAGGGAGTTCCCTGACAAATTGGGATCACACTAGGGAGCCTAATTCCAATTCGTCAGGGAACTTCCCGACAACACATTGGAGTTCCCAGGACGAAGGGAACTATATTTTTTATTGTTACTTTTGTGCCGGGTCAGAAATGAACGATTTTCAAAAATGTCATCCAAAATGAATACAAAAGCTTATAACATAAGACATAATTCCCCTGTATATCAATTGATTTTATTTTTAAAACATTAATCTCAACATTATTTATGTAGATTGTACCAATTCAGATGCAACTCCTGTGCCAACTCAACAGTGGAAAGATGCATTTTGTTGTTATTGATTTAATTTGACTGGTAGTGTTTTATTATTATTCAAATTGAAGTTATTGATTAAATATCTAATATTTATCTAAATATCTGATATTTCTCAGGCAGTATATGTGGATTTTTTAGACTAATTTAAGAAGTCTCTTGGTCTTGACTTAGTCTCACCCTGCCTTGGTTTTGTCTTGTTATCAACCCCTCAAAGTTTTGCTTTTGTCTTGGTTTTTACTTGGTCTCTGTTTAGATGGTCTTGACTACAACACTACGCCTCTCATAAGATGATTTATTTTTTATTACAAATACATACTTTTTATTTTAATTAAATTCCCATTTCATTTAGAATCTTCTGAACTACTGTATCATTCTCAACATGAATGACATTACTGGATGTGATGGAGTGGAGCATTTCAATTCTTAAATATGCTACTGTAACATTTAAAAGTTTGTTGTCTGTAATATTTTGCGTTTTTGCACCACATTTTCCACGAAAAACAGTGTTTGAGATTTGTCGCAGCAGATTCAAGCAGCTGTAGTTATGTACTTGTGTTTGTGCACACACAAAAACATACAAGACGTTTGTTATTTACATGGTGTAAAAAGCATGAAACGGTCAAACAGATTATCCCTTCTAAAATGTTTGTGTAAAACATGTTTATGGGTGAGTTTATAGAAACAAAATGCTGCCTGATATAGCTGTAATTGCATTAACAAATTAAAGTAGGTTAATTTGTTAATGCAATTATAGCGGTATCAGGCAGCTTTTTGTTTTTGTGAATAAATCTTGCAGAATAACATTTTTAGAAGTTTATTACAACTGCTCAATCGCATTCACATTTATTCATGAGCTGGAGAAACTTGCAAATAGCTTGGCATTTACTTGCGCAGTAAATTACTGCTACAATGTGTGACTTGTGTATTTTGTAGAAATGATTGTGTTTACAAAAAAGCGTATAATATATTTATGTATTTCATGCATGTGATTCTGAACAGCTGTGTGGATTTGAAAAAAAAAAAAAAGCTTTTTTGACTCCACCAAAGTGAACTAAAACAGGCTGGCATTGTATGAGTCTAGCTGATATATTGGTAAACCACTAGTGTGACTGCAGTTTATTCACCTGTAAGTAGGACAAACCAGAAGAGCCTCACATTCTCTCCTCATATAAAGTATCTGGACACTCTTGACCCCCATTGGCCGCCCGCTGGATGATGATCCTGTATCGTGACTGTGAGGGCATGGTGCTGTTCACTGCACAGTTCACACAGAAAGAAAACATTACTTTCACTCATCTTTCACTTTATTAGCATTCTGACAGCGATTACCGCAGCAGGAACAATTCAAATAGCTCTTTAGATAAGAGGTAATGATATGAATCTCTGGTGGAGTTCACTGTATGGATCCTAAGCTGATGTAATGACTTCATTTAACAGACGATGTAAGGCTCATTACGCATTGCTAATTACTAAAAGACAGATAATAGCACAATTAAAAGGGTGATCTCATTAACAGAAGACCCAACAGGGTAAAGCACACTATTTACACAAGGGATATCAGTTATTTAAAACCTTTCTTCAAATGTTACCATTTGATTCAATCATCATAAACGCATGTTTACTGGTTTCTTCAGTGGCATAATTGTAAATGAATAGTCTCATTTAAATGTAATAAAACTTTTCTGCGGGTAAGAAAAGCCCCTCTGAGAGTGACACATGGTATGTGGTCCGGCTTTCATTGCTGTATGACATCAAGTCCCAGTAGGTTGGTGTGAAATCTTGTTTTCATTATCAACATACTGTCCTCATGGAGGTAATGAATTTTAGATTCTAATAACCAACTCTGTAAACATAATAACTTTTCTCGTAGAAAAGAAAGAAATGATTAGATAAGAGAGACTGGGGAAATGCTGAGATCTGATTGAGATGTTAAATAACCTATATAATCATCAATTAAATATGATTGGACATGAACGGTCCCATAAATGTTGTTTCTTATGCTTAAATAACATTCAAAAATGATTTATTTCAGGTTAGTCCAGCCAATGCACATGTAATCCCAATTGAGCCTCTCAGGACACTTCTGTGGCTGCAGTAACAAGATGACTTGCATTCTCTAGCATCAGTCTGCCTCTTGAGATCTGGGGACTGAGGTTTACATGCAAAGTGTGTGTGTGTACTTTATATGTGTGTATCATACTATAATTCAGCAAGGATGCATTCAATTTATCAAAAGAGACAGTGAAGATATTTATATATAAGTATCATGGTTTCGACAATTTAAAAAGAAAATGTTTTCAACATTGACAATAATAAGAAGAAATGTTACTTGAGAAGCAAATGAGCATATTGTAATGATTTCTGAAAGATCATGTAACACTGAAGACTGGAGTAATGATGCTGAAAATTCAGCTTTACCAACACATAAAAAACATCTTATAGTGATCATGTACACTGTAAGATTTATTTTTACAATTTAACATAACTGTTTTTTGTTTTGTTTTTTTATTATTTGAATACATCGTATTCAAATAAAAAAAAGTTATATTAAATTGTAAAAATAAATCTTACAGTGTGCATAATCACTATAAAAATGGTCTTTATATGTGTTCCACAGGAAAAAAAATAGATATAAGCAAATAGTTTTGGAAATAAATGTTTTATTTTTAGGTGAACTATCCCTGTGTGTGAGGTCCCACTGAAATGTCACAGCTAAAGGTTGTGGGAGGAGATTTGTATTAATACCTGGCAGGCATGTGGTAGGGCAGGCTGTCCATTCACTGAAAGGAGTCACAATGCAATCTTTCCTACAGGGCAGTGAACAGGGTTGAATGGTGTCCGGTCGGGCAGATTCTGGACACCTGTGACACAGACATATGGAGAACAGAAAGAATAGAACTTTTTTTTCTTTCTTTTTCAAGATCAGTGATAAGCTGTCTTAATTCACACTGCAGTTGATCTGTCCTTGACCTTGCTGGTCCTATGTGCAGGTTGATTTACTGTACCCCACAAACCCAGACATTATCATGTACATATACAACACGGTTCCAATGACACTATCTGTGTAACAGAAGATCACAACCAGACTGTAGGGGAAGTTGATGTAATATTTATTGCATCTTACCAGCAGAGGCTGCAACTGATTGTATCTGAGTGAGTATGCGGTAAAGGTGAGTTATTCCGGTATGAGTGATGGCAAGCGAGACGCTACGTGAGCCTGTATATTTCTAAAGAGAGATATAAAGAGATATTCCCCACACAGCTCGCTGATACTGTACCGTGTAATCAAATGGAAAGAGAGTTTATTATTCTGTGCTCTAAAATACTTCACAGAAGTCAAATCACAGAGCTCCATGGTCTCCAATTCATTTGTGTGATATTGATTATACATGATAATTGTATATTTGGCAAACAATTTCCAACATAAAAATAAATAAATAAATAAATAAATAAATAAAAATACACACTATGATTTTTTCCCAAAACAGTTCAAAACTGTGGGGTTTTTGTTTTGTTGTCTCTTAAGGCTACATTTATTTGATCAAAAATTACAGTAAAAACAGTAATGCTATGACATATTATTCACATTAAAAAAATGTTTTCTTCTATTTTTTATTTATTTTTAAAAAGCAATTTATTCTTGTGATGGAAAGACATTACTCCAGTCTTCAGGGTCACATGATCCTTCAGAAATCATTATAATATGCTGATATTGTGCTTAAGTAACACTTATCAGTAATATGAGTGTTGAAAAAAAAGTTGTGCAATCATGATACACTTTTTCAGAATTATTAAATGAATACAAAGTTCAGAATATCATATATAGGCTATATATATCTTCAGTTACATTATAAATGAATTTACTCTAATTTTTGACCAATTTAATGCATCCTTGCTAAATTTTTAATCTTACTGAATCCAAACGTTTGAACAGTAGTGTATTAATTCAGTTAATATGGTTTAGTATTGATGTGTAACATAATTTAACAAATAAAATTTTAATTTAGAATTTTTTATTCAACACAAAAATATTAACATAACTTCAACTGTCTTCAGTGGAATAAGTCAGTATTTACCGCCATTTACTTTCCATCTTGGTGTACTATTTTTTCCCATAAAAAATGTATCCATTTCATGGCTCTCTTAGCACTCTCTGGTACTCGGTTACTTATAAAACATTGAAAGAAATTCAACTTAATCAATATTTCATGATTTCTATTTGGTAAAATGCTGTGTGATAGGACGGAAATTACATTCACCCTGGTGAATTTATAAGGGATAATGTACAGTCAGATGATCGTTTTCACAAAACAAACCCCTTCAGGTTGAAACAAGACCCATTGCAGTATGTTGACTGCACATGATCCCTTATTTATATACTAGAGTGTATGTCCTGCTGGACATGTGTGTCCTTGTGAGTGCAATTATGTGCATGCTTTTGTTTGAGAGCATGTTGCTCCATGGAGAATGTCCATCCCTGTAAGCTGCATTCTGGATTTCATTTCCGAGCATGCAGCAGCTCTAAGAGAGGCGGTGGGACTCAGCAGGCCTCTACCAAATAAAGGCTTTGGAGACCAGCAAACAGGACACATCAAAGTAGGGGACAAGAAAGAACAGAGCCATGAATCATCTGTTTCTCTCTCACTTTTGTGCTCTGTGAAGCAGAATGTCATTACAGAGGGCAATCACCCAAAGGCATTGATGATACACAGCTTTAGGAGAGTAAAAAAGAGTGGGTGGAGGATAAGTACAAGAAATCAGTAGAAAGAGGAGACAACAAGTTGACAGAAAACGAATTTTCTGTTTATGTTTTGCTCAACGGGTTAGTTAACAAAAGGGTTAGTTCACCTAAAAATGAAAATTCTGTCATCATTTACTCATGTAGTTCCAAACCCATAACGTCCCCTTGGAATTATAAGGTTCTATCTGCGTTCTGAGCAGTTTTGAGATATTGAGCTTCAAAGTTTTTGCATTCCATATAGGAAAATGTGTATGGGGAACAAGTTTCTTTCAAACATAAAAATAACAGGGACCCTAAATGTACAAAACACATCACATAATGTAAATAAATTGTCACAGAATAAGAATATGTGAATAACTCAATTTTGACAAAAATGTCAGATAGAACCTTATAATTCCAAGGGGACGATAAGTCTTTCGTTCATTCTTTGAAAACACAAATTAAGAAACAATTGATTTTATATGATGAACATATTTAATTTAAGGTTTTATCCACATATAAACATTCATCAATGCACACATGTGATATGGTAAAGAAGCTCAAGCATGTTTTCTTGATGTGCAAGAACCAGTGAGGTTCCTTCTCATGTGTTACGCAGCACTGTTGAGCTTCAGCAAGAGCCAACATATATATATAATCTCCTCAACCACCACCAATTTGCAGCATCCACCTGGATGAATGCGAACGGTAGCCATATTCAGCCAAAACACCCACCACACACCAGTTTGCTGGTGAAGAGGAGACAGAGTGATGAAGCCAATAAGTATATTTGGGGATTATTAGGAGGCAATGATGGACAGAGGTCAATGGTAATATTTGGTCAGGATGCCTACTCTTTTCCAAAGGATATCCTGGGATTTTTAATGACCACAGAGTTGTTGCTACCATGTTATGGCGTCCAGTCTCCCTGAGTCCACCATCTCTCAACCATGAGCGCGTATCCTGAATTCTAGTGCGTTGCATACTCTTCCTGTTTGTATGCATCATTTGTACTGTGACTCCCATCACCTGTTCTGTATTATTAATCATTGCTCAGCCTTTTTATCTGCCTCAGTTTAATTGAGTGTTCTGTGCGAAGTATTGCTTCTCTACGCGTGAATGACCAGAGCCGTTTCCGTGTATCAAGATTTACCGTATTTCTGATCCTCGCTAAACTAACCTTATCTGATTGTCTGCAGCCTGCCTCGCGACCCACAGCCTGACCTGGAAACTGATTCCGCCTGCCCAGACCTTTACGCCTGTCCCTGTTAACCGAACTCACGCTGTCTGCCTACTTCTACAAGCCTGGTTTCTGCCCACAGTCAGTGCATCCTTATTCAAGAATTCCTGTTTCTCACTGACTGTCTTTGAGTTATTAAAAGTTGTTGCATATTGATCTACCTCAGCCTTCTGATTCTGTAGCAGAATACTTCGCCACACAAGGATCCAGCAACTATGACGGCATTATCCACAGCTATCGAACTCCACAAGCCTCGCAACTGGCTTCCCATCACCATCAGCTTATCGTCTAACAGCTGTGATGGAGGAACTGGTAAAGGCTGTGCAAGCTCTACGCACCCCTTCCTTGGGCGCCTTGTCTGATTCAGTCTCTCGGTCTCCTGCGCCTATGTCTCTGCTACAGGACTACCGCAAGCTCACGACTCAGAGTTACCTGAGAAGTTAATCCAGGTAAATGCAAGGGATTCATCCTTCAGTGTTCTCCCTTTCTGAGCCAACAGCTTTCACAGCATCCTTCAGACTCTAGCAAGATCTCTTTCATCTCCTTCCTGCTGACTGACCACGTTTTGGATTCCGCTGCATTCCGCTCACATGATGAGTTTCTTCAGGAATCCCAGGCCATCTTCGAACATTCCAAAGGAGGGAAGGGAGCAGAGGATCTGCTTCTGGAACTTACGCAAGGACGTAATACAGCAGCTGAGTAAGCACTAGAATGTGTACTCTTGCCGTGCAAACTAACTGGGCTGATGATTCTCTTAAAGTGATTTTCTGGATTGTCACAAGTTACAGGCAAAGCTGGCTTGCCACGAAAGAAGGAATTTCAACCAGCATGCTCAACTCGCCATTCAAATTGATAACCTGATGCGCTCACACCACTCTGGCTTTCGCTCCACTACCTCCTCTCGCAGTATTCCTCTGCCACCGTACCACCAGTTCCATGCCTACTGATTCAAGTGAACCCATGCAAGTTAATTATTTTCACATTTCGGAAGAGGAAAGAGAATGTCACAGATCCCAAAGGCTATGGTCTTTCGGTCAGAAACTGCCAACATCGGTCTGCCAACAGAGAGAATGCTGCAGTGAGTCTAACCCTTGACTGTTTAAATCTAAAATCATGTGTAGAAGTTCCCATTTAATTTACTGTCAATTGAAAATCTGTGTCCACGTCGGCTCTGTTGGATTCTGGTGCTGCTGGGAACTTCATGTCGGAAAAATTTGCTAAAACTTCACAGGATTACTCTGATCCCATGCATTTCTCCCCTTCTGTCGAGGCTGTTGATGGTAAGACCGCTGGGCACCGGTCACTCACCTGTCTCAGGAGTTACGCATGCACACTAGACTGCTACACAGCAAATTGATTCAGTCAAGCTCCACCCTCTCCATTGATTCTGGGGTTGCCCTGGCTCTCGCATGACCCACTTCTGCAATGGACCTCCAGGCAGATCATTAGCTGGGGAAAAGCTGCTTTAACAAACTGCAGGTCCTCGGTCCAACCTCTTTCTATGAGGAGCATCCATGAGTTACCTGATGATCCTGTGTTGAATCGCCTGCCCGCTGTATACCACGACCTAGCGGAAGCCTTAAGCAAGTTTTCTGCTACTAAGCTTCCGCCTCATCGCCACTTATGACTGCACCATTGACTTCTTGCCTGATGCCACACCACCTAAGGCGCATATGTTCCCTCTGTCCCAGCCCGAGACTGAAGCCATGAAGAGAATATACTGAGAACGAGCTCGCCAAGGGCTTTATTCGACCATTCACTTCTCTCGCATCAGCCGTTTTTTTCTTCGCTCAGAAGAAGGATGGAGGACTCTGATGTATTGATTACAGAGCGCTCAATGATTGTCCCGTCTATTTTCGCTATCCACCGCCCCTGGTTCCAGCTGCCCTGGAGCTGCTCCGCAAAGCAAGATAATGTACTAAGCTGGATCTGTGAAGTGCTGGTCCGTATCCACGAAGGGCATGAGTGGAAGACAGCCTTTTCTACGTGTACAGGCCACTATGAATACTTGGTTGTGTCGTTTGGGCTTTCCAAAAGTCCAGCTGTATTCCAATCCTTCATTAATGACGTTTTCCGAGACATGGTCCAACGCCATGTCATCTTTTATATTGATGGCATTCTGGTATATTTGAGACTCCCTACACTCTCAGAAAAAAAGGTACAAAAGCTGTCACTGGGACATTACCCTTCAAAAAGGTTCTTATATGTATAATTTATGTACTAATATGTACACTTTTGGTATCAATATTTACCTTTGTGGGACTAATATGCACTCTTTAGGTACAAAGGTGTACCACACACACAAAGGTACCACCACAGTGACAGCTTTTGTCCCTTTTTTTCTGAGAGTGTAGAAGTTCATGTCCGACACATCCGTGCTGTGCTTCAGAGGCTTCGTCCAGTATCAGCTCTATGTGAAAATTGAGAAGAGTGACTTCGACCAAACCTCTACCTCATTCTTGCGCTACATCATCAGTCCGAGGGGTGTGGCTATGGAGAAGGGCAAGGTAAAGGCAGTGGTGCAATGGTCCCAAACCATTCACAAGGGTACTTCTTGTCTACCTTGGAGTGAAGAGGCTGCTCAGGCTTTTACCTCAGCTCCATCCTACATCATCCTGATCCAGAGTCACCTTTTGTAGTTGAAGTGGATGCCTCAAGTACCAGCCTGAATGCGGAGCTGTCTCAGTGTCAAGGATCACCTCCCAAATTATACCCCTGCGCCTATTATTCCAGAAAGCTCAGTCCATTGGGAGAGAAATTCAGATGTGAGTGATTGAGAGTTGCTGGCCATGAAGGCAGCCTTTGAAGAGTTGAGGCACTTGCTGGAGGGCTCCACATATCCTTTCACCATTCTTCCTGATCACAAGAATTTGGAGTACTTGTGCACGGCTAAAGGGCCGAATCTCTGTTTCGACGTCCAGTCTCCCCGAGTCCACCATCTCTAGACCTCGAGCGCCCTCTCCTGAGTTCTAGTATGTTGCATACTCTCCTATATTAGTATGCATCATTTGCGCTTCATCACCTGTTCTGTATTATTAATCATTGCTCAGCCTTTATCTGCCTCGTTAACTGAGCGTTCTGTGCAAAGTATTGCCTCTCTATGTGTGCATGTCCAAGCCGTTTCCGTGTATCAAGATTTCCCGTATTTCTGATCCTCGCTAAACTAACCTTATCTGATTGTCTGCAGCCTGCCTCGCGACCCACAGCCTGACCTGGAAACTGATTCCACCTGCCCAGACCTTTACGCCTGTCCCTGTTAACCGAACTCACGCTGTCTGCCTACTTCTTCAAGCCTGGTTTCTGCCCACAGTCAGCGCATCCTTTTTCAAGAATTCCTGTTTCTCACTGACTGACTTTGAGTTATTAAAAGTTGTTGCATATTGATTTGCCTCAGCCTTCTTATTCGTTACACAGGACCTCAGTTTAACGTCTCATCCGAAGGACAGAACTTTTTATGTTCATCATATAAAGTGATTCGTGTCCATGCAGAAAATGTACTAAACCGCTCAATTCATATAAATTAGTTTTACAATATCTTTAATTATTTTAAGTGTCAAAGTGGAACAGAAACTGTCAATGGAGGATGGAAATCTCTTTTTTTGGCATATCTCAAACTCAAAAACATACTTTTGTGTAGCGAAGATGAGCAAAAGTCTAAAAGGTTTAGAATGACATGAGGGTGAGTAAGTAATGACTTAATTTAATTGGATGAGCATGCTTAAAGCTGTCATTAAAAAAAATAAATAAATAAATAATTCACAGGACAAAAGCAATATGAAACAACACACTTGTTGAATTCATAATTAAAGTAGATTTCCCTGAAAAGAGTAAACACTTTATCTGAATAGTGTTTTATAAGATATTACTCTGTGTCAAACACAGAAATGAACCAATTATTATTATTATTATTATTGGTGAGGTTAATGGTGCAGAAATTACACTGCAATTTACTAAAAAACTAAATGCAAATTTGGCATTTTGAATAATTGTTTAATACAATTATTATTAATAATCAATACAACTATCTTTTAACATGGTTATATCATATTGCTGTTGTCGCAGTTTTAGAAAAGCAGTCAGTTTGTGCAGAAATGCCAGAAATTTCTAATTTCTACTGTAAATTCTGATTCAAATAGTTTATTATGCTATCTCTAGGCAAATTACTTAATGACATATTTGTTCATTACAATTATCTAATAATTAATACAATATTTTTTAGAAACACTGTTTAATCATATTGCTAGTTTTATAAAATGAATAATTCACCCATGGTCGTGGATTAAATTAAATCCAATTATTTGAATGACAGTGGAGAGAGATAGAAGGCAGGAAATGATGTGGCAGTGGAAAGAGTGTGGAAAGCAGCAGTGAAGAGAGAAGACAGGAAATGATTTGGAATGAGGGAGAAATAGCGAAATCGAGCTTGAACTTGGATCGCCCACAAACAGACATAATATATCATCCTGCTCCACAAAACTGTACTTTTAAAATTGCTGATATACAGATCACATTTAATGTTGACAGACAAGCTGCATTGTACCTATATGGAACATGGTTTATTTTTTTATCTTTATGCAAGCATATGAACATTAATAAAGAACAGCAGAAATATAAACAAACATCTCCCTGTTCGGTCATTTCATATATCAAGATGTTTAAATAGCTTAGTCCCTGCTGTTTTAAATAAAGTGGAGTTATCTGAACACACACCACGAAATTTCAGCCGCTTTCATCTGATGACATGTTCTATATTACTGATGTTCTGTTCTGGCACCCTCCAGCACATGTGGCAAGGCACAAGGCATATGATGTGTGTGTGACACAAACACATACATTTATCTACACCATCAAACACATCCATGCCATCAGAACACCCATCTGTGATTTATGCTTCAGTATATCTTTGAGTGAGAGCAAGTGTGTGTGTGTGTCAACAGACCACTATAAACCAGACTGTGATTAGTTCTCTCCCAACTGTAAAGAAGCTTAGATTAATCATTGGTAAACATCAATTGTATATGACACCGTTTTCTCCTTAACACACTTTATACCTTTCAAGGTCTCACAAATGGTCACAGCTCAGTGAACTCAGAGCAGGGTTAAAATGCTAAAATAATAATAATAATCTTTTTTTTTTTATTATATCTATATCTATATATTACAACTCTCCTGTGTGAGGTTGTGGACAGTGTTTCAAAATGACCATTTATCAATTCAATGATGAAGGTTGTTGATGTGGGCACAGAGCTACTCTTAAAATCGTAAGCAATTTTGCTTCTCATGTAAATGCATCTTGTTTTAAATATTGATATATTAGCTATTTTCACTAAAAAAAGAGAAAATCCAGCATGTGTTTCCAGACAGCCCCTGCAAAAACCGAGGTAAAGCCGAAACCTATAACCAGGCCAGTGAAATACGTCAGCCCATAAACTCACTTTACGTTGGTGTCATTAATATAACAGAAAGAAATGGATAAACGACTGCATTATTTATGAGCCCCTTTTCCCGATGCACAACACAATATCTTCTCCATGCAATGCAACAGAACATTTTATCTTACCCCAAAGCGCCATTACACCACTCCCACAGGAAACATTTATCAAAGAAAGACCTGGGGCAACATGAACCTCTCATAGAGAAAACAGAGAGGAAAAAGTCCAGCCTTCACTCAGAGCCACGCACAGCACACCAATGAGAATATTGACAGACTCAATGTATAAGATACAGACTTCAGCAAATGTAAACCAAGCGACTTCCCTTGTGCAAAGGTCAGGGAAATGCAAACATCTCATGAGAACAGCTTTCAGTACTATATGTCTCATTCATGCAGTATAATGTTTGAATGGAAAACTATTAAATCTGGATTTCAGTACTGAGTGATTGTGTAGCAGACTGCCTCAACACTTTCCAGAGCAGAAGTGTCCAATAATATCTGCTTTAATTTACGCTCTGATCAAACTAAATGTACATATATATACAAAAGCTAGCAGGGGTTAGCTTTTCTAAATATATGTAATTTTAGTTCAACTCTACATTCAACTTTACATTCAACTCTTAATTGAATGTCGGCACATATTTGTTGAGGTACTTGAATGCATTTGATAAGGCTGTATATACTTAAGTTGGTGGTTGCTCACACAGCACATAAATCCTAGTAAAGATTGGATATTTGTTCAGATGCAGTCAATATATTGTATATCTATGTCTGCGTTTACATGCAGCCAATAACCCGTTCAAAACAGGGATATTAGCAATAACCCGGACGCAACGGCCATGTAAACACCGCCAAAAACCCGAATATTGCTCATATCCCGGAATTTAAAAACCGGGATATTATACCTGGGGTACCCCTTTCTAACCCGATTTTTTGGTCATGTAAACGCGCATCGGCATATCCCCATAGTGATTTGTGTTCTGCGCATGTCCTATTCGCAAGGAATCTTGGTCTTTTGAGTAGAGAAACTTCTCGGCACATACAAAAATCTGCGTGCAGTATACCGGAAGTAAACATGGCGAGACCAGGCGAGACACAGCACAGCATTACTTTTGGAGCGAAGGTCAGTAATGTTACCAGCATCACAGCGCAAACAAAGGTGATCGCTATCTGCCCCAAACTATTCATTATCCGCGTGCTGCTGTGGTTGTTGTCTTTGGATACAGGAAGAAGAATCGGAAATGACGCAAATTGTGTCTAAAGGTTATCTGTACGTCAAGATGCGAACCGCGCGTCACCGTTTACATCGGGATATTGCAATTCCGTATACAGGAGAAACCCTCTCTGTTCACGCATGTAAACGGTTTGTCCCTAATGTTTCAGAAACCCGAATAGTGACCTTAACCCAACCATAACCCGAAAATTAGCTACATGTAAACGTCAGTCTATATTGATTGCCATAGTAATAACAATGCCAAAAGCCTTGATCACTACTACATTTTACACATTCATACATATGGCATGTTCAAAACAGTTCCCTTGTTTGATTATTTAAACTAGTGTGAGAGTAAATGAGAGAATGTAGATGCCGATGTACACGACAACTACACTTTGTGTATATCACAGCCATTCTGTGTCTTGAATGATGAGAAAAAATGCTAAATGAAATTTGATCTGACTTAAATTAACCAAATTACCAAATTAATTGCCTGCATCTGACAGGTAAAGTAAGTGCTTTAGGGATTTAATATTAAAAAGCAGTGATCACCAAAGATTAGTTAAATATACCATTTAAAACTCTATGCTATGAGCGGTGGTGGAAAATCTATGTGCTTTAATAATCTAACCTCCACAAAAGGCCACTGCAAACACTTTCAGTGTGATGTGTGGAAATGCACAAATCCACACATTATAAATTTCATACATAAAAATAAGGCACCTTTTGGGAATAACCGGTCCGAACGCCATTTTCATGCAGACCACTTTACGAATCTGCACCCCGACAGCACAGGTGGCCGTTCCGTTCCAGTAGCCGGTGCCATTTCAGATTCATGGAAGAGTCTTCAATGCATGGTCCCCATGGCGACGCTTCCCAATAGAACGAGATGCATGGATGAGCGTTACAAGTTCTCCACTCCTCCAGAGCAGTAGCAGCTGGACATGCCTTAGCTGAAATGTAAAAGATCATTAACTGCATTACAGATGGAAAACCCTCTCTTAAGTTTGCTTTAATGCTTCATAAAATGTTAACGAGCAACATGAGCACAAGAGGCATGAAGTCGAATTCTACTGGGACATGTGAAGAGATGTAGATATATGAATAGAAGACAATTCATGGTGTAATTTCTAAACCAACAGCATCAAATAATTTTTTTTAAATGTCTCATTGATTGACTGAGACAAAAAAATGTTGATGTCAATGTTGCTGTTGGGCTCCTCAATGCTGAAATAGCTAATGTCACAGTGTTTATCAGTGTTTTTATCATTAAATACAACTATTAACATCATTTATGTTAATTGAAATATAGTTGAAATGCAATATTGTAATATTAGAATAAATTAGAACAGACTCTTCCATACATCTGTTATCAAACATGAAACCAAAATAAATCTCAGTTTAGCCGTAAATATCAGCCAATTATTTGATATTGATGCATCTGAAAACTTCTTCCATCATTTTTCTGTACTTAAAAATCATACTAAACCTGAAGCAAAGTGCTGAATGTGAATCCACATGATACATTTTTGTGGGATCAAAAATGACTTCTGCACTTTTTATAATTAAAAGTAATACCTGCTTCATCTGCCCTTGAAGCTAATGACATTGTATTGACATTCAGCTTTTCTCCATAACACAGGGACTCATTATGAGTGTAACAAAGACCAGCTGAATATTAATAAGGGCTTGTCTGATTAATGACACTCTGTGGATGGTGTGTAGAGGTTGGGGCTTTATTTCCATTTCCAGATGCATGGAGATAAGAGTATGTAAGAGCATGCATAATGCTGTTACTCAGGATGTACGTATGCATGTATGTGTGTGAGTGCGTGTGTGTGTGACTGCAGAGGGGTGGGAGTAGTCTCTAGACTAAGCTATATTTAAGTCTTAATTACACAGCTCTTTTTGTCATTCCAGAAGGACTGTGTGTGATTGGAAAAGCCCACAGCTGTAAGTAGGCAGACAGAAAAATGAGACCCTGTGAACACATTTTTATCACCGCTCCCCTGAAACAAATATACAGAATGCAAAATTGCTCATCCACTCACAAAAACAAATGATTAATGGTGTCATGTCACCGTCAGAGTGAATATTAGGGGTAAATTGCTTCACTTGTCAAAACAAAATGTCGGCATCAAATTCTGGCATCTGTTTGTTTAAATTTTATATATAAAATATTATATATAAATATATAGGAATATGCAGTGAGACTGGGTTAGGAAACACAGGTTAGGAAATGACACATGCATGCCGCACCATGTCACATACACCATTAATCTGAAAGCCTTCAATTTTCTTAAATAAATTGAAAATACATTTTTCAGACATTTGTAAGAAACATTACCATCTAATTTCTGTGAAAGGTGAAAGTCAACTGACCTTCTCCTGGTAAGCCCAATACGGTTCCGTGTGCGGCTTTGTCTGCCTTCTAAGTTTTTACTGGAGCAGCTGTGGGAGCAGGAGGACCAATCAGACCATGAGCTGAGCACACAGTCACCTGAACACGCCATCACACAGGACACCTCTTTAGGGGCGACTCATCTTCACAGAGCTCCTCAGGAACAACCTGCCCTGTTTAGTGGAACATAAGACAAGTTGTAATGTCACCATCGTTACTTGGTGCTGATAGATATCAAGGGATTTAAAGGGGTGATGAACTGAGAAATCAAATTTTCCTTGAGCTTTTGACATCTAAGAGGTCATCAGTATTATAAGAATATCCTGTAAGTTTCAGAACTGAAAACGACCTTGTTAGTCCAATAAAAGCTTTTATTGACACCAGCCTCAACAAACGACTCGTTTTTGAAAGTGTGGAAGTATGACGTCAAATGACGCTGAAACTCCACCCGCTCATCAATGCCTACTTCAACACGGCCGGTTTAGCCCCGCCCACCGATTCGCGCATTCACGCTTAGGTAAACAAAAGCATACCTCGTGATGACAAACCGGAGCGAGCTACCAGCAATAAACATTCCAAAATGTTGTGCCGTGCCTGGCTGTGGAAGAAGACAGTTGCATAAGCTTCCTCTGGATTCCAATATTAGGAATGCCTGGTTAAAATTTGTTTTTAACAACATTCCAGCTGATGAGTATAAAACATTATCCGTATGTTCGCTTTATTTCACCAAGGATTGTTTTGTGAACAAGACACAGTTCGAGGCTGGATTTGCAGACCGATTAAGATTAAAAAAAGGCGCTGTACCTTCTATATTGGATCCAACAGGAGTGGTGCAACACTTATGTGAGTAATATTTTTATTTTAGAAATAATAATCTACTCGGCTAGCATTGCATTGTTACAGATCGTTTGATATCTAATAATTATGTGTATGTGTCTACAAGTATCCGTTGTATTCGAGGTGCTGTTGGTTCATTGTCCTGCGATTCGGGATCGGACTCTGGGTCAAACATATATGGGCGAATCATTCCGGTTGCCATTTTACAACAGTGGTTTTCAAAACAAATTCCCCCACGTGCACCGAGCCGAAACCAACGACAAGAGTTGAAGCTCATTCACAAAACACAAAACTGTTATCCACTCACAGCAGTGGGCGTTTACTTCCTAGTCTTCAATGCGATACGCCCATAAAATCCGAGCATTTTTCAAGTAGGCTGAAAACTAGGGAAGAAAATAGCCCATAACTTATTCATTTTTATGTTTCTGAATGTAAAAACCAAGCGAACGTCATAAGTTGACCTCAGACAACAAAATAAAAACATTTAAAAAGCCAGTTCATGACCCCTTTAATTGTTGTTGTTGTTGTTTCCAAACTGGCACATTTGCCCATTTCTTTATACTGCATTATACTGGCCATAGTGAACATTCAATATTCCAAAATATATAGTAAGTTGTAGACAGACAGACAGATAAACAGATAGATAAACAGTATTTCAGTTGTTTTACTCTTATGATTAAATACATGCAGCCTTGGTGAGCATAAGAGACTCTTTTTAAAAAAACTTAAAATAATCTTACCAACTCCAATTTATTACGGTACTGTATCCATAAATATTATCAATAAAAAAAATATCAAATAAATACAGACATTGCATAAAAATGTAACACTTATAAAAGACTCTATATTAGTCAACCACAAACCCAAGTTACCTTTACAAGACAGAAATTCAATGTGTTTTTGTGCATAAGGTGGAATAAGCCATTCAATGAAACAGTCCCATAACTCAGGGTTACAAGAGTGAATCCTGATTATTGTGATAGGTCCCTATTATAAATGTGCTCATATTCACTGCTTTCATGTTTTAATGCAACTTTGATGAAGACTAAGTAGTTTTTATCTCCAAATAAGAGATCAACATTTGTGATTCATCAGCCTTTTTGTGCTCAATCACAGAAATGGAAAATGAAAACAGAGAAGGCAATGCAGATTTCATTATGATGAACACAACCAAGTTCTGAACAGTAATACTTTTGTGACGCTCCAAACCCTCACAATCAAGTCTGTCAAAGCAACGGCTGCACATCACATTGTAGTGATAACGCCATCATTTTCACTATACAAATGATCTGCTCTTCGATCTTCAAACAAATTATCCATAGGAAATATTTGCTTTGTGTGTTACCACTGATTTTACTAATGACTACTTGATCAGATGGGCAAAATTTGTTTCCTTTCGCCTGCAGGATGGAAAAGATTTGAACAGGAAACAGAGTATTTGACAGAATGAACCAAAGGCCGTTTCATTTATTGGATGCCAGTGAGCTATCAAAAGACAGAAGCGAAAGAGAGCTGGGCTGTCTGCTGAGGTTAGTGAGAGGAAAACTCTCATTTCATGCATGAAAGAGAGACATTAATACCTTCCATTCACTTCTCAAGGATTACAAAACTTTACTTTAACAATTAAACCCTAAAAAACATCCACAACAAACAGGCTTATTACATCCTGCTTATGTGCCCACCATAAAGGATCAATTTCCTAAACCACTGAATGTGTGAAGAATGAACGATTCGAATACGAGGCATCATTATTCCTCTTGAACTGAACTCTGTCATTCACTTTCAAACATGTAGTTAAGCAATAACAACCCAGGGGCAGATTTGTTATCTATGTGTTTTCCCCCTGCTGTGAACGCATCCATGTCAAGAGGCTAAGAGTGTGATATGGGTGATGTTCTTGATCCAATGAGGCATAGATGGAAGATATTCCCTAAAGTGTGTCTCCAGCCCTCCGCCTCCAACCTTTAGCATCAGGCTTCTTGAGTCATCAAAGCAAAGAGGCTGGCGAGGAGGGACTATAGGCATGTTCTTGGCAATCAAATTGCTATTGCAATACACTGTAGAGCGACCACGTGACTCAGACTTCAATAAGTTTGAAGATAACTGTTGCGTGCACGAGGTGGAGGACCCCTGAGTGCAATTTAAACTGTAGAGCGGAACCGGAAACTTCCATTCATCAACACTAAAGTCTCTACTACACCATGACATGTGGTTTTGAAAAGAGGTATTTGGTCCATCCTTGACACTGACATCAGGGATCCAAAATATTGAAGTATTTTTGAATGGTTTAAAATGTAAAATTTTCCTGTGATGGCAGAGCTGATTTTTTACTCAAGTCTTCAGTCACATGATCCTTAAGAAAAAAAAATTATATATATATCAGTATATGGTCTTTTAAATGAACTTTTCCTGTTTTTAATAGTTGAAATGTAATGTAATGTACATGTAAAATTGATCTGATTGTTATTTGAATTTATCTGACTTTTTTAAATACCAATATTTATTTTGTTTAACTAAAACTAAATAATTAATTTGAATGTTTATAATTTCGAAGCTAATGGGCTCTATGCACAGCTCCACTACTTCCTGAACTTCAGCCAGCTTCTTGTTTGCTGTCTGGCATTATTGGGCACATTGATTAATTCAGGTGTGTCTGATTATTGTTGCCGTGACTACTGAGGTCAAGCACACCTGAATTAATCAAATTGTCCAATAATGGCAGACAGGAAACAAGGAGCTGGCTGAAGTTCAGGAGTAGTGCAGTTGTGCATAGAGCCCATTGACTGCCATTTCACTTGTGTTTGCAAATCTAAGACTTTTTCAATAAACTTTATTAGCATCAATACATTATAAAAATCCACATCATCTCTCATAACACCAAATTTTACTTGAAGGTAGTTTTTTACTCAAGGACGTGTGACAAATGAAATATAGTTTGAGGAAGCGTAATCTTTCAAAAATTTAAAACTGCCCCTAATTGAAGAATCACCCAAATGTGCAGAAGCTGGTTGACCAAGGCAGTCATGGTGTTTCAAATCAAATAAAATAGGTTTTTATTACAGTGACTGGCTAGGTCAGCCTTTTTAGCAGGAATGCCATATTCCCGTAAAGTTAGAGATAATATGGCAGAACTTTGTACATCAAAGCATTCAGTGGTATAAATGGTCATGAGTGACAGTAAGTTCACAAAAAGCTCCAGAGAAAGAAAATAGCAGGAATTATACTGCAAAAATGGCAATTCAAGAGTCAGAAATAAAAACCAAGCAGTGTTCATTTTAACCAACTGCGCAGGGCTATTATTTTCGTCTTCTGAATAATGCACAAACTGTAATTTCATAACAGATGCTTGGCAATTTGAACACCCAATTGTAATAAATTAAATTGCAGAAAGAATAATGCCAGAGCTCCAAATAACATCACCGACTTACAGGTCATATTGCAGGCATCAAATGATTCCAGCTTCCCACCTCCCTAAATCAATCCACTTTCCCTCTGTGTTATATTATATCAGAAATAATTGTGAAAGTTTGAAAGGAACACTTTGCCCAGGAGGGCCGGATGAAATGTGCATGCAGATTGCAGAAATTAACCTTAACAGCCCACACGGAGAGCAAAAGCACTGGAAGGGCCACATCTTTCTGGCTGATATCTCTTTGGCTCACTTGCACTTAAGAGGAAAGGAGAATAAATAAATAAAATAGTGCTGCTTGTGAGCCCCCTTAATCTGTGTACCATTTCACGCTGTTCAAAACGTACAAAACCATCCACACAAAAATGAAAGAGTAGGAGGGAAGAGATCAAGAGAACAACCCCTGGATTTGCCTGCAAGCACAGACACAAAACTATTTTTGTGTACTATGATAAAGAAAACAAACATGGCATCTAAAAAAAAAACCCCAAAGAAAACCTTTGATTTAATCCCACATTAAATTTTGAACAGAGCTGAAACAAAGTCATAATTGGAAGCAATAACGAGAGTAACATGAGACAGATCAGTTCTCAGTGAACACCTGATGGATGAAAGTTGGGCAGATTCATCATTCATTTTTCAGACATAGTCAAGGACAAACCCATTAATTTAATAGCTTACAAGGGATTAGTCTTTTTACAGTCTAAGAGAGCTGAAATTAATTACCAAAAATATGATACAAGCTCTTTAAATCATTCAAACTCTGAATCAAATTTGTTGCACCATTATCAGCACCAACAGGGGCGTGGCTAAAAATGAGTCCACACAGAAGATGAGTACAATTAATTTTAGCTTAGATTAAAAATTCTATTGAAGCAAGCTTCAGTGTAACACATGCTCAGACCAATTTCAGTTAAATGAGGCAGTCTGTGCTGAAACTATCAGCATAAATGTATACCTCTTCTTGTTGAACAAAAACTTATCTTAAAACACACAAAAAACAAACATTTAAAATGGGGACAGCTGTTATAATGACTGATTTTGTCCTTTCCATAGTTATTCTTCTGTTGAAAATGTGAAGAAATAACTTGCGGCAGGGACGTGTCTAGTACAAAGGAATTGTCGAGTAGGAGTTTTCATCTAAAAGTGTGTTAGCCTGATGAGTTGCGATGTCAGTGCTGAAGTTCTGTGGTTGACATTAATGGTGGATCCTGATATTTAGCATTGTTTCCTCCTGCACAGCTCTCACATTGGTCCACTCTCAATTTCAATGATGATAACAAAAAAAATCATGCATTCAGATGCTTCAATATAAAACTACTGCCACACAGCTGCAAATTCACTCTACTAAAAACAATTATACTGTACAATATACTGTCCTCATATTTACTTTTGCGCATACCACATCCAAATTTTTAGGCCAACTCCAGAGTCATCACCTGGATCCCTCAAAAATAAGCTCCATTACAGATAAAAGTATATGATTCTTACAGGTTTTGTTCATCCAAATAATCTTTACAAATGTAGACAACTTTAATGAATTTTAGAGTCAAATTTCGAAAGATTAGTTGTAAGATTGTTATTATTACGTTCTCTCATTCGTAGGAATGAGTGGAGAATGTCCACATTAATATGTTTACGTTTTCAGTTTTTCTCTCCGGTTTGGCCTTCCGTCCCCACTAAGATGGCGTTTTAAGTCAATGAAAACGGGATATTGGAAAACGTTCTCCAAAGCTGATAAATTTGAAAACGCCGTTTTCGCATTGTAGTGTGGACTGTGAAGCCGGAGGTATTTGAAAATGATGACGAAAGTTTAGTCATGTGATCCATGTTGTACCAATATTTAATCATATACCGGCATTGTGCCTGTTATGTGCTATTCACTTTTATGCTGTTGCAAAAATGTGTTACTTTGCATATCACAGTCCTGCACAGATGACAGAAAATGTACTCACATTTGCTGTCCCGCGGCAATACAGGAGAGCAGTTGTGTTTTAGACCGAACATGTGGTGACTGAAGTGCGACCTGAACGCATCAGTGATGGTGAGATATTTTGCTAAATAAAATGTTCCTGTTTGAAGAATTGTGCGATAACTTTATTATTTATTTTTATATCTGTATCATCTCAGTGAGCTTTTATAAGGTTTCACGCTTGTGCAGTAAGGTGAATTTAGAAGTTTCTCATCCACACTGAAACTTCACGAAGCGTCTGAAAACGCAAGTGTGGACGGAGAGCATTTTTAAATGGATATCAAATGTATCCGGATTAATGTGGATATAGTCTAAAGTCTAAAAATGCTAACTGATTTCTGGGTTTTAGGACTTATACCAGCAGCAATCTGATTTTCCAAATAACCAATCTTTGGACAAACAGGTGGTCTGGCCCCAAATTCCTGCCATTGAAATTTTATTTATTTATTTTTTCTTCGCTGTCTTATTAAAGGTACAATACCTAAGATTTTTGCATTAAAATATCCCAAAATCACAAGGCCAGTGTTATATATTTAGTTAAGATGATAACTTACAATATTCCAAATGTTTCAAGCTATGTTTAAATCGCGAGTAAATTGAGATTTTAACCAAGGAAACGGGGCGTGTGAGCAGGGGTGAGCTGGGAGTCGCCAGTCAATCGCGTCATATCCGCGTTACAGTTTCCGCTCGTACTACGTGTAGTCCTGGATAAATGCGGAAGTTGTAGTTGTGCGTTGCGTCTATCAAGCAACAAACGTCAACTTGTTTCGCGCATTTGTAATGGAATGGTGCACATTCTGGTGCATTATTCTTTTCAATTATTCTCGGAATGTGAACTGTTGGCTGTAAAGGGGGTCGCACACCGGACGAGAAGAGCCGCGCCACGTCTAGGACAAAGTCCAGTATCGCACACCGGACGAGAAGAGCCGCGCCACGTCTAGGACAAAGTCCAGTATCGCACACCGGACGAGAAGAGCCGTGCCACGTCTAGGACAAAGTCCAGTATCGCACACCGGACGCGCACTTTCTCATCATGAAAGGAAGATAATGTCTGTTCTATGTTACGATTGTACTGTACAATTAAATACAATCGTTGCTGAGTCTGCAGTCTGAAAATTTTACATCAGAACATCTGTTCACTGAATTGAGAATATCACCTGAAAAATCTAATAACATCAGTAATTGTCAAGCAGCTGATTTCTGTAAATGAATACAAAACTAAATGCATATTGCAGCATAGGGCGAAGTCAGGATCCATTAGCAACGATTTGACTTCAAACCCTCTCCACCATAGCTTAGTCCAGTGACTCGTACAGTAACATCTGTGATAACTAATTTACTTTTAAACCTGACTTTTCTTGCGGCTATTTCAGTTTAATGAAAAAACAAGCATGTCATTAAACGCAACATTTATAGAAATTCGAACTTTACCTCATCCATGACAACTAATTTTCGATTCCCGTCTGACCTGATTTATCCACGGTGGAGTTGAAAACAACAGTTCCCATCATTCCGCGTTCCTCCACGTCGTCATCAAGCAAAGCCGTTGTTGTTGTTTTGAATGTAGCGCCCTCTAGTGATATGCAATCTTAGGTATTGAACCTTTAAGGAAGTTCTTTAAAATCAAATCAATTACCTTACATTTAAAGATTATGCGGTTTAGAATTAAGTGACAAGATCTGACTACACTGTTAAAATGAACAATGTTCTATTCTGTTCCAGCTCAGTCACTCACTCACACCACTTAGTATTCATTGACACATCAAGAAAACATAAATATTAATGCTGAAAGGTCCATGTAAACACTGAATCCTCATTATCAGCAGAGGTGTGTACAAACAGCGTCTGCTTATGCGGTGCAGTATAACAGAGAGAATCATGGATCTAGAGCGGGAATGAGAAACGGATAACCCAACTGTCAGATCTCCGTAAGGGGCAGACCTTACTCTGCATCCTAACTGTCACATTATATTAATATTATATCAGCATCAACTAATGACACTCATAAAGGAATGCTGTACATGACTGAGATATTCTTAACTCTATTGGAGTTAGACAACATGTGTCAGGACCTACTCATTGTTGTAATCATACTCTAGATCTAATATTATCACAAGCAATCAATCTATGTTGATGCTATTGAAATTCTGTAGAGCGATGACATCTCAGATCATTATATAGTTTCGTGTAAACTTCATTTAGCCAAGGCTGTAAAGCCGACTCTGTGTTTCAAATATGTTAGACCTATCACTTCTGCCACTAAAGATTGCTTTATTAATAATCTTCCTGATCAGTTTCATAATCTCAGCATCCTAGATAGCTTAGAAGAACTTGATATTGCGACATAAACTTTTAACTCTCTCTTTTCCAGCACTTTAGGCACAGTAGCTCTGTTGTGCTTAAAAGAAAAAATAGTCCAACGCTGTGGTACAACGAGCACACTCGTTGAGCACACTCACGAGCACACCCTTTAGAGAGCAGCCAGAAAAATAGAGCGAAACTGGAAGAAAACTGAACTACAGTCCCAGCAAACAAATTTAGGTTCTGGGAACGTTCCCGGAACATTCTCCTTACGCTATAAAAATGGAACCTAAAAATAACCTACATGGAACGTTCCTATAACGTTCTTGTTTGGTTCCCAAAAAAATAAACTCATGGGACCATTCAGGAATGTTAGGGGAACGTTCTGTGTTTGCTGAGGTAGAGGTATTTTGGATTTCATGGAAGGAGAGCTCGAATTGCATAATAATTTAAGGAGAGGCCTTAAAAGCTGTTACATCCACTTATTTTTCAATCCTATTAGAAGAAAATAAACAAAACCCTAGGTCTTTATTTGAAACAGTTGCTAAACTAATGAAAAATAAAGCTTCAAGCCCAGAAGTTTCCAAGCAGTACAACAGTAATGACTTTATGCCCTTCTTCACTCATAGGACTGACAATATCAGGGAGAAAATTATAACTAAGCAACCATCTGCTATAGCATCGCATCAGGGAGTGCATTTTAGTCTCCCCAAGTAAAAAAATGTATACATTCATTGCTATAGAAAAAAGAAGAATTTTCTAAATTCGTTAAATCATCTAAATCGACAACATGCATGTTGGAACGCTATACCGACTAAGCTATTAAAAGAGATGCTCCCAGAGGTCATAGATTCTCTTCCCAAAATCATTAATTCATCTTTGTCACTAGGATACGTACCAAAAACTTTTAAGCTAGCTATGATTAAACCACTTGTTAAAAAACGCAACTTGATCGTACAGAATTAGTCAATTACAGACTGATCTCGAACATCAGTAGTTGATGTAACGAATTATAATCCTTCACGTCTATTGCAATCTCAAAATTCCAGCCAGTTGAAATTAACATTAGCAATGCTGTAGAAGTGCAGTTTATTAATAGTAGCTTAGTTAACTGATCTAATTAAGTGTTACCGATTTTTCATACACCGATTCAGAGGTCTCGTGAGTTCAGTGTTGGACGGGTCAGTTGTTTTAACTATTTATTAAAGTGAAAGGTTAAAATTAGTTGTTTGAGTATCGGACGTGTCAGTGGACGTCTAGCCATGGCACGCTTGTGTAGTTTAGGACATCAGCAGTTTAGGACATCGCGCAAGATTTGCGTCAATACAGAAAACATTTAATCACTGGCATACGTTTTTTCGTTTATTGAAATGTGCTTTATGTCAGCTGAATGGGCGGAAAGCTTTTTAGAGAAGATATGCCATTTTTAGCACAAATCACACACCGTGGTAATTCAGGTGAAAAAGTCTCCAAATGCTTTACGTGAAACTGCAGTCTTCCTTAAGATATTTTGATTAATATGCGCGAGGGAAAGCGAGCAAGACATTCACTGGGCTCTCTAGTCAGTGTAAAAACAAACAGGTTCTGAGAATGGATCACAAGTTGAACCAACTTTAAACCAACTTTGAACCAGCACCAGTTCCGAACCCGTTCTTGGAAAAGAACGGGTTTGGAACTCGGTGGAACCCATGGAAAAGGGTTGGTGGAAAAGGGGTATCTGTCAGTTCAAAGACTAAAAACATCTATTTGACCTTGCATACACATAACACACTATATCTATAATTCAGTGTTAGGCTGCATAGAATAGGTCAGCTGGAACCGGGAACACTTTCCATAAATTCTGATGTACTCGTTAAATCATAAGAAGACTGCGATGACAATGTAGTCCTGAAGTGTCAACTAGTGGATAATCGTTGTCGGGTTAATTCTGGTTCATGTGGCTATTCCCGTTATAAAATACTGTATTATAAATGTTAAGGCCAACCAAGTAGTTTGTTGGTTTAGAGGGTTGTTTTTTTTAGGGAAGGACTACAAGTCTGCACACATAAACACACATACCTATATAATTAACTCTTAATAACGCATGTGCATGCCATCAACGTTCTCATAGGTTCGCGTTTTTAGCATAGAGAGAACTTAAGAGTTTTCTGTTAAAATGGTGTCAAGTTAGCGGCCCCTAAATTGATCTAATCTAACTAATCATCGTTGTGATGGAAGTGAATCAATTAAAAATAGCTTTAGCTGGAAAATAACTTTATTCTAAAGCTGCAATAAAGCTAAAACAATCACTGTAAAGCAGCTTTGGAACAACAGACATTGTTAAAAGCACTATGTAAATGAAGATGAATTGAGTTGAGAGAGTGTAATGCAAATGAATAATGCAAACAAATACAAAAAGAGAAAATAATGTTGGGACATTATACAGGAGAGAAATGTCAAATGTGATCATCACCCATAACAGACTGAAGATTGAATGTTACACAGAGATATCACAAACTATGACCTTTAGAGAAAGGGAATAAAAAATAACCCTGGAAGACATCCGATTGGTGGAACGTGTCATCTCTCCATTTTTTCTGAGTAAACACACAACACAAATGTCAGGGAGACAGAGGACAGCTGTCATTTTAATACAAACAACAACCTATGCTTGAAATGAAAAGTGACACATTCCAGTTTTCTCAATTCTCAATGTGATGGGATGCCACAGATGAAAATTTATATATAAATATACAGTCATGTTAGTAATAAAGAACACCTTATTGAATTCTATGTTTTTTACGTATCAGAGAGGGACAGAAAAATCATCTGGTCTTTGGCAGGTCTTTGGTAAATACAACATCAGATGGAAAACAACACATGACATATTACACTGTGTCACTATTTATTTAACAAAAACTAGCTAAAATGGAGAAGCCATGTGTGACAAACTAAAAACACCCTAACTGCTTCCATAGCAATTAAGAGGGTAAGTAGCAGTCAGGCACTGCTAATTGAATGTCTTTGCTTTTATAGAGGTGATCACGCCTGCTATTGATCAATTCATTAGACGTTTTGTCAGTTTGCAGGTCTGGAGCATTCAGGTGTGAGTTAACACAATGCCAAGGAAGAAAGACATCAG
Organism: Hybognathus amarus; assembly: GCA_030378365.1. Lineage (NCBI taxonomy): Eukaryota > Metazoa > Chordata > Actinopteri > Cypriniformes > Leuciscidae > Hybognathus > Hybognathus amarus. The sequence continues at coordinate 685,900 of JAQIUQ010001106.1, read as the reverse complement.
CAATGATCTTTTAAGATACGTTCACATGACAACGATATTCTTAAAATGGGAAAGTTTTCTGCGTACAGACGCCACCATTGTCAAAATGATCCCCATGGTGGTCAGTTGTTGCTGCCAACAATCTGAAAAGGGTTTTACGGCCATTTCCAAACAATTTGAAGTCCATCTTTCAACAGTAAGGAAGATTATACACAAGTGGAAAGATTCAAGACAGATGCCAATCTTCCCAGTTAATGTCCCAGCAAATTCAACCTGAAGGTCAGATTGTGCAATCCTCAGAGAAATTGCAAAAAATAAAAAATATAATAACTTAAGAGCTACACCTCAGAGTCTACAGGCCTCCATGAGCTGAACTCAATGATCTAAGACCATTTCTATGTACAAAAAAGGCCTCTTTCTCTCAAATACTGTTCACAAATCTGTCTAAATCTGTTTAGTGAGCACTTCTCCTTTGCCAAGATCATCTATCCTCCTGACAGATGTGGCATATTCAGTGTAGGATTGCCAATACCTGCCTATACCAGACAATTCCTGATTTTCAATTGAAGAACTGTGTTATTTTCAATTGTTTTCAATTGAAGCACAATTGTGACTCGTAAACAAATTTGCAAGTACAAATTTGCAAATATATATATATATATTATATATATATATATATATATATATATATATATATATATATATATATGAAGAAAATAAGTGAACATAAAAAGAACAGTTTTGGAAGAAGAGTTCTAAAAGTAACAATATGCTGTGGTATGTATGTTAAATTGACAGTACAAATAAGTATTCAAATCTCTTGTCTTGTCAAAAGATCAATATTTGATTCCTCAATATATAATAATAAAATATAATAAAAAAAATGGATAGTATATCCACTAAGTACTGTCTATAAAATTGTGAGTATTCAGCAAATGGTACTTTCTTTGCTTCTTGGGAAAAAAAGGCACAGCCTCTCAATCTGTCATTTCTTTAACCATTAATTGCTTAAGGGTTCAAAGCCAGAACCAAGACTCCACTTGTCAGTAAGAGATGATTTCGAGAATTGATCAGAATTAGTTCACCTCTCAGTCCAGATATTGGCAGTACTGACACACAGGCAGAAGGTCATTTACCAGATTAGTGTCACCTGCATTGATTAGACACACCGATAACAGGCACTTTGACTGATCACACAGTCAAAAAGAAAACAGATAGCCTATGATTTTCCACTCCTCTCATCTGATCTAATTAAAACAGCATCATAAGCTCCATCTGGAGTTAACCAGCCTTGATATCTCATATGGACTTAAAGACACTTATTATCCCTCCAATCATAATTCTGCCTTCAAGGTAAGGTTAAGTCATTCAATGATTTTAAGTACAAAACGCAAAAGTAAAGGTTCATAAGGCTACCTCAAACACTTGGAAAAAGCTTTATGAATTTTCTGAAAGAAATGTAAGACTTGACAATACCCTACAGTGGTGCAGGAGCAGCTCTTGTACTGCCAAGAGCCATTTTGAGGGTCCACAACGTTGAAACAACATTGGAACAGTTGGGCGACTGTCAGCCTCATTCTAACATAATAAAGACACTGATGAAAACTCAGTCCATGCAGTCAGAGGTCATGACCACCACTACAGATATAAGTCGACCAACGTTACTTCTCTGATAGTAACTTAGGTTTGGTCATGCCATCATTTCCCACGTACACTAAGATTATATTAAACAGAGGTAAAGCCCAATTTATACTTCTGCGTCAAACTGAAGTTGTAGGCTGTGTGTAGCGCGTACCCTTTGGCGTAACCTGACGTGCACCTCTCCAAAAATTTAACAATGTGTCAATTCTACTCGTAGCCTACCGCAAGCGCTGTAATTGCTAGAAATTGCAAAGTGTATAGCATAGCGATGATAGAGTAAGCTGAAGTGGTCGAGCACAAGGTGCAGCGAGTATTGGGTGCGTTCCTGTAAAACTGTTGCGGACATGCTCGCCTCACGCAAACATCCGTCCGCTCACAAAGTTGAATTGTCTATAACTTTATTTACATGATGTGCAGAACAAATCATTGGAAGAGAGACTGAGTTTCCAGAATAGTTATCAGGACATCAACAGAAGGGAATTCACATGGCAGAGGTATGTATCAGGTAAAGTTATGTATCATTTTAATTTAAGTTAAAAAGGCTACAGCTGTTTAGCACACAAAAAAAAAACTTGCCATGGTTAGTATCCATAGAGCGCCTGTCATTCACTTGCGGAGCGCTGTCTGTCTTTCTGTTCACCTGAGAGAACCTGCCAAAGCCTCTCCACTGCTTGTTTGGGTGGGTCATTTGCTGGCTGACCAACATCCTATCCCTCCTGTGATCCATGGTTTGACTGTAGGCCTATGTGTATTCAGAGCCAGTGAGCAACAGACTTTCAATATATATATATATATATATATATATATATATATATATATATATATATACATATATAAATATATATATATATATATATATATATACATATATATACATATATATATATATATATATATATATATACACTCACCGGCCACTTTATTAGGTACACCTGTCCAACTGCTCGTTGCATACTGGATGTTTTTTCCTATTCACACCATTCTTGTAAACCCTAGAAATGGTTGTGCATGAAAATCCCAGTAAATGAGCTGATTGTGAAATACTCAGATCGGTCCGTCTGGCACCAACAACCATCCCACGCTCAAGATTGCTTAAATCACTTTTTTTTCCCATTCTGACATTCAGTTTGGAGTTCAGGAGATTGTCTCTGACCGGGACCACACCCTAAATGCATTGAAGCAACTGCCATGTGATTGGTTGATTTGATAATTGCATTAATGAGAAATTGAACAGGTATTCCTAATGATCCTTTAGGTGAGTGTTTATTTTACTTGTGTGTTGATGTTCAGCTGTTCTTTTTAATAGTCAACTTATTTTCGGATCATCAGTCACCAAGCTTGGTAAACAACATTGTCTGTCACAGACCCGAAGTATCTTTTAATTTCACCAAGCTGATTTCTCATTAAAAACCCCCACAGTCATCATGTTTTCAGGCATTTTCAATCTTCATTTTGACTTGACAAAGCAGATGTCTAAGTGGCTGAGTTGTTTACTTACTTTTTATTAAGTCTTCCAATTAATGCCAACATTTTGTCAATTCAGAATGACGAGTGGAACGTGCATGTAAAAATGAGGGGGGATTTATCGCAATCATATGCAAATAAAGTCAGACGGCTGTATTGCCTCCTCTAACATTACTTTCCCCATTTATTCTCAATTACCCCCATCAAACCCACCGCAAACTTTAGGGGGTCTATTAAAAAGTCAATGGGCTCAGGGGAAGCACAGGAGATGAGATGTCCCATTGTAACTTTATATATTAATACTAATATATTTTCTTCTCATGTATATTAATTTTGTTTTAAGGATATTCAGATATTTTTTACTTGAAAACATGATGGCCTAATGAAATGTTCCCTTGTGTTAAATACACCGTATTTCAATTGACCACAAATCAGCTTTTGTAGATTTACACAATCATTTCTTCATACAGATGCACTAAACTATAAGTGGCCATCAACTCAAGAGTAGAAGCTCTAAACCTCATTATCATCTAACATCTGTCATGAAGCAGGTCCTTTTCTGTATAGATGGATTCACTGCCAAACAACCCAAACACAGCTGCCAGTCATTTTCGTATCATAGAAAGTTAAATGGAAAAATGTGGGGTGTGTGTCAACCCTGCATTAGAACAGGCTGAGTGAGGAAAGCCTGAAAAGCAGAAAGCACATGCCATGTGTGGGGAAACTGTAAATGGATCTCAGCTCCAGGTCCTTCCTGAATTATTAATATATGGGTGTTTATCGCTGGAAACTCACTCTCAAATATTTAATACCACAATGGCATGCAATTCCAAGTACTGTTGTGTTTCTCCTCTAACTTGCTCCTTCAGACTGACCAGTGTTATCATTGCCATTTCAGAGTTTAAATTTTAAGTTGAACCTTTATTTGAAAGCTTGAACATTCAATTTTGGGATGGAATTAAGCTCGAGTGCAGAAACAGCATGATACAGTGTTCTGTGGCCACCCACAGTGAAATTGCATCCATGCACTCAATCATGTCAGCTAACTTGCAAGACTCATAATTTAGCGCTGTGCCTGACACATCACTAGTGACAGCCAAAAAACTGTACAAAGTTAAATCTGTGTGTGCCATCTCCCCCACTCAAAGAGCAATCAGTGCCAGCTTGCCCATGGGCACATGCCGACATCTGTGATGCAGATGATTCTTACTGACGCTGCAAGGGTCAGTGCTCCAGTAAATCAAACAGAGCTGTTAGTGTAACTAATGTGTTTCCTGCTGAAACGAAGTGCTCACTTTTGAGATGATGGTGTCCCCAATCAAGTGTCTTAACTCGTGATTGTCTTAAGTGTCCTTAAACCTTATTTGGATGGGATTTGTTTGAGTTCTTTTGCATCAATTTAATCTTTGCTAAATAAAAGTATTCATTTCTTACAGCAAAAAAAAAAAAAGAAAGAAAAAGAAAAAAGTATCCGTGATTGTTTGGAGGTTTCTGAATTTCCTTCAAATTTCACCAGATTGTATATTCAATTTACTGTTCTGGATAGCAAGTCTGGTCGTATGACCCAAACCATACACTGTAAAAAAAATTCAGGCACACTCACACATACACCTCAGTACTTGACATTTTTCAAAATGTCTGAATCCCTCTCTCTCTCTCTCTCTCTCACATAGGTAATAAATGTTCAGCGTACTAAAGAACAACTTTTAGCTTCTTACAAGTTCCAAGGTTGTATAGTCTACCATCTATTCAATAAAAAAAGCTCAGGACAATTGGGTCCATTCAGAACAGCAAGCGTTATCTCTGGGAATAAGCTGTGAACGTGTCTTTTCATTGACCACTGTCTAATTGATACTCTTACATGCTGGACATGACTGCTGAGAGCAGATGCACAGGCTTTTATTAGCATGTCCATTCAACTGCTATTACTTTTGGTTAATTGGTAGACCATTTTTTGAAGGTAATAGAAGCTGTAATCTTCACCAGCACTGAATATGATGAAGTGCCACATGTTTTCTGTCAACTCTGGGAGGAGGAGGGCAAGATGGTGTGAGATCCATCAAACGCATCCCTAATTACACTACGCTCAGAGGAGATAAATGGCCTTATTGGGACAGACCACGCAGCAGCAAACCTCTAATCTGCTTCATAGATTACAGTTCTTATTGACCAGCACATCATCCTGTCACCTCACCTGACTACCTGGCAGATGTTATTAGCATTTTAACGGCAGAAATGACTAAAGCTTGTTTGATGGGACTGATAGAGAATGAGAATATCAAGTAATTCAGGAGTTCCAAATCCTATAAAACTCTACACGGTGCATCTGTGCTAGTGTGTGGGTGCTGACAATTGAAAATGTATTTATTATAAATCAATATATAAATATTAGGTTTGGGGTAAGTAAAGAAATATTCCACAATGATGCATTAAAGATGAGGATGCATGTGGCCTAATGGTTAGAGAGCCAGGTTACGGGTTTGATTCTCAATACTGGCAGAAAATGACTGAGGTGCCCTTGAGCAAGGCAACTAACCCCCAATGATTTCTGACTGAATAAATCATACTAAAATTTCAACTTTGCCATCAAGGAAATAAATTACATTTTTAAAACTTACTAAAAAAGAAAAGTTATATTAAAATGATTTTTTTCACTATATTACTGTTTTTACAACATTTTCGATCAAATAAATGTAGCCGTGTTGAGCATAAGAGACTTTAAAAAACTCTTACTGACCTCAAACCTTATACCACATTTAATATATAAATACAATTTAATTGAAGATTCATCTGAATTTGTTGAGTTTACACATTCAGTTTCGAAATCATTAAAATTGTTAAATTGTGTGGGAAACTCATACCAGAATATAAGTCCACTGTATATCTTTTTTTTTCTTTTTTTTTTTTTTTTGTCTCACTTCACAACTAACATATTGCTTTTTATAATAAAATAACTTTCCCAACACTTTATGGGCATACATGTATGTAAAATATGTTTGCCACTGATTTACTTAAAATTTCACCAGCATCCAACTTTTGTTGGACATCACAAATATATATATATATATATATATATATATATATATATATATATATATATATATATATATATATATATATATATATATATATATATATATATATTTTTTTTTATTAATTTTTTTTCAGTTATAATGTAAACGTTATATAAATTAAAACTGAATAAAATGTGTTGACATAAAAATGGCATCACTGTAAAAGAAAAAAAATGCTTTATATTTTTTACGTAAAATCAACTTGTACTTAACATGCAATCAACTTGCATGTTTAAGTCATTTCAACTTAAATTACATTAAACCGACTTAAAAATGAGTTAACTTATTTTGATGAGTTAAAACAATACAAAAGCATATGTTAACTAATTGTTCATACATTTTTTTTACAGTGATTAATTTAATAATCAGTGATAATCAGTAATACAGTGAATAATTTAATAAATTGCATCCATTAATACTGTATTACAGCACTAGTAATAACTTGAGAAAGGCATTGCTCTGCACAAATAGGTTAAACATTTCATTAATACTAAGACCCCAGCCAGAAAACAACATAAAAAGTGTGAGATAAAAGCAGCTCAAACATTTCACAAGAATTTTGTAATTGGTTTTCCCACATTTATCTACAGTCGCTGATTTAGCCTTATATGTATCGATTCCAGTGGTGCTAGGACGTTAGCTATAATTACACTGAGATTCCCCTGTTGATTAGCCAGAGGTCACAACGATTCTGGTCTGCTGTAAATTTAAGGGGAAAAGAAAAGAAAAAATAGGTGACCTTGGTCCTTATATTATATTGACACTGTGGATTTCTGGCAGTGCAAGAGAGCTACAACGCTGAGGTCATAAACCAGCATAAAATTACAACCGCGACAACAGCATTCAATGAATTTGAGTAACGTGCTGCTGACACAAAGTTAAATGACTGACTTCTTCAATGTGCTGCTTTAGAGATAGCCCTCAGCTGAACCGCTGCTGACTGACACATGAGCTCTAATGCTGCAGAACGTCAGATGTGACATCACAGCCCACTGCCATCAGCACTGCGAAGCTGGAGGTATGAAATGTTAAGTAAAGTGAAAAATAAATAAAACCATTTATAATAGAATGCAGTAAAACATTCACCGCTGCCAGAGGAATTGCTTTATTTATGACTTTTTTTTTTTTCACTTCACACCCTGGTGTAATAGAGCTTCTGTCATCAGACTAAATGAACACGGGGGCTGCACACTGAACCTGAAGTGCTGTGAAAATAATGAACAAATTCTGTTTCTCAGAGGACTTCACTAGTCTATTTGAATTCCTTTAAGGAAATGTGGAATTGCTACAGAGTCCAGAGATGGAAACTGCCACTCCTCGTTTGCCCGACGGAGTTGAACACTTAAGAGAAACTGGCAAGCAGAAACACCTGGAGCTGATATTCAGAGATTCTCACTGACAAGAACCCTTATTAGACTGCCCACAGCGTGGGTTAGCTGCAGAACTAAGGGTCTGGACATAGAAGTTCACACAAGGAGGTTATTGCACCACCAGGAGCTGAAACATTATTTAACTCCACTGAAACGGGACATTCTTTGACAGAACGCTTTGCCGTAGGCATTAAAAAAGCACCGTCTTTTTCATTCCGTTCCCTGGAGTCATTCCATACTGCTGTGCATCTACGAGATCGACGTCCTGGACAGTTCAAGTTGTTCAGTAGACCAATGATGTGTAAACTGAATTTGGTGAAACTACAGTGTGTAACATTGAATTTAATTTTTGTAGTAACGTTTTTCGGGTTTGCACTTTGCAGATGGTCACTTCGGATTTGTGTCACTTCGGAAAGCTCATTTTGAGGAAAATTGGGTTGTACTGTTAGTTCATAGTCTATGCTACAGTGATTGGAAATAGGTGTCATTTGTGCTTTGACAACATTTAGCTCTTAAGTTATTGTTCTGGGTAGTTTGAATCTGAAAGTATATTGCCAACTTTATTGAACTCTTCCAAATTCGAAATCTATGAAGCTCTGTATCATCCAAAATAGCCTGCAGTATGGACCAGACTTAATGCAGATAGTCAAAAGTCCAGTGGTGTGAGTTTCTATACTCTAGAGATGTGAAATGCACTCAAGCTTGTAGCTGGATTTCAATCAGGCTGTGAACTGTATGTAGGTATCTTCAAATAAAATTTAATGCCTATTTAATGCCATTTAACGCCATTTTTCGTGGCAAGTTTCATGCCATCATCTCATACAATAGAACACCCCTGCTCCCGCCCCATTTTCACTCTCGCCACTACTGAGTTACAAGTGCACAATTTAGTTTTGCATCTCATGTATCGTGAAAAGAGTAGCAAGTCAAGGCGCGAAATTTGAACCTGCAGTGACAGATTTGAGAAGTTGCAAGTGCCAATTTGAGGTTGTACTGCAAATTTGAATGTTATAAGAAGTGCAAATATGTATTGCAAGTTTGTGTCTGTCGTTATATCTTTTTAAATGGCCTCTTACACATTTGTGACTGCTTGTCTGCAGCTTCAAATTCAAAATACAGGTTTGTCACTATTGTCTGCGAGAGCAAATCTCAGCGTTCAAGTTCAGATTTTTATTTTACAGGTTTTCAAATTGGACCAGTAAGTGTAAATGTTCGCATACAGGTACGAATATTTACTGTACAAGTTCTCAAATTCACATCTACGTGCTCTCGAGTTTTGCTACTAATTTACCTTCATATGAAACTGACCACTCGACTTGGAATTCTGGACTTGGAAAGCAGGAAAAAGGGTTCTTTGTCCCATCAAGGCAGCTCATCTGCATAGTTTATAGCGGTGTTAAAAGTTGTCCTATCTATTGAGAAAGCTGTTGCACATTGAATCATACATTTTACTGTGATGTCCCATATGACCAACTCAATTAGACTGAGCACATTAAAACAGTGCCAAGAATACATTTAAAACGAATAGGAATTACAAAAATACATCTTAAATCATAATTACAAGCACGTATAGTTAATTTAATATTACGATAAAATCATGGATACCCCAATATGACATGGGCAAGCAGGCTAACATAAAAACTTTGAGCTTTGAGCTAACATAAAAAGAGCTTTGGTTCGGCCACTTGGAATTCCTTTCTTATTCAATTTCGATACAAATCTGTTTGAGGCTCACACGTTTCAGTTTATGGCTGTTTCTTTTCTCTCTGTCAAAAGTGTCAATAGTAGCAATTAGGTGCCCTACTAGTGAGTTACCGGTCAAAGACAGGGGTTAGAACAGTTTCCAAGAGTTGGAATGCATGAGTCGCCCTGATGCTGTCCAGATTCTCTACACTCTTAAGAGTGCTGCCAGGCTGTAAAAAGAGTTCAGTCCTGCCCTTGAATACCGAATAGAGGGATATAGATCACTACGCAATGAGCTTTAACTGGCCAGTAAAATGGAACACTCTCAACATCACGGTAGAGAAAAAATTCCCCGTCTCATGGTCAGAGTAGAACAGGCTTTGATATTCATGCATCAATATGTTTATTCTTGGGAAATAAAGCAGGAACAGAGGAATTGCCTTGTCCTCCAGAGCCCAATTAACTCTGGTAAAAGGAAGTAAAAAAAAAAGCTGAATTGAAAAACAACACATGCCAAAAAGCTTCATTGCTCTGCCAGTCTCTTTCTTGGGTCTGGGAAGAAAAGTTAAACAATAGAGCACCTGAGCCACTTCCAGTGGTGGTAAGTAACGAAGTAAAAATACTTCCGTTACTTTACTTAAGTATTTTTTTGGGGATCTGTACTTTACTTGAGTATGTTTTATTTGCACCTGACTTTCACTTTTTACTCCACTACAATATTAAAGGCAAAATTTACTTTTTACTCCGATACATTTCCCCATGCCCGCTCCGAGTATTCATTACACTTGGCTTTCCAAACCAATGAAAAACGTGGTTTTCTTTGAGAAAAAAATAACGCACGCGCCTCACGCTCTTTGTCAGTACATACTCACATAGCAGTTTGTTCAGTTCGCCAGTTCAGTGGAAGATGATGACCACAGAAACAGTAGCAGCTCTCGTTGTCAGCAGAAATGATCTCGAGATTCGCGACAGGGATCACCCATGGCCATATCTCAAGGATATGTTTGAATTCACTGAAGTTAAGTAAGATTCTTGTCGGCTGAAATGTCTTCTTTGCCTGCCACGAACCGTGTTACAGTGCTTTCTATCAGTTCAGTTCTGGCGCCTCGGTCTCAATTGTAGCCTACAACGCGACGTGAGCCTACACATCACACGTTACCGAATAGGTCCGGTCCGGGACACTGCAATTCACCAAAGTTCATTATTTGCATAAGCCTTGCCGGTTAAACATGTAATTCACGTGCTGATGCGCTGTTCTAACGTCCGCTTTCCTGAGCGCAAACCCCCGACGCTCGCAGACAGAAGCCTATCAAACAGCGCCTGAATACTAGACTAAGTTCTCTTTCGAGTCTTGTTATGCTAATACTGTAAAATACACACAATGTTTACATAAAAATAATTGGCTATGACTAAAGTGAAAGCAAACATTTGAGAGAAAATCTGTTGTAATATGCGTCTATATTAAACGCGTGTCGCGTGCTGGTCTAAGCGACACTAGTAAATAGTGCTGCTGCTTGTAGCCTACTTAAAGGGATAGTTCACAAAAATAAATAAATAAATCTGTCATTATTTACTCACTCTGAATGTTGTTCCAAACCTGTATTAATTTCTTTCTTGTGCTGAATACAAAAGAAGATTTTTTTTTTGAATGCGGTAACCAAACAGTTGCTGGTCCCCATTAACTTCCAGGAGAGAAAAAAAAAACTATACACTGGGGACCAGCAACTGTTGGGTTACCCACATTATTCAAAAAAACTTTTATTTTCAACAGAAGAAAGAAACTCGGATTTAAAACATCTTGAGAGAATAAATTAAGACATTTTTTTCATTTTTGAGGGAACTATCCCTTTAGTGTTAATAAAAAAAAATTAAAAGAAAAAAAACACAAGGAGAAAATCACTCACTGACTAAGAACTTTAATAGTAGCTTTAATAAGAATCAATAATAGTGAAGTCTATGTAGTGTTTTAATTTAATATTTGTTCTTTTAATTACTTTCTTCAATGCTACTGTTAAATACACCTACTGCATTTGAAAAAAAGCACTGTTTATTTAATTTGAATATTAATTTGTGTAATGTTCATCTTGTCTAATTCTTTTTTAATAACAAAGAAAATAATGGCAAAGATTTTTATCTTCGCCACTGGCCTAAATGTATGCCTTTCTTTTCTCTTTTGTTACCTAAGGCTTTGTTTTTAACATAGGGACATTAGTTTGGCTGTAATGCAACATCCACTTGCAAAATAGTAAAACTTCACAAAAGAATCGTGATAAAAAAATCGTGATCGCAATTTTTCTAAAAAAAAAATCGTGATATGATATTGTTGCCATAACGCCCAACCCCTGAAATGAAGTATAGCATTATTTACAAACCAAGTTATTTAAGAGTTGTCAGTCATTCATAAGATCACTTAAGTGAATGTAGTAAATACAGGTAGTTATAAAGCATTTACTAGTGGTCAGTTAACTATGTGTGTGAGCTCATCTAAAGTGAGTATTCATGCCTTGTAAAGCATTTATAAAGGAGATTTAAAGGAGATCAATCTTCTAAACAGTAAAATGTAACAAACACAACACAGTGCTATAGAACATATTTAACAGCCTTTAAATCTCCTGTAATTGTCTTTTATTATTGCAAACTGAACAAATTCTTAATTGCAGTAATCTGAAAAATGATGTAATCTCATCATTTGTTCAATTAAGTAATTGCAAACCCCCCTCAAAATAATTGTTCTGCTTAATTATGTATATGTTACAGTTCATTGGAATGTTTACTTTTTACTTTCGGTACTTGAGTACTTTTAAATCGGATACTTTTGTACTTTTACTCAAGTGATGTTCTGAATGGAGGACTTTCTACTTTTACTGGAGTAATATTTATTTAAGTATATATACTTTTACTTGAGTATAACTTTTGAGTACTTTTACCACCCCTGGCCACTTCACGGTTAATTTTACCAGACTTCTCGACACACATAATTATCAAAATCAAGAGAGCTATTTTGATACTGTTAACAATGATTACTTGCTTCTTTGCTACACAAATTTGTTTTACCTATAAATACGGGGTAATTAAATTTCGCATAGCAACGTTGCATTCAAATGAGAGAGCTGCTCTTCTGAAAATGAGGTCAAACTAAATTTGTATAATAACATAGAAGCCCTTTATAGTCATCAAGTGTGAAATAATAAATTAACAAATTAAAAAATAATAAGATGTTCTTCCTCATCCACAAAACACCTGACTGTGTCTAATTACTTCAATTAGCTCATCAATTAAGTTGTGGGGAAAGAGTATTTGACACTGAAGTTAACTTAAAATCACGCATCTAAGGAGTTTTTTTTTTTTTAAATGGAATCAAGAATTATGAGAAAAACCTCTGGTTCTGAATATGTTGCATTTTGAAACATCCCACACCTCTCAGACCTGTGTGCCAGGAACACTCCCCTCAGGAACATACCATAATAGTAAAACGTGCAAAAAAGCTTCAATTAATTTAGCAGGTTTTAAAGATGGGCTATTAAGGTCTTACTTAGGCTACATCAAGTTTACAAAGCCCGATTTCTCATCTTTATGCCATTTCTCATAAATTACACAGTCAGGTTAAAATGGGTCACACTAGTTGATATCCAATGCATACTGCTGAGAGAAATGCTTCCAGGCAGCTCTTAAGCCAAATATCAGCTGGTGTAATGCATTGATGAAAGAGTGTGACATTGACATGACATGGGTCGATGTGTCCGGCTGCTCTTAAAAGCTTTTTCTTTATTTGAAATCATCCAGAATTCTGTCCAGACACTGAGATACTTTTTAGCTTACAACTTTCCATTGCTATCTTTTGTAAAAGAAGTGTGATCTTTTTCTGGGGATGATAGAATCCTTCTGACACACATTTATTAGTAGTGCTGCCTAAAACAGCACCATTTCTGTTGCTTATAGGGCTGTCACTATTGAGAAAAATCTAATTTGAATGGTTATCAAATATCAAGCAATGTATTCGAATATATTCAAATTTCGACATGCATCCTTTGCACTAAAGACATGATCGATAGCTCAAATAAAGCTGCTTGTTTATAAGAAATGTGCCATTCGTTTTCTAAGCAATCAGACTTATGAAAAAAAAAACCTGTTTACAATATTAAGCATATTTGTTTTGTATCGCTAAAAATAACTGGAAGCAAATGGCACCAGAAGCCAGACCAATTCAATTTACAAATGCCACCACCTGCTATTACATTAAAAATACCTTTTGTAACACTTTTATTCAGCTAGAATCCAATAAACTGATACTGAATTGATCTTGCCAGGGTTAAAGGATAAGTTCACTTTTAAGTTCAAAATTGTCTTTCTTTCTTCAGTCTCAAAGAAATGAAGGTTTCTGATGAAAACATTCCAGGATTTTTCTCCATATAATGGATTTCAATGGGCCCCAAACGGTTCAAGGTCCTCACTTGAACCACATGCTCGCCTTGCTCTGTTCTTTGATGATTCTGCTCTGTGAGACCTTTTCCACTTAATCACGTAATATGTGACGTCTTGAATGTCGAGACCTTTTCAACGTAATTGTGTATTACGTGACGTCATGAATGTGCATCGCTAGATTAGACCCTTATTCCTATTCTGGTGTTGTTGAAAGCCATTATATGGAGAAAAAAAAATCCTGGAATGTTTTCATCCAAAAACAAAATTTATTTTTGACTGAAGAGCGAAAACATGGATATCTTGGATTTCAGCAAAAGTTTTTTTTTTTTTTTTTTTTTTTTTTTAATTAACTAATCAATTAAGTTTAAAGGTGCGTTCACGCCATGTCATAATTACCGCAATTACGTGATTTCAATTTTGAAAAAGCGTCCACGTCAAGCTCATAATTACAGTTTGTAAAATGGGAATTGTACCACTTGACTGATGTGCCACCTGACCACAGCAGATTAATTTAGGCCTTTATAGTGGTGCCATAGAAATGCTTTGCTAGATTTAGGAAAGATGAGTGCCTTCTGTGTGTGCATCACTCAAAAATGTTTTTGTTTTTTTTTTTTTTTTTTTTGCCTGTTGTTCAGTCTAATTTAAAATGAGCTAAACTAACAAGATTTTTTTTTTTACATTTTGTCATAAATTGTTCAATCAACCTACAGAATATATAAAACTGAAGTTTACTTAATAAATTTGTGTTAAAACTAATTAAATCATTTTTGTTGACATAACTAACTGGGCAGTGTATCTGTAGTTCCTAGCATGCATTGGACTATAATTCAGATAAACTGAATTATATAAACATTTCTTAAAATCAAAGAGTTATTTTAAATTGTAGTAATATTTTACAATGTTATTGTTTTTAGTATTTTTTTTCTCGTTGAGCATAAGAGACTTCATTCAAAAACTGTAATAATAACATGATACAATTCAAACAAATTTTGACTGTTTACCTTGTGTGTTGACGCAAGCCACAGTTTGAGTCCTGGTTCCATTTCCACAGTTCCCTTTGCTGGGCACACAAACGCTCTCAAACAGCACCTGCCACAAAAAGCACACCGGATCCTCACAGGGCATTGACTCCAGGAGATGGGCACAGTTTTCTGTTCCAGATCCTTCCTCCAGCACCTCTCCTCCTCTGCTTGTAGCCTGTGAACAGAGCGAGAGACAGGTGGATTAGGGGTATTCTGAAAATGAGTGCCAGTTTCTGGCCAGTGAGTTCTGAACTGAAATTCTAGCGGTGGTTAAATATGCCTGTCATAGAAACTCATTTCAAAAAGCTTTCTGTCACAGCTTTTGTTAGCAGAATAAATTCCTCCTCCTGCTTTGTAATTTACCTGAATACACAATTTTCATTCAATCATTTGTAAAGCTATAAGCGACGACTACAAACTGAGACACAAGTCATGACTGAAATAAAGCTGGAATGTGAGGATTTAACACCTTAAATTACTGTTTAAACGTGTGAAATATCTGAAAACTCTGTTCTCAAAAAAGGTCTGCTAGAAAGATCATTCGCCGTCATCTTTTAATTTAAGCCTTTAAGGGAAAGAAATATCTAGGCTAGTTTTAATTAATATTGAATAAATTGGCATACGTTCTCAAAGCCAGCTCTGGACGACATCAATATGCATTACAGTACAGTGCTTAAGCAAGAAAAAAGATGAATCGAGCATTACTCCAAGCATAATTCATCAAACAAGATGATGTGATGGCTAACACGTGGGTGGAATGCTAGGTGTCTGATACCATCTCATCTTGTTTATGGTCTGTGAAGAGTAGATACTAACTCCTCATATCTTTACTCCTTGACTATGTGCAAGTCATGGCATGCCAGTATTGAGATTTGGTTTATCTCACACCCCTGAAGGGGGGCTTGACTCTGCAGTCCAGGGAAAATCATAGTGTCAGCCAAGCCTTTGAAATAATCAAAACACCCTACAGCTCTCAACATTGCTTTAACACAAAATCGACTCTATAAGACATGAGTGCATTGTGTGAGGAGAGCTCTGTAAATAGCACATATATAATTTAGACCTTGAGGAAAACAAGTTTGCTTCACTTAACACCAAATAATTAAGCGACATCAAAAACACTCTGTATAAGAACAGATGTATACCATATCATTCAGTAGGCTGAAAACTAGTCTATATTCTATATATGTATTCAAAACAAGGATATTTTGTGTAAAAAAAATAAAATTAAAATAAAATAAAAAAAACATGCCATTGTCTCTCTGTAGACAGCATTGTTGGGAAAGTTACTAAACTTGTAGTCAATACCACCTAAACTGTGACCAAGACACTACCAAGACCAGAGGGTATCGAGACCAAGACAGACCAAGTCGAGACCAAGGCTGAGACCAAGTTAAGACCAAGACCAAGTCGAGACCGAAGGGGGAAAAAAAACTAGTGTTGTTGAAGCTAAGAAATAACTTGTAATAACCTGTCGTTTTGTCATTATGGTTACACACACACACTGTTGGCGGTGTGCTCAAAGTCATTTATCAGTTGTGCAGTTACCCAAAATCTCCTGAATGAAGCCGCTGCGATCAGTGGCGCGAATTACGGTGTTTTACTGTGTTCACTCGGACGTGTGCTTCAATCCGTTGCGGATATCATCGTGGATTGTAGTATTGTATATATATAACTCCCAATGAATGCTTATTATAAATAGTTATTAGGTAGTGGTTAAGTTTAGGTATTGGGTAGGATTGAGGGATGTAGATTAAGGCTCTAGAATATGTTCATGCAGAAAAAAGAAAAGAAAAAAAATTCAGTTGTGCTTGCTCATTATAATAATAATGAGTGTTGACAATAATGTGTCAACACTCATTATTATTTTCTAGTACTATGCATATTAATATGCAACTAGTTAACAGTGAGAATTGGACCCCAAACTATAGTGTTACCATTTAAATGTATCCCTGAATGTGTAAATAAATGTAAATTAAAAAGAGTTAATGTTCACCACTACAGCAGAACTGGTTATATTTTGTACAGAATATATTGTGGTAATTAAATTAATTTATTTAAAATATATGACGTTCTTATTATAATGTGCATAATAATGTTTTTAAAGTACCATTACATTGTAGTACTGAGCATTAATTATCTACATTGACTTAATATGGAGTTACAGCAAATGTTTGGTTTTAGGGTTAATTGTAATTATGCATAATTACACAGTTATGTGTAACTGTCACCTTAAAATAAAGTGTTTCCATGTTTTATTATTGTAAGTATAGTTTGTATTATTATTATTATTATACATACTTTACATAATATGGCATTTAATTGAACCTATACACTAAAATGCATGTTTTGTTCATTGAAGACAAAACAGGCTGAAGGTGCAACAAATAACTTCCTGCACCTCTGAGCCCCAAAATGAGCATTCTTCTTCAGTAGATGACAAAAGCTCAGACACCCAAAGAACAAATTACATCTACACATCATTCCGAAACTACACATGAGCAGTATAGTGGAGGATATAGACATTGACATTGACACACAAACAGCACTGTTTCTGGACTAAAAGGAATGCCTGGACGGCCGATGGTCTCCTCTTAACTGTGAAAAACAATTTGGTGGAGACACATCCCTGCGATTGAAAGGTTCACAGGAGCTATTGGCCTTATTGATAGGAAAGACTGGATGGTTGGAAGCAGCGTTTCACTTCCAATACTTCAGAACCTTAGCAGTCCCATTTGCTCCCTACTCACATTAATGCTGGATAGAATTTGCTATTTACAATCATTACCAAGCCGGTGTTCAATTCATTCCTCCACACGGCAAGATCACACAAAGAGGATAAAAATATGACTGCGGGCAAAACTGCAGATTTGTAATGCACTAGACACGTTAATAAAACAAAACAAAACAAAAAAAAAATCTACAAGGCTCCTCTGATGAAATCTATGTTTGTATATGTAGGGCAGAAGTTCATTTTTTTCTGTTTTTGAAAGCTCTAGGCTCTGCATTTCTGCATTGTTCATCTAATATCAAAGATCAAACGTCACTCTCTGAAACTGCAGTAAGGTGATGAAGTGCTTGACAACAGTAAATATAATCTTTTCTAATGAGGTCTAGTCTAAACAATGTATAAAGAGACACCCTATCAGACAATCCCATTGGGAAGACACATCACAAATCTCCTAGACAGCAATCCGTTTAAATGGAAAGCAAATCTTTCTCAGATGGGTTTCTTGAGAGGAAAATAATTGTGATCTCAGATACGTCTTCCTCAAAAGTTCTCTTGATAACTATTTTCGATAACTAGTTTCATCAAAATGTCAACATTCTTTTTCTTACAATTTCTTATATTTGGAAATCTTTCAATATACATGTATATGATGGATTGAATTTGAACCGTCATTTTGTCTAAGCAGGTGAATGATAATAGTGCAGCACGTTGTCAACGTAGGGATTATTCTTACAATTGCCCAGAATGAGTCATTTCAACTTGAAAGCCCCACATATATATAACTGATTCATGTGACATCAGTCTGCCCTCTGCTAAATTTTCTCATTAAAGGCCAGTACTCTGCCAGCTCGCTTCAGTGACAGATGTTATCACCTCTCACCAGAAGTGGTGTCAGTTTTAGATACTGTTACCTCTGGGTGTAGCTCAGCGGAGAGGTGGTACAATTGTCAATTTTATTCAGTATTTATTAATAAGAGGGCAGGTTTCTTTAATTATTGATGAAATTTCACTCCCATGTTGTCCTGACCTTTTCGTCCATGTGTCTCCATGCAGTTGTCGTGGAGACAGGCCCCCCAGGAGGACCAGGGTGAGAGCAGGCACAGCTGTGGGCACAGTATGGAGCAGGGCTGCACCGCAGACGGCAAATCTCCAGCACACAGAAGCCCACTTACAGGCCTAGAGACTACAAAATGACAGAAAGACAAAGACACACAGTATAGTGAGAAATCATCCATATATCAGGCAGGAATTTTTCTTGACAAAATATAATTCAGCATAAAGTATTATTTCCGATCTCTCATGCTGAGCAACAATTCCCAACCCCAAACAAAGAATAACATCCATTCAGAGTCTGACAGTAACTGAGTATATTTATCCGAGTACAGTACTTAAGTACAATTTTGAGGGATCTGAGTTCTCAAGACTTTACTCAAGTACATTTGAGAGGCAAATATTGTACTCTTCAATCCTCTACATTTCTATCCATACAGATCTATCACGGTTGTGAGTACCCGTTACCACTTATTGGGACAGCCTATCAGCAATCACCTTCAGCTTTCCGCCAAAGTCAACTCCATGGTCAGATTTAAATAAGAGACCAAACCATGGACAAAACAATGGATGAAGACACAGCAGGTCCATCCTGGGAATGTGCCAACCCGTGGCCCCACCTCGCCAGACTATTTCAATTTTCAGAATTTTCAGGAATTTCTTAAATGTCCACCAGTTGTTGATTGAATGAAAGCTGACCTGAATGCAAGCTTGCAGTTGATGGTGCCCATTGACTTCCACTGTATTTTGTATTCATTCTATAGAAGTCAATAGTGCCAATAAATTGTTTGGTTACCCATATTCTTCATTTTTGGGTGAACTCTCCCTTTAAGCACGGATCCTGCCATTCTTTACCAAAAAGCGGCCTGTCGTTTCCCGGAAGAACATTGACATTTTGATAAAACATTACAAGGTCAAAAATAAATAAAAAGTAAAAATGGCACACATGGATGGATGATGTGTTTTAAGATCATTAATATGCATTTCATGTCTATTTCATGCTGACAATTTGCAACACATTTAAATTGACATTTCATGTATTTCCAATATGAAAACATATTCATGGTGATAACTTTTATGGTCAGACATGATTGCATCCATCAATAATTGATTAGAATCGTGAAATGAGACTGTTGTACTAGAATGGACCCAGACTGAATGTGAATTTGTAGAAACAATGCTTAAATAGCTATTTAGCTATGGATTAATATTATCCAATAGCCTGCATGGTCTAAAACATTAGCAGACAAGGAAAGTGTTTGTTTGAAATTTGTGAAATTTGTTTTTGTTCTAGAATAACCTGCACTGAACACATTGTTCCAATAAGACCAGGACATTGCATTGACTTTGTATTGCATTGATTCTCAATGTGACTTTTGTCAAACAAGTGTTCAAAAGTTCGGGCAAATGAAATCTCTGGAAGGTCTCAAACTTTGACTGTGTTCTGTTAACATTAGTGTGAGTTTTCTGGGTCAGGTGGAAAGCAAACATCACTGTTGATTTTCATTGATTTATATCCCCAAACAACATTGATTGAAAGGAGTCATCTTCATCTGTATGCCTTCTCAGCTCAGCTTGTCTCAAATCCATCCAAACACTGCTTTCACCTGGCTAGTGCAGCTCCTCAAAATTAATTTCAGAACAAGGTGACTCCCTTTAACGACCTCTAATCATAGGGAAAATGGCAAATCTTGGAAACAAATGTTATGTTCCAGGCTGTGCAGGGGATGTGAGGACTTTACAAACCCGTCCCACAGAAAAGAAATGTCAACAGGCATGGTTGATGTAATTATCGGATACCGCAACAGTTTAATTCTAAGTTGTTAGTTTTCTCTGCCCATTTCACAACAGACTTATTCTCTAACCTGGGACAATATCAAGCAGGCTTCTCTCAGCATCTCATACTGAAGATTCAATTCCAACTATAATCCCGCAAGTGGTAAGTAGTTATTTTATTAACGATAATTTAGACTGTGCTATTTAGATCCTGTCACGGTTCATGAATTCTCTCTCTCTCTCTCTCTCTCTCTCTCTCTCTCTCTCTCTCTCGTCTTGTGTGCTGTTGTGTGTGTGTCTGTGGGCATGATCACTGATCATTTATGATCAGCAGTGCCAGCTGGCTTCAATTTGTTTGTCCCTTTATATGTTCAGACTGGTGGCTTGTGTTGTCAGATTATTGTAGCTTTTCCGGTGTGTTTTCTGTTCCTTATCCTGTGTTCGTGTTGGATTGTGGATTCCCTGTCATTTTTGTTTGGATTCTCTGCTCTTTCACTGGATCAACGAGCACCATCACGAGGGACTATCACGGGATCAGAGCACCAGTTGCGCTTTAATAAAGAGCGTTATTGCATTTACATCCTGTTACTGTCGTCCGTTACAGATCCAGGGCAAGATCCTAGTACAGTAACAAAAATGACAAACTCCAATTGAGTAAGGCTGAGGTTAATATTTCTTGCCTGTGTAGTACTAGAAATCTACAAAATAATACAGTAGATACATATATAAATTACCTTACGTCAAATAAACCTTATGTCAAATAATTTGACTTTTATCTATTTCATCAACAACACGTCAGGGGCTTAACTACTATATATATATATATATATATATATATATATATATATATATATATATATATATATATATATATATATATATATATATATATATATATTCTTTTTGTGGAAAAAGTTATTTTCGATTTATTTTCAGGATCTTTTGATGAAAAATAAAAGTTTATACTGAACAATTATACTGTATGCCTTAAGGCCCGTTCACACCAAGCACGATAACTATAAAGATAACTATAAAGATATAATTCTAAAAATCGTTCTCTTCTCCATATTAAAGAATAACAGAGTTCACACCACAGCTATAACGATAAAGATATGAGGAACGATATCGTTGGGATCACTTTCAGAACGATTTTTTTTCCAGCTGTCCAACGATAAAACACTGACAACCAATCAGAATCGTGCATTTAAAATGGCAGATGACATTGCAAAGAAGTTAATCGTCAGGTAACAGTTACAAAAAAAATCCTCCACTGTTTGACAAGTCAAACCCACGTTTCAATGATAACTACGTTAAAAAAGATGGATATATGGAAAGCATTCTGGGAATAAACGGTGAGAAGTATTCACAATGAGATTATGCAGTTTAGCGTGTTACAAAATTACCTCAGGTAGCTGCTTGGCTATCCAGCGCTAGTTGACAACATTGCTGAAGTACTAGGTGATGTTTTTATCCCATCATTGAATTCGTCAGCTAAATCCAGATATTACACTAGACATGCTAGATTCACTGTTTAGATGCGCTCCAAACACCTCTTGTCTGTACCCAAAACAAAAAGCGCCTGTTTTTCCTTTTGATATTTGTTTGATACGTAAAGCAGCAACAGGTCATTTAGGCGCGCGGCGCGTGCGCTACTCTGAAACCGAAGCGCGCACGTGCGTGTTTAGAATAAAAAGAACGTTATCGGTCGTTGGTGTGGACGCATATATAGTTATCTTTATCGTTATCTTTATAGTTATCGTGCTTAGTGTGAACGGGCTTTTATGCTGTATAAAAGTATAAATTTCTGACTTTACACTATTCAACAGTAGTTTATATAACATATGAAGAAATCAAGAGATGCAGCTGAAAAGATGCACAGAGCTATACAGTACATGTTTGTATAGCCACACTGCTGAACTCACAGTCAGATAGACAAAAACCTTACCCTCTTTTCTGTGATGAGGGGTGGAGTTGTCTGGGACCTGGACACAGTACAGCTGCCTGGTCTGAATGCCTCCACCACAGAGAACACTAACATTGTTAAGCCTTCTGTCCTGTTGGCTGAGGAGAGGGGCCACTTGACAGTCCCCCCAATCTGTGGTCTTCCACACATACCTGGAGAACAAAAGCACTGTGGTGAAATACACTTCTTTTGTTTTGGACCTATAGTCTCATTATATTGTGCTGGGCTCCTTACAAAAGTTGCATATTGGTAAATGAACACAGAGAGCGGCCTGCCGCTGAAAGATACTAATAGGCTTAGAGTCCAGTTTTTCCGGTAGGAAACCATCTACTAAAGGAAATGCATTAACTAGGCAAAGTGTTATAAAGCAGCAGTTGTTTTTTTTTAATGAAATAACAGTCTGCTGCTATTGATCAAAAACCTAATCTCATTAATTAGCTTCTTCTAATCTTTGCAATGCTTGGATGCAACAGGGGTTCAGTAAATAAATACTTGAACACAACACTTGAAAAATCATTAAGAACATTTTTTTACACTTTTTACAGTAGAAATGAATTATTATTGGGAGGCTAAAATACAAACCTAGGGCAGTTTGGAAGTAAATCTCCGATGATGTTGCAGGCTTCCTTTTCTTCAAGAGCAGCGCATTCTTTGCCAAGTCCAATAGGAGTTTGCGTTATGCTTCGAGTCCTGACCCGAAAACCAGGTGACATGTCTGATGCCCTGCATGTCTTTGAACATGGGCTCCAAATGGACCAATCAGAGGTCTCGCAGTCTCTGGGCATAATGCACGACTGGAACGTTCCAGGCCCGTTGTCAAGGGTACAAAGACTACGAGCAAGAAAACAAATAAATTAAGAATGACGTTGTCGAAGGTACAAAGACTGAGCAAGAAAACAAATAAATTAAGAATGAGAAGCACAGAAAATATATTCAAACATTTCAATGCTGCCAAAAAGAACAAAAGATAGTTTTTGTTATTTAGAGTTAAAAGAACATTGTGAGAATATGGTTAATAAAATTAGATAACATCTATGCTAATTGATAGGGCATAATGAAATACCTTTATGCATTCTGTATTTATGAATTTGTGATTCAGTTTAAACAATCACAAAACAACAGATTATGAACCTATAGCAAAAATTTTCAGCCAAATTTTCAGTGCATAATTTGCATAATTATTAATACAATATGTGGCAAGTGAAGTCTAAATAAATTATTTCTCAGAAATGTTTCATTATTCATTAGTCTTAGCATACTTGTGTGATTGTAAAGCAAACAAGTGCATTTTTGGCATATAAAGACACGAGTGTAATGAATTTAAAGTGAAGTAGTTATTCACCTTTGTGTCCAACAAAGCAACGTCTGCAATATGAAATATGAATAAATTCACAACAGATTGGATATTTAATTAGCGTATAAGTCACCAGATTCAATTACTTGTGTATATCATAATCCATTTGTGTAGCATTTATTTTCACTTCATTTTACATGATAATAGGACTATAATTGGAAAAACTGCAGAAATTGAACTCAGGTGGGAAATATTCAAATCACTACATTTCATTAAGCATGCACATAGGATTTACAAATGATTATGTTAATTAGAGTGAATGCTCTCTCTCACTGTAAAATAACAGCGGCCTCTCTCTTGTTATTCTACACCTGTAGTAAACCTGTCAGACCCTATTCTGCTCTACAAACCCCTACACACTCCCTCCCATTTTGAACTGAATGAAGATGCTCCAAAAACTGTGTTAAACAAATGTGGGAAACTCAGAAAGAACGAATAAAAAATGCACCAAGAACACCTACCTTTCCATAGATAAAAGACATTTCAATCGCTGAACCAACTAAAATTCACATATAAAAAATGCATACGGACAGAATATAGTCAGGTCTTGCTGTCAGATGCAGATTTGATCTCAGTGGAAATAATGCAACACCCAAGAACTGCAAAGTTTCATAAGCTTTTGTCTTCATAACCCAATGACAGGTGACAACGCCAAAAGCGTGAAGAATGAAGATATCTGTATGTGTAGCAGCCTATTTTCACCTGACATGAGGATTAACAAGGGATGATCCCCATTTTACGGTCTGTTTAAAGTCACATCAAGAAGTGTTGCTTTATGCTCTTAGTTTTACAGCTGTTTGAACTTCATATAAAGCAATAAATCACACATTATATATATATATAAAACACACACAAAACTATTCCTTAAAAGGGTCATGAATCGATAAATCATATTCTCCTTGGCATTGGCAGTCATTGATTGTACTATAACAAATATCCTGAAAGTTTCAGAACTTAAACTTACTTGTTAGTATAAAATTAGCTTTTATTGAAACCAATCATTTCAGATTTTGTCACATTAGTACGTCATAGTGCGACGAAAGACGCCTACTTCTACATCATTGCCTCTTCAGCCCAGCACACCAATTTGCATGTTATGTAGTGGTAAAAAAATTATGAGAGAGATGCAAACACAGGATTATTCAAGCAACAAAACGATATAGATGCCTCTGAAGGTTACAAGATGTTTTGAAGTGTTAAGTTGTGGAAAAACACAATCTTTGCACTACCTTCCTTGTGATCCTACCATTCAGAAAGTGTGGATGAACTTTATTTTGAACATGAACGCTTCACTTCATGTTTGCTTCATTTTACTGTGGATTCGTTTTTAAACAAGAAACAGTTCAACGCGGGCTTTTCAGATAGACTGAAAATAAAAGACAATGCACAAACTACTTTGGATCCGACAGTAATGTCGCAAAACACAATTATGACAACACATTCTCAACCCAATGCGTCATCTTTTGATCATGCGATCCTACAGCGTCATCTAACTGACGCTAAAGGAAAAGCGTCAGTTAGATGACTCGGGTAGGTTTAGGTCTGGGTAGGGGTAGGGTTACACGCGATCCTTAGGACGTCATCTAACTGACGCTAAAGGGTGCCTAAAGCGTCAGATATTGAAGCATGGTCAAAATGTTAGTTAGGTGAGGACTAGGGGGTGAGAATGGGCTGATTATGACTAACAGTGTTTTTTCGTTTGTCACTAATTGCTTTGTCTGTTACAGATCGAAGAAGCTGCAGTTTTATTAAATTTAAAACATGACTTTATCGAAAGGATAAACTATGAATAGCCTAACCTATGAGTGTAACAAACGATGGTAGGCTATATTTATTCATAATTCTATTTACTCGAAACACAGTAGTCAGCCTTTGTCAATTATAACTGTGGTAACTCCAAGTACTTGTTTTAATATGCATAACCAACGCATTCTCACCCCAAGGCATCACCTTTGACCATGCTTCAATATTTGATGCTTTAGGCGCCCTTTCAGCGTCAGTTAGATGACGCCGTAGAACTGCGTCATCTAACTGATGCTAAAGGAAAGTGTCAGTTAGATGACGTGGGTAGGTTTAGGTCTGGGGTAGGGATAGGGTTACACGCGATCCTAGGGCGTCATCTAACTGACGCTAAAGGGTGCCTAAAGCGTCAGATATTAAAGCATGGTCAAATGTCAGTTAGGTGACGCCTTGGGGGTGAGAATGGGCTGGCATATCTATTACCAAATCATAACAGTTGGCATTTAATCCAAGTCTTGAATTCGGCACGTATATCAAAACTCTGTGTTTGAGAGAGAGGGTCAAAACCGGATAGAAAATAGATTATTAGTTCTAAATTAGGATGTTTTTGATGCAAAAATCTTGATAACAGTATACATAGATGCCTTTTTTTAAATTTTAGACTGGGGGTCCCTGAAATATTGAAAATATTCAAACCCCTGTATTATTATACATAAACTACCTCAGAAAGCAAGCTGCAGCAGACAACACCATAAGACAGGTAAAATAGAGCAATGACATGAAAGTCTACATTTGAGACTTAAAACCTTTCTCATGAGTGCCTGCCTGAATCAATATTTTGCAAAGGAGGCATCTTTAAAGTCATGTTCAAAGCCTGCCTTAGTTCCAGCATTCATTATCCTCAGTTTGCAGGAAATCTATACTCTTGTGAGAGAAGGATGAGCTACATCTCAACGACTTCTAATTCTACTGAGAGCGAGACCGAAAATGAGAATAAAGCACAAACTACAGCGTAACAGTGATTGACTGTCATTCCAAACTCATACTATGGATGCAGAGATTGCAGCAAGAGAGTGAATTCAATCCTTCCTATCATGCAAGAGTCAGTTCTGATCAGAGATCCAGCTCTTCCATACTGCCGTCGCTGCTGTCAGGGGCATGTTTCTCTGCACACCTTCTATAGTAGGACAGCAGGAGGGAGATTAAAGGAGGACTAACCGATTTAGCTAGCCCCACTTCACAGAGCCTCTTCGAAAATCCAGCTGAACAGCAATTCCTTTCACACAAGCAGCAGCAGTACCTTGCTTTCAAGAGCATAATCTGGGATTTAGACCTTAAAAGGGTTTATGTTCTCAGAGGGTTTGTCTTTCAGGCATGCATTTCTTGTACACAGATTATTGTAAATTGAATAGACGCGCTTGATGTGTCTGCGCACTGTTAGGGCTTCTTACCTCAGCATGGCATTCTTGCCGTCGCTGCGCACGCAACGAACTTGGCGCGTCTGGTAGCCGATTTCCACATCCAGGCCCTTGAGACTGTGGTGGTGGTGAAGGTGGTGATGGTGGTGCTGGGAGCTCTGGATATGCCGTTTCACGGTATTCCTCTCGGTATCTCCCGTGCTGAAGTCCAGCATGGTCCTTCCGCTCATCCAAAGCCCCTTGTGTTGCGGCTGCCTGCACTCGCTCCAGGGGCCGACTTTAAGGCTGTAGTGATGCTCACTTTCCCCAACCGGACAGGGTAAAAGGTTAGCGCAATTCCTGAATTTGGGTGAGGTTAGGGCAGTTAGCACCTCCGTACATCGGCGCAGCTAGCACATGCCGGGTCCGATGCTGAAGACCCATGCCGCAAGTTCGACTGCAGCCGGACCAGGAGGAGAAATCAGACACAACGCAGTCATGAGGGCATGGGATTAAGCAGGCCTGTTCGAGTGCCGGTCGTGGGGAGAAGAACTCACATATCCTCTCCGTAACAGCTGTGCGGTTCGAGGTGCGCACGCAATGGACTTTCCGTCTCTGGATGCCGTGCTGGGCTGTGACGCACTCCGCAGTCCGAGGTTTGAGCTCGTTGGACTGGAACGGGGCTAGAACGCACGGCCCCCATTCTGTCACCTCCCATTCGAAGAGATCCTGGTGCCACTCACACACTTTAAAACATGACCTCTGGCTCTCGGGTTTGTCTGCGTGCCGGCAGTTGGAGTGGTGCGTGGTCCAGCCTTCTGTGTGGATGCACCACACCGTTCTGGACTGGACCCCACCAGTTCCACATTCTTCCCCCATACACCTGCCCCACTGACCTGGAAAAGTGGAGACGAAAGAAAGAACTTAATTTTTCACATAAATACCTCAGCACTTGTAACTATGAGCTCAACCCAGTGCGCGCACATAAATCATCAGGATATCTGTGATAGAGCACGTCACCTGGACTGCATTATGCTTTTTGTGTGTCATTTTTTAAGCCTGACTGACCCAGATGAACTTTCACAATGCAAAGAAAATCTACATTATACAATTTAAGAAATTTGGAAAACTTAAAAACATGGGAAATTTTGGTTTATTCATCACATAATGCTACCATAACATGGCTTCAGACATATTTCACTGACATATCAGTCAGATTTTCTTTTCTTTTTTTATGTTTTTAAATGTTCTCTAATGCTCACCAATGCTGCATTTATATGCTCAAAAATGCAGTGAA
Source organism: Hybognathus amarus (assembly GCA_030378365.1). Taxonomy (NCBI): domain Eukaryota; kingdom Metazoa; phylum Chordata; class Actinopteri; order Cypriniformes; family Leuciscidae; genus Hybognathus; species Hybognathus amarus. Next base: position 657,937 of record JAQIUQ010001106.1, on the reverse strand, counting down.
ACATCACTATTGTAAAATGTAAATAGGCTACAATTTAATAAAATCAAATAAAAAAAGTTTCTGTTGAAATGTATTTTAAAATGTAACTTATTCATGTGATGGCAAAGCTGAATTTTCAGCATCATTACTCCAGTCTTCAGTGTCACATGGTCCTTCAGAAATCATTCTGTTGATACGTTAATTTGGTGCTCAAGAAACATTTCTGATTATTATCACAGTTTAAAATGGTTTGATGCTTAATTTTGTGGAAACCATTATATATATATATATATATATATATATGTATGTATGTATATATATATATATATACATATATATATATATATATGTATGTATATATATATATATATATATATATATATACAGCTATGGAAAAATTAAGAGACCACTGCCAAATCAGCAGTTGCTCTGGATTTATTATTTATATTATAAATAATAAATCCAGAGCAATTGCTGATTTGGCAGTGGTCTCTTAATTTTTTCCATAGCTGTATGTCATTCATCCTTTTAAAAAATATATATTACCAAACCCAAACATTTGAATGGTACTGTATCTGAATTAAAAATAAATAAATAAATAAATAAATACACATTACAAACACTGCTAAAATATCTGCTGTCCATTGTACTAACACCCAACTTGAAATTGTATATTATCACTGTAGAGCAGATAAAGAAATGTTTAATGAAATGTACATGTTGCAACAGTGAACAAAAACATTGAACAGACACTTTGGCAATTATTGCACTATACGGAATGTGTGTTATTAGGGACTTTGTATAATAAAAATGCTATTATTTTAGTGGTTTGTTTCATTTAAATTGATAGCCCCATTAAAAGCTCATCTGTGCAAACTGAAAATAGAAGTAAAAAAATAAATAATAAAATAATAAATAATGTTAGCTGGAAAGCAGCACTCTCAGCAACAACATCCTAAATTGCTGAATAGTACTGTAGCTCATTGGAGCACATCATTAGTTATTTCTTCATGAGACACCACCACAGGTTTCCCACAACACCATGTTAACGTATTTAAAGGAATTAAACATCCCTCACACTTTAAGCTAAGTGTGTAAAATAGCCAATGCAATGTAAACACCATCCTTTCACATTCATACCCCTATAGAAGCCAAGCGTTTAAAGGCATTTCACTGCTTCCCACAGACTCCCTCCAGAGTACAGATAGACTGCACATGCACAAATGGATCAAGATTGATTTGTCGTCTGTTATTGTAACTGCAGGTATAAACCTGAATATATATATATTCAGATGGTGAATGCAGCTGTTGTGTTCTTTAAATTCACATGCACTTGAAGCTGAAGAGTGTAATTTCTGCGTCAATCGCATTCATTTACACATTGAATGAAATTACAAAAATAATAACGGTTTACAAACTGATAGTTTCACAAAACATGCTAATGGTTAAGTCAACTTTGCTGTATTGAACTGGTTTGTATGTTTAAAAAGCAGGGAATCAAATATTATATTGCGCAGACCAAAGATGAATAACCCTCTCAGTCTGCAGACACTCAACCTCAGAATCAGAATCATATTCATAGACATAAGAGTGTGAACTATAGCTTGTGGCGCTATACAAAAACGAGCAGGCACAGACTTAACATGGTTATTTGTAACGCTGAACACAGATTTCAGAGTGAAGAATCAAGAGGAGCAAATATCTACAATACAAACACGACAACAACCCATTGCATGTGGTGAGAGACCTGCAAACTCAGAGGTGTAAAAGGTGACATGTTTATGAACTATATACGTAGTTGTTGGAGGGTATTTTTGTGATATTAACATGTAAACAAAGCATTCTGGTGCACTTTGTCAAGTAAATAGAGCAAAAAGACAACATTTGCTTCAAGTAAAAAAAAAATTTGACATCAATGTAGATGATGTTCAACAAATGTATGCAAACAAATCAAAACCTTAGAGTGATCTTTGACTCTTCATTGTTTTTTGATAAGCAAATTAGTGCTGTTATTAGAGGAAGCATTTTCCATTTGAGATCTATTGCAAAGTTGAAGAACCTTCTTTCAAGCAAAGATTTAGAAGTCACAATCCATGCATTATTACATCTCTATTGAGACTATTGCAACTCTCTTTATTGTGGCCTTCCTCAATCTTCATTTTCTTGATTACAAAGTGTTCAAAATGCAGCTGCAAGACTGTAGACTGGGTCTAGAAAGAGGGATCATATTTATCCTGTTTTGGCATCCCTTCATTGGCTTCCTATTAAGTTAAGAGTTGATTTTAAGATCCTTATGTTTGTTTATATAAGGCGTTGTCTGGCTGTGCACCAAGGTATATTTCTGATGTTATTGTGCCATACTGTCCTGCTACGGCACTTAGATCTTCAAATCACTTGCTTTTAAATGTGTCACAATGTCGCTACAAATTAAAGGGTTATCAGGCCTTTTCTGTGGCTGGGCCAAAGTTTTGGAATGCTCTCCCGTATCATGTGAGGTCTTCTCCTTCATTGGTCATTTTTAAATCTACTCTGAAAACACGTTCTTTAGCTTTTGGAAACTTGTAATTTTATATATATATATATATATATATATATATATATATCAGCACCTTGGATCAATTTGTATTGTGTTAAAAGTGTACGTTGTTACTTCTAATAAATAAAGGTTGTTGTTGTTGTTGTTGTTTGTGAAGCTTTCATGCCAAGGCAGATTTGAATGTTCTGCTGTGATCGCACTTGTCAAAGAAATAATAGACATACAAGAATCGTTGTCATTTAGGAATAAGAACACATGGATGTCTGAATTGAAATAACAAACTTTCAATGATTAATTGTGCAGCTCTGGTCCACATGAAGCAGAATTACAGCAGAATTAACCCAAGCTAGCACATCTGAACAATACACAGTACTGCATGTTTTTACTGAAAGAATCAACATTTTTTTAATTAATAACTTTAGCAATTGATTCACTGACTTGCTCAAAGACTGAACAAATCAGCATTTTTTTAACAATCAGTTAAGTGAATAATTCAATAAAACTCAAAGAATGAATGGATTTTTGAGTAAATCTGTTGAGTGATAGTTCATTGACTCACTTAAAGCTAGTCGTTTAAAAGTCCATCAGTTGAATGACTTTTTCAATGATTCCCTCAAAAAAAATCAGCCTTGTTTGTAGCCACCTACTGGAGTAACAATTTAAAGGCCTTGTGCCCACCAAAGCGTTTTTCCACACGCCTGGCGTATGTTTTCAATTGCTTTCAATCGGAACATTTTTTTTTTTTTCACGCTGAAGTGCTGAGCACCCGGCGTTTTTTTACTGGTTGCTGAGAGTTGAAAAATATTCAACTTAGGATATAATGCTGCGCTAATCAATGTCACTTTTTAACCAGCCATCCAATCACAGTGGTGGAGGGGCGGGGCTAATACCACACCAACCAACTGTCACAACATTCTTTCTGTACAACATCAACCAGCCGAGCTAACCGAACAACATGGATGAATTTGTTTTTTATTATGAATCAAATTATCTGCAAAATCAGTTAAAAGTAAACTGTGCTGCGGATATTCTGTATCATAGCAACGAAACGTCTCAACGGAAAAAAACGCTGCGCTGTCAAAACGCTCTCAAGGGCCCACAGCTAGGCGTCTTCAGCGGAGCGTCTGAGCGTTTTCAGCTGGCGCTTGGAGGACACATGCCTATCTCATGGAAAGAGTCAGAGGAAAACTCTGTAACACTTTACAATTAATTCATGCTTAACTAATGCACAGATAATACTGAATTAATGTGTAAATAATGATTATTTAAGCTATTCATTAATGATTACCACATTAGGAACTGATTAAGAGTATGTGCGGTTAATGTATTAGTTATTATGGAATTGTGGATTAATTCCATAATAACTCATTTTTTAAACTAATAGTGTCAATTGATATGTTAATTACCAGAATGAGCCAAAGCCTTGTATTTCAACTTCCAGATAATATGACAGGTACACTAATATGCATTAATACATGATTAATTACTTCATTGTTACTGCAAATTAATGTGCAAATTACTACAATTACTAAATGACTAGTTAATAATGATCTGTCCCAACAAGTAAAGTCATAACATAATGATACCCTTGCAAATCATAAGCTAATGATTAATTAAAGCAGACAACTGGAAGTTGAAGTGCATAGCTTTGACAAATTGTGGTAATTAACACATTCATTTACACTATTAGTTCATAAAATATGTTATTAAGGAATTAAAACACAATGACACATTGAATTATAGCAATTCATGTAATACTTAATCTATTAATCATATAGACTCTTTATTCGTTGCTGATGCAGTAATCATTAATTAATGATTTAGTTCTTCATGAGTTATACATTAACTCATGATTATCTGTGCACTAGTTAAGCATGAATTAATGCATATTAGTGCACCCGTATTGTAAAGTGTTACCGAAAACTCTGTCTCTCACCACTAATGCAGATTTACAGTCTGTCTGGAACAAACACAAGAAGAATGATACAAAGACTGAGAAGTCCCAGTATAAAATGTATATGCATATGTGTTTATCATTTCTTAGCCAGTATAAGGAGCAATATGGTTCTCACATTGTATGGATCAAAATCTGACAATGCAAAACTAGTGCACCTTTCTCCCAGTGGTGCTTTGGGCTAAAGCGTTCAGTTTGCAGAACTGACATGAAATATCCTCAACATGTGTACACACCTGCACACACACACAGCTGCTGATTGTTGATGATCCAGCCAGCTCATAAAATCAGTGAAATCACTGATCCCTAACAAGCCACTAGCTCCTCTCAATCCACCGCACCTGGTCAGCATAACGTGTTTCCGCACTCCAGCCTCGTCCCAGCCAGTGCGGCTGTTCCAGCACCAGCTGTGCTGTGCAAGTGATCTATAGCAGCTTGATTCAGAGTGATTACACTGACAGAGCAGCAGCAAACACAACAAACCGTTCAATTCCAGAGATCTACACCTCCAGGGCTGAATAATCACACAGTCCATCAATGACCAGACCCTTCTCATCCCACTGCCCCTCTTTTGGTCTCACCTACAGCCAGTGGCATCGCCCCATTCATTACAGCTTTTGTAACTACATCAAAGGATCAGCACTGCGCTTGACACACCAGGAGGCCTATTCTTTTCACCCACAACCTGATTGCAGACAAGTGTGAGGATTGTTTTTATTATGAAAAGTAATAACTAGTCCACCTACATGCTATAAGCATAGTTTACCCAAATGATTCATTAATTTAGTTGTATCATGTTGTATCAAACCCATATGGTATTTTTTTTTCAGATACATTTTGTCAAAATAATTGTTCTACAGACTGTTTAAAATAACAAGTGGAGGTGAGTAAATAATAAAAAAATTGTGACTGAAAAAATACAATAAAATTACATACTCAAACAGATACAACAAACAGACAAATACATTTAACAAAACCAATGTCTTTTCAACACTGCTCCAAATCTGTTGTTTGTTTTATTGTCAGCTTAGCCCAGATGTTTGTTTAACTAACATTATGTATTTGGCATACTCTTGCATCTTAAGTGACTTACAGTGCATTCAGGAATGTTAAAATTTAGGCTTGATTTTATTGCATGTTTATAAATAAACTTGCTCACTATGCCTTGTATTTTATTACTAAAATAAACAGAGAAGTTTGAAAAATTTCCATCAATATGCAAATTATTGTGAGACTGGAAATTAACTGTTAAGCGAGGTACTAAATTATTCATGACTATATCTCCATGCTGAATCCTGTCGTGTTTAATTTATTCAGTCTAGCGAGTGCTTAATTATTGCATTCGTATATATGGCACCTCATGTGGTTATAAACTTCTAGTCCATTCATCTTTTCCTGCTCTTAATTTCATCCAGGTGTCTGTTTGGATTGATGAGAAATATTGATGACTGATGTTTAATTACTTAATAATTGAGTGGAGTTCAGTCAGCTGTGGAGCAACACTCAGAGACGCTGAACACAAATATCTTAGGCTGATCCAGACAGATGGAGCTACAGTTAACACTCCAGATGATGCATGTGAGGTATACATGCAAGAACTGTGAACTGAAACATCTTTTAAACTGCACTCCCCTCTGTCAGGTCTATCAGTAAGTTCAAGTATAAAGTGTGGAAATTTAGCTCCGTTGTAAACATGCGTTCACATAGTCAGCAGTCTCCTGCCTGAGTGACAGCTTGTGGTTATAATGAAACCTTGCAGCGCTAAAATCAAATCCAGAGAAAGCTCACGTCCAGAATCAGGAAATTATTTAAGCTAAATATTGCAATTACTCACTGTGGGTGTGCTTAAAAGAGTTTAATTCACACAGTGTTGTGCCTGGTTCATATTTTGGGCGAACGTGAACTGAACATACAGTATTACTGCTTGATGAACGTTACTGTGAACACGTTAATTCTGGTGTTTGCGAATGCATGCTCTATCCGTTTAAAGGATTAGTTCACTTTTCAAAAAACGTTTGTTGATAATTTACTCACCCCCATATCATCCAAGATGTCCATGTCTTTCTTTCTTCAGTCGGAAAGAAATTAATGTTTTTGGATTTTTCTCCTTATAATGGAGTTTAATGGACTACAAACGTTTCAAGGTACAAATGACCGTTTCATTGCAGCTTCAAAGGGTTTTAAACGACACCAGACGATGAACAAGGGTCTTATCTAGCGAAACAATCGGTCATTTCAAAAATAAATAAAAAAGTTTAAGTTTTATAAGCACAAATACTCACCTTGCTCTGTTCTGTGATGCGCATTCATGACTCTTCTGTTCGAACTCGTTCATCAAAATGAACAAATCTTTTTTTGAGTAATTTCGTTCATTTCGTTCGTTGAATGAACCAAATGACTTGAAAAAGATTCGTTATTATCATTCGTTAAGTTCTAGGCCGAAAACCTAACTTCCAGGTTCGGATCGTGGATCCAATGACGTAGACGAGAGTGGAACTCCTTATATGAGCATTTCGCTCAGAAAAGTGCACCCACACGTCGACCAGAGGAGGCTTTAACAGGAAATCATCGGCAGAGCTGCATAGGATTTGTTTAAGTCTTGTTAATTTGTCTAACCCTTAACCTACGGAGGACCTAAACCTACCCGCGTCATCTAACTGACGCTTTACCTTTTGCATCAGTTAGATGACGCCCTGAGGATCGCGTCATGGAACTGAACGCTAAAGGGTGCCTAAAGCATCAGATATTGAAGCATGGTCAAAATTGTCAGTTAGATGACGCCTTGGGATGAGAATGCGTTGTCTATAGCGACTCAAGATTAACATGAGATTGACTGAAACTGGGTGTTTCACCCCTTGCCAAATTTTGCGCTTACCATATAGGCGTGATTTGTGGACAGGACATGTCCCCGCCACCCATCTTGCATGCAGCACAAATGTATTCAATACAAATTAAACATCTCCAGTTGACTAGCAGAATATTAATTTTGTTCATTTGTTTAGAGGCGATCTGACACTGGAATGTGTTGTTTTTGAAATCATTCTAAGTGTTAATTGTTGCTTATCAGGTTTGTGCACAATCTTCACACATACAAGCACTTCAATCTATCGCTTAACATCGTTGCAGACACTCTCTATTTGTTCCAGTGAAATCTCAAAACAAAATCCACAAAAATAAGTCACTGCTGTTGATATACAATCACTGATGAACATCTCTGGTTTTAATGAGAGAGGGAAAAAAACAGGAGGGCGGATAAGAACCCGGAATCTCTGATATGCTAAACAAAAATTCTACCACCAGACAGTAAGGGCACATTTAAGGATGAAACTATTACGTCAAACATGACTTCTATGTCGATAAATTAAACTCGTGCACTATTGAAATTAAACATGAATTCTTGTACATATAATTCAATAATCTGATCTGATATAGCGTTGTATTAGCAAACACACAATTCTGCCCTCTGAATTTTTAAAACAAAGTTACGCCACTGTCTCTAATACAGAGAGCAGAGAGATATGGCTTGCCGCTGGAGTGACTGACAGGCTCAGTCAAACTCATATTATTCCTGAGGTGTCATTGCATGTCTTCTGTAATGTAAATGACTCTTGACATAAGAGAGCATGCAAGCTAAGGGCTAATTGAGTGAGGATACACTCTCACCTCTCCGCAGCTATCAGGAACACTGGTATCACATGCCAACTGAAGGAAAAACAGCGATGAGAAGACAGCGACAGAGAAGAGCAAGGACATAAATCTAGAGGGAAAATTGAAATGGCCCAAATTGTACAATTGAGATAACATGTTTTTGCTCATTTTCACTGTCACTGAGCCTCTTCAGTTCTAAAGACGATGTATCCAGAGAGGGCGAGCATCTGGAAAAACTGCAAACACATTTTGAACGAGGGAAAGGACCTTATCAGGCCGAAAACGGGCAGATTTCCATGACAGCAGTGAGATTAAGATGAAGATCGTCTGTCGCGCTGATGTGTTCCTCTAAATACTCACAATCTAAATCTCTGTCAGGCAGCGAGAAGTAACTGTGGCAACACTGAGAATTCAAGAGATCCTACAATGACCTTGTTTAAATTGAGTGTTTTAAAGATGAAATAACACTGGAAGGACCTCACTTTTACTGCAGTTCGAAACAGGCCATCTGTGGTTTTCTCAACATTAAGGGGGAATTCACCGGGACATTATTTTTATAGATGAGCTGTCTGCATTGTTTTAGCGCCATTCACTAAAGGAACTGTGTAAATAAGGTAACAGCACACACACAAAAAAATTGTGGAAACATCATTTGAGTGTGGCTGTGAATGGGGGCGATTTTGCAGGCATTTAAAGTTCAGTTAGCTTTAATAATGACATTAATGGCATTGGCAAATTGTGCTTGCTTTTGTGAATGAGATGTAATCAATATTAAGATTAATTAACATCAAAAAAGGCGGGTTCATGCTTAAAAAATAGCAAAATACACTTCTAAAATGGATTATAAATTAAACTAAATAAAAAATGTAAGACTGGATTGTGTACATTACAGTTTTATTTATTTTTCAAGCAAATAGTGTAAAAGGATACTGAATAATGATAATAATATGTATAATGTATACACTTATGCTTGAAATAGAGTTGGGAGAAGTAAAACTTAGTGAACCCCACCTCGATCTGTCAAAGAATTTATACAAACAGCAACAAAATCATTATAACCGCTTCCTCCTTCAAACAAACAACAACAAAACAGAAAAAAATAATAATTAATAAAATAATTGTAATAGCTCATTTGGAAACAATATTATAGTTGCACAGGTGCAAAAACCACACATACATACCATACATGTTCATAATATACAGATATTACCTCAGGTAACAATGATTATGAAATACCAACAATGGTAGACAGAATACCACAGGGGTATATACTGATGAACAGCTACCAGCAATGGTAATAGGAATACCACAAGGGTACATAACAATGACAAACAGCTGCCAACAATGGAAGAAGGAATACCACAAGGGTACACAACTGATCCAACACACCACATGAATACAATCAAACCTCAATGGGACCAGACCTTTTGTTTGTAAAGACGTTTGAAATTGTGAATGCCTTGACATTGCTTTAAATTCAAGCCCCAGATTATTCCACAACCTAAACCCACATACAGACATAGAAAAAACCCTCCTGGCAGAACCCGCCATTGGTACCGCAAAGTTTCCAAATCCTCTCAAATTATACAACTGCTCTTTATGAGAAAACATATTTTGAATATTCACTGGTAATAAATAGTGATATGCTTTAAACATGAACTGTGCATTATACCATTTTACAAGATCCTGGATTTTTAATAACTTTGATTTAAGAAAATTCATTTGATTCAAGTTTAACTTTGAAGTACCTTTATTAGGTTTCTTGTGCTTACAAATTCTGCATTTATTTTATAAAAATAAATACAAAACATTTATTTTATAATATTTTCAATGTTGAAAAGTGAGAAATGTTTCTTTTTGGAAACAGTTATGCATGTTTTTCTACTATTTGATGCATAGAATGTTCAGAACAACATTTATTTAAAAAAGAAACATTTGTTACCTTACAAATGTATGTACTATCACGTTTGATCAATATAATGCGTCCTTGCAGAATTGAAATCTTGAAATCTTACTGAATACGGCCCAATTTTCATGAATACGGCCTAATTTCTTACATTGGTTGTTTTTGCAACCAAAAGGCTCAAAGAGAAGGAAGTGAATATTTAAAATAAAGTCGTTATTTTTGTTTGTTTTTGCGCTCAAGAAGTATCTCGTCGCTTGATAAAGTTAAGACTGAGCCACTGAAGTCACTTGGACTATTTTATGTCTTTAATAACTTTTCAAGGCCGGCAAGTTTCAATTCCTCAAGAAGCCTATGGACTAGTATGCAGGAGTGATCCAGCTCTCATATTTCATCAGAAATATCTTAATTTGTGTTTCGAAGATGAACGAAGGTCTTGGAACAACATGAGGGTGAGTAAATACTGACAGAATTAAAATTTTTTGGGTGAACTAACCCTTTAAGTCTGGCGTCTTTTTCCACGCTGAATGCAGAACTGAATGGATTTCAGGTGAACATACTGTACACCCTGTTAAATATGATGATTGTGCCATCAACGGTGCTTCCTACAACAACAGCATGCGATAATCCCTCCCTTTGACTTCCTCTTTCTTATGAAAAAAAACAAAAAAACAAAAAAAACAGAATTGTCAGCCACTGCTGGAGCGAGGTGTTATCTCCAGAGCCTTTAGACAGGGACGGATGCTGCACTGGCATTCTTCGGTGGTTGGGGAAGAAGATAAATGGAGTTCTTCACAGCTCCCATGCAAGAGATGGGACATGCACCTTCATCTTGCTCTAAATAAGATTTGTGGCACCACAACAGAAAAAAAAGTGCACCAGGAGACAGTGTCCAGAGGGGGGAAAACTGTACATATCAGGGAAAGGAAGAGATGATGCTGTACAGTGTGACATACAGACACTGAGTGAAGAAAACAATGTATGCTAGATATCAGATGGCTATTCGATCTGAGAAAACGCATGAAGTGGCCAGGTTTGATTTGTTTTGTTTAATTCCTTTGAAATTGTACAGCAAATGGGTAAACTATTTTTATAGAGTATGACGGGCACCAAATATTTCTTCAGAGGTGGTCAGATTGCTCAGATCTCACAACTGTCTTGCAGGGCATTTACACTTGATCTATATAAACTGATTGTACAATCCAATCAGAAAAGATGCAAAGTCTAAATCTACTATTTCAGACTGATCTCATAAAATGGCGTATGTATGACACGGCAATTCGTATTTCCATTTTTGGTGTGCTATTGACACGCATAATCACTTTACAGCGTGTTTATGAACACCCTTGACTTCAAGTTACATTACTGTATATACAAATAGATGACCTACCACAACCCCTCACTGTGGTTAATAGCATTTATGAGTGTTCCCATACCATCCTAGGAAAAAAAATATCGCTCCCCATGCAGATGTAGATCTACAATTTGCTTCGTTTCACTCGGACATTTAATGGCGTGTACATACACGCGGAATCACTTGGACATTAATGGCGTGAGACATACACGCATACATGCGGATAGCTCAAAATGTGTATAGAAAACACGTCACTTGACTCGAAAGTATGTTTACGCAAAAGTGATGATGTCATGTTGACTATTTGATATCTCAGGCCCAATATAACTCTTGGATACACCAATGAGAGTCATTTTTTAGGTATCAGATAAGGTAGAAATCATGGTAACGCTTCCTTTTACAGTACAGTACTTACAGTGTACTAGTGTACTTACCTAGAAAATACTGTCTAATATAAGATAAGTACATGGAACAGGGGTAGGTTTAGGGGTAGGTTCAGGGTTAGTACTAGTTATTACCCAGTAATTGTAGTTACTAAAATAAGTACATAGTATTTACATGGGTAACTGGACTGTAAAAGGAAGCGTTACCGAAATCGTTGTGTGTGTATGCTGTATATTTTTGCAGTGTATACTATACAACTAAAGCAAAACTCTGAGAAACAATGGTGTTTATGAGCTGTGTGTTTTAGAGCAGCATACTATACATGAATGTGAAAGATGTGTGTTAAGCAGAAGCCTGCTGTAAGAAGAAAGAACATCTACTCTATAAAAGTCAGCTCCTGATACATGACAAAAGCTAAAAACAAGACGTTCAAAAAGATTCTCTGTAATTTGGGACAGATGGCACTTTGGCAGCACCAGCTGCATGCTGAAAGAAATATGCAGCATTTTGCATAGTGTTAGTATGGCAAGCCTGTGAGAGACGCACAGACAAACATGTTTATTTACAGAAAACTCTTGTCAGCGTAGGATCAACTGACAACTTGTGACAAGACCCAGAGCCTGAAAGCCTGAGATCTTCATCACTCATTCCTCATCTACCCGGATCGGAGGCAAAAAAAATCATGCATCGAAACGGGGTCAACTCTTGATGTAAATCATTCATGACGCCACATTCATAGATTCTTTGTGTTCTCAGAGCACAAAAAAACAAACTAAACATGGAAGAAGCAAAAATAGTCACTTATTTTTACATGAAAGAAAAAAAAATCAAAGTTGAGCTTGCAGTACCTGAACTCTGACATCTGGAAATACAGTAACATTTTGCAGAGTTGGGCAGAGCAAAAATGTGACCGTTTTCTCTGGCTTTTGAAATGTCTTGAAATGCATTTAAAATGGAAACTGAGAGATAACATGATCTTTAACAATGAGAAGATTGACAATGTAATTCACACTTGTCACTAGTAATGGAACCACATACTGTATGATGGCACTTTAAGGTCATGATGAAAATAAGGAGCTGCTATCTTTCTTCATGCCATCTAGGGGAATTGGAGTGCAAAAGGAGGAATAAATTACCCTGCAATTTATGTTGCAGACCTCTTTATCTACAAGATCTGTCCCTTTTCATTCCAATCACTGAGAATCTTATTAAATAATCTATTAGAGACACACATTTAAATATTCTTATTAATAATACAAATTATAATTCAAAAGGTATTTTATTTCAGTCAATTCCAAGGTGTTTAATGTGTTCCTCAGATTTTAGCTTATCAAATCAGATTTCAAATTAGCACCATTTTAACATTAAAAATACATACTGAGTGACTAGTGCAGGCTTTTGTCATAACTTTGTTCACAGTTCACAGTCACACATCTTGTAATGTGTGGGTGCCTCAGTTTGTGAAGATTCACTGCATGTATTCATTCATAAGTAATGTAACAGGTTTTTTTTCTTTTTCTTTTTTTATGAAGGATGTTATTGCAGCATTATTCACAGTCAGTTCTATTAGATTAGGAAAGGTATACAAGTATAAAATCTGTAAAGTCAGTTAAACAGGGTAAAGTCTGGGACTTTCAAGACTTTTATACATGCTTTTTATATACATGTGGGGAACTTGCAAAGTCAGAATAAGGGAAGTTTAAAAAGCCATCATGTCCTCTACATGGATTAAACCGGACAGTCTACTCCTGCCTTTCAGAATGGATTAGATTTAATACTCCCTTTGGAATGACATGACATTAAAAACAGATAAAGTTGAGAATGTTGCTGAGTGATAAATGACATCAACCAATGCAAACAAATTGCAAATTGAGCAGCACAAGAAATATGTTCAGATAGCTTCACATTAAGGTGTTTCTCTACAGCTACCATCTGCCTGTGATCACATGTAAAGTACATGTAAAAACATGTAAACCATATAAACAAATTCCTTATGTTCAGCTGCTAATTGGGTTCTAATTGGGCTGTTTTAGACGACACGTCTCATTGGACTAACATCTAAACAAGAGAGCGAGCGAGCAAGCGAGAGAGAATGTCATAAACGTTTCATGTGTTGCATTTAAAAAAATTTTCATGTCATGTGTCAGTCTGTGTAATCTGTGTACATTCCTTGCAATTTCACAAAACATTCTGCAAATTTCTATTGAATCTGAATGTGCATCACTCAAAGTTCTAGACATCCAAAACAATTACAAAAATGTATATGCTATGAGACGTTTATCATATGTTTGTACGCAAATACATATCAAACAACTATTAACATTATCGCTTTATAATGGAAGAAATTTCCAATTCTGTTTGCCTCATACTGTTGGTGGTTTTGCAGGAAGGAAGATCCACTGGGATGTATTTATAGACTGTATCTTGAAAAATGAGCAGGGTAGGGGTGAGTGGGGCACAAACTAACACAGGGCTAGTTGTAACACACTTGTTTTAAATACTCCCAGACGTGTTAGCATGATGAAACTTAGTGTATTTACTAGTTGCCATATCAACACTATATGGAGATATCACTGAACATATTTATCCATAGCAAAAGTGCATTTCTTACTTATGTTATTTTTTCATCTCTATTTTTTGTGTTTATTCAAAATTAGACAAATGTGATATTATTTTAATCTCCAATATGTTATTTAACATATGGGATAGTTATACAATGCTGATCTAGCCAGCAAAAGATGCAAGCCAGGTTTCCAAACTCCAGTTGTGCCAGTGGGGTTACACTTGTGTTACAATGAGCGCCTATTAGAACTAAGCTATTATTCTACATATTCTATAGCTATTAGAAAAAAGTGAATAAAGACTGAGAGTCCATGTTCAAAAATTATTATTATATGCCAGCCTGGTTTGCTGTCAAACTCAAAAATAAAATAATATATATATATATATATATATATATATATATATATATATATATATATATATATATATATATATATATATATATATATATATATATATATATATATATATATATTTTTTTTTTTTTTTTAAACGATGCCATTATTTTATATAAAAAAAGATAATTGCATTTTATTAAGAAAATATTTTTGTTTGTCTTGTATATTTTTTGATTAGATCAGATAACATGTTAAGCTGTCATATGGCCATGTTACAATGTGCCCCACCTATGGGGCATGTTGTCACATTTCACTTCCATTCTTTCACCCTGAATCATGAAAAACGTATATACTGTATGAATGAATCAAAACCTAATTGTACTAGACATGTGAAATAATATATAAGGAGGAGAATTTTTTTTATTATTTTCTGAACCTTACGTAGGTTTACACAAACTGAGAAAGTCTAAAAGCCTTAGGTTGTGCCCTGCTCTCCCCTGCTTTCACTTTTGCAAAACCATATACAAAACAGCTGGAAGAAAATCAGGGGCTGAACAGTCAGGGGGGACACATTCTGAAAACTTGTGAATATTCTATCTATAGCCCTATCTATGCTGACAAATAGAAAACAGCAAAGGTGCAAGATGTGCTTATTGTTTTGTGAGGGAATGAACTATTCTAATGAAGCACTGCAAATGATTTAATCAAATCAAAAACAAATGTAAAATTAATGACTTATCACTTATAAGTAAAACAATTTTTATGCTTACTGACACATATTCAGACTCAAAAATATTTAAAATATTCAGATTCAAATGTTGGGTCAATTAAATTCTCAGAAGCATTTAACTCAGGAACAATGCAATCCAGATTTTATACAGCTTCTGTCTCTACAGGCAAAATAACAACACATTTACAGTAATATCAACAACTTGCTAGAAAGAAAAGAAATCTCTTTCAACACCACTCCCTCAGCGTGAGGCATTTCCTACTGAGTACATGACCCTTTCATTTCTGAAAACAAATCAGCTCACTTTGAAGGAGACATGACACCATAGAGTATGAAAGCAAAAGCCCAGCAGCAGCGTTGGCTCAGTTTATCATTACGGCCATGTTCTCTCTCACAGCTCATTGAGATGCAACCTTAGGAGTGTCTCGTTTATGCTCCCCGTGCCTCCTTTCAGCACACACAGCTTGAAAGAAACCTGCAAACGTATGGATCTGTGATTGGTTGAGGTAAAGGCAGAAACTTGTTTACCAGGTCAGCTCATTTGAACAGAACCAGTGAGTGACATTAAAGAAATGATTGGTAAGATACGAATTCGAAAATCGTGATGTCACAAATGGGGCGATATAAAATGTGGCCATTTCAGAAGGGTGAAAAAAAATTAATATATATACATTTAGATATATTTAGATATTTAAATAGTTAGATTGTAACCTCTAATGAGTGTAAATATCAATGACATTTAGATTGTCCATTTCCTGAATCTCTATGAATCTCTGTGACCTCTAATGTAATAAAAATAATATGAACAGTTATTGTAGGGGCTGTTTACACAGAACATGTTTTTATACACACAGGTCATCTTTGTTAAGACTTTGTTAATTAAGGCACTCAAGTTACAATAATAAGTGTAAAAAATAAAATAAAAAAAAAAACGTCTTGAGACACTGAAAAATCCTTCCAAACCCATAGGGCTTTCGTTCATCTTTGGAACACAAATCAAATTGTCCAGTTCTGTCCCTCCAATGACAGCTACACAACAACCACTTTGACGTTTCAAAAAGTTCATAAAGAGGTCATAAAACTAATCTGTATGAATTGAGCGGTTTAGTCCAAATCTTCAGAAAAGACTCGAATCGCTTTATGTGATAAACAGATTAAACGTAGGCTCTTATTTACATACAAACATTGATCAGCGACCATAAAGCTCAAAGCAAAGCAAACATGCTTGAGCTTCCATATATCATAACTGATGTGTCTGTCCATTGTATGACTAAACGTTTTGAAAAATCACCTTTTTTGAGTAAATGATGACTGAACTGACATTTTCTTGTCTTTCCCTCTAAGCAAATACAATTAATTACCAGTATGATGACTCAAACTTTCTAATACACAGTCAGTATTCTGACCTAACTCTTAATTAATGCACATTACATTTACAGGTAACTTAAATGGATTGATCATCCTAATCGGATCAGAAAATTGCCTCAAACAGCGCAGTCTCATTCCAAGACGTCATACAACTGACGCTTTTGAACATACATCAGCATCCGCCGTTTTAGGGTACCCTTTAACGTCGGTTATGACGCTATCTAATCCTAACCCTACCCCAGACCTAAACCTACTCCATCACCTAACTGACGTTAAAGGTAAAGCGTCAGTTGTATGACGGCCCAGGATCGTCATCTAACTGAACGTTAAAGGTTACCTTAAAACGGCGGATGTTGACGTATGTTCAAAGCGTCAGTTGTGTGACGTCTTAGGATGAGACTGAGTTGCATTGCCAACAATGCAACTGAACACACTTCGTTTTCAGTACCAGCACGCCCATGGGTGCAAATGCATTTGTCAGGACGTGAAAATGATAACTGCGTCAGGCTGAAAAAAAAAAAAAAACTTGTCGCACCAGGCGCTGCATTGTGCTGGGTGTATAGGGCACAATGACTCAAGTCACTTGATTTGCTGCTGAATAAATTGAGATGTTTAAACCAATTCGGTTTAATTTCAATAGTCAATTATCACCACTGGAGAAATTAATTAAGATGTATAATGAATCACAATGCACATTTATTCAGTTTGCTTTTCCTTACATGATCTAGCACACTGCTCTACACGTTTAGTGGTCTAATGATGCCTGAAATTCTGTTCCTTGAAAAGCGCAACAGCACATCATGCAGGTATCAGTCTCATTAAGAGGCCAGAAACACTGCAATCTGTCTTTGATGTAACAGTCAGAAGTTACATAATAAAGACTCAAATATATAGCCATCAAATCACGCATTTGACATTTGTAAGTGAAGACATTTTATTGCAGTCCAAAAAATAAGTGGAGTAGCTGTGCAGACTGTTAAAAATAGAACAAGGATGTCCGTCAGCTGAAGGTGCATCAGGGGTGCTTCAGTTTTGCTGCACAACACGTCTGGTGTAGACCTGCAGAACTCTACCTTCTAGATGGATGCATGATGATTAGTTTGCTTTCACCTAAGCTATAGCTTTTTACCACACATTTACAGTTGTGTTTTTGTATATATATATATATATATATATATATATATATATATATATATATATATATATATATATATATATATATATATATATATATATATATATATATAATAGCCCCCTTAAAAGTATTTAGTGTCTCATGAAAAATGTCTGAATGTCACATATTAAATGAACAATCCAATTGGATGTTATTTTTTATTTTATTTTTTTAACGCATTTAAAAACAAAATGCATGGTAAAAAGGGTAAAACATGATATGTGGGGCAGATTTAAAGATATTTTGAGGGGTATGAATCTCCAGTAGTTTGACAGCCTTGGATTAGTACTCCAATAAAATCCATTGTTTTAAAGATCACTATCAGGCAAAAGTAATTATTTAAGGGACAATTCATCCAAAAATAAAAAACTCATGAACTTGTTTACTACTCATACATTATTATAGCACACAAAAAAAAAATGATGGTATGAATTATTATTATTATTATTATTTTGGCCATACAATGAAAGCCCAATGCTGTTTTAGACCCTATTGACGTTTCATTGAATGAACACTGAAAATCCTTTAATTTGTGTTCAACAGAAGAATAAATATCATTCAGGTCCTGATCGACATGAGGGAGTAAACAGAATATTTTTCTCTTTTCTCAAAATAAAATGTCTGTCCCCCAACTCAAATTACTCTGTACTACTAGTATATCGCAAACATCTGCACAGTCAGTACCAAGTAATTAATACAAATGACATTAACAGGTGACTTAAGTTCCCTAGTGACAAGGATAAGATTCCATATCTAGGGCAGTATTTCCATTACAGTCTTTCTGACCGAGATCCATATCAATACATTGTTGAGAGAATGTGGAATAAAATACAGAACAGCGAGAATTGCCATATTCTCTAAACCTTGGACAGCAGTGTGACAAGAGGACAATGACATCCACTGCACCTCTCGCAAGGGCCCCTGGAGTGGCCCCGAGGCCATGTAATACCATGTTAATTACCACGTACACACTATAGACTTTCAAACAGGAGTGTGTGGAAGAGAGGAGAAAATCTAATCGCAGGGAAACCAATTTTACTGAATCTGTTGCTGCACTGGCTGGGTGGGTAATTTGTGATGACACAGAGAAAGCATTACTGCCACAACAGTTGCTTAGCTGTAAATTCCTACTTGATGGAAAGTGATGGCTTTTTGACAATGTTTTCGTGTCAGTCTCCTAACTTCAGGCAGTTTTCTATTTCTGGCAGTGCTGTCACAGTTACATTGACTGTCGTATTAATTTCCATAAAATGTTGTCAAGTTCCTTAAATATTCTGTTTGTCATCACTGTTTATTATCGCATTCAGTTTATCAAGGCCAAAGAGCCACTTTCAATACATAAAGGGCTTTGGAAAAGAGAAAACAGTCCTGTAACATTCTACAGTATTTCTGATACACATTTATCTGTCACTAGGTAATAGCAGCCACATAACCAGCAGGACCAACAGTTTGTGTTAGCCAGAATTTGTTTTGTGTGTTTTGCATTGGCTGTCTAAAATAATATTATTTTAATATTAACACATTTCCATGGATTCATTTAGAAGTCATTGTTTCCTCTGCCATGATAAACAAACATTTAAAGATTGCATTTACAAATAAGGAACATCACAAGCCGTAAGTTTAATATTCTAACTGACCCCCCAGCGTGAGTTTTTCAAGGCGACCGTTATTTAGAACTTGCCATTTTAATTTTTCCATGGTGACGCGTCATTGCTTGTCACGTGACACAGCACAACCACAACACAGCGCTGATTGAATGATGATCTGCTTTTATGTCATTTTTCCTTTTTATTAAAAATATTCACAAATGTATATTAGCTATAGCATTAAACACTGATATTCCGATTGTCAAATATGTGGAAGTGGATGGTTTTGTTGGTTTTGTTGTTTACACATCTTTATAACAATCACTGTTAGTTGAGCTGTATGCACAATGGGCGGCGCCATTTTATTTTGTTTTACAGTTCAGAGAATCAGATCTGTTGGATTTACAAAGTCAATTCCTCCACTTCTCACGAAATACATGAAAGTAAGTGGTCGGTGAACTGAGAGAAGAATAGGGTCAAATGTTAAACTACTTACACAATGTGTATATGAATAAAACGTGTTGTCTTATTATAATTGAAAGGATTATTATTGCCACTTCCATAGACATCAGTGTGTATTTTACAAACTCAAAATCATTGTTTTGCTCTTGTGTATTTAATTGTCTGAAACCTAAAAATCAACATTATGCGGTTGAAAACAATCAATAGTTGTGATATATGACAGCACCTACGCTTCTCACGACCAATTCGTAATCAATTTGACAAATGATTAAAAAGTGTCTAATTCGTAGACACTCACTCGTACGAGTATTTTCTAAACCCACGTGATGGGTAGGTTTAGGGCGGGGTAAGGGAAGGTCATTCGTATAAAATCATACGAATTGGCCAATTTGTAAAATATGTACACTCTAAAAAATGCTGGGTTGTTTTAACCCAATTTTGGGTAAAATATGGACAAACCCAGCCATTGGGTTATATTTTTGAATTACATTTTTAACCCAATAGCTGGGTTTGTCCATATTTTACCCAAAATTGGGTTGAAACAACCCAGCATTTTTTAGAGTGTACGATTTTAGCAAAATCGATACTAATTCTGATTACAGAGTGAGGTCATATGAATTGTTACGAATTAGCCACTTTTTAATCATTCATTGAATTCGAATACAATTTGGTCGTGAGAATCGGGTTGGACTTAATCTGACTCCGCCAGATGGATTTGCTCCGCATATCCATCTGGAAACCTTCCAGTTGAAGAAGTTTTGGTAAGGGCGAAAATACTGGTTAGCTGATTGGCCTATGTTGGTGATAGACGGGCCAAATCAACCAATCAGATCAACGAAGCACATGACGTACTAACTTGCTGCTGCAGGTAAAGGCTCGTTAGCTCAGCAAAGCAACATGTCGGTAAAGGATATTTGCCGTTTATGTAACTACAATTTGCGAATAAAAGGCACCATTTCAGCTGCCCGGTCCATATTTCACAAGAAGGATGCAAGAGAAAAGCATTAGCAGAGCGGCTAAAAGAATTAGGACTACTGCTGTCTGAAAATGTTTCTAGATCGCGTTGCTTCCGCTTGATTGCGTCACACCTCAACCCGCCTCAAAGCCAACGCTGATTGGACGTTCGTTGGTGAACTGCTCCCAAATTTTCTTTAACGGAAAGTATCCAGACTGATCTGCGAGTGAAACCTTGAAAGCTCGATCCTGATCTCGCGAGGCTAGGGTTGGACAGCACTGAATGCGTCTGTCTCTGGCTCAGCGCCATCCAACGCACAAGAGCAAGTTTGAATTTAGCAGTTGATGACGTCATGCACTGACCGTTCTAATCACACCAGTGTGATCGTATGCTCCAGGGACTAGCCAATACTGATCACACCGGTGTGATTGTACGTGTGAAAGGGTTAAGACTGGAGTATTGGAAAAAATATATATAAAATGGATAACAATTAAAAAAAAAATGTTTAAATAATATTTCACAGCAATACAATTTTTACTCTAACGTTACCAGAAGTTACTGAAATCATTAAAAGAATAATTTTAGTAATGTGTGTACATTCAATCGGAGTCGAATGTAAAACCAGCTGAAAACGATTGCTGCATGACACACTGCCTCCCTTAAGAGCATATGGACAGATCCTCCTGTCCCTTCCTGTTAAATAACACACGGCTCTTGGCCTTTTACCAAAAGAACCAGATAAGTTGGTAGTCATGCCAGCACCTACAGAGTGTGTCTGTCACACTGCTTTTGGCAATCTTCCCCGGCAGTTCACACCTTTACTTACGGTAAAGAGCTGGAACTGATGCAACACATATTTGTGTTTAGAAAAGCTATTTGCACAGTGTGCAAAGTTTATGACAAATGGGGACTTATGTTTTCCTAATTATAGACATTCCAACATTTTGATTATAAGGCTATTTTGTCACAAATGGCATATGGTGATTTATCATTTGTGAGATAAGGTAATGTGTTCCACAAGGCCACACTGGAGACTTAGACAATTACTACTGAAGCTTCATGGTTGTGAAGCTCAAATTTGCTCCTCTACATAGCCTATTGTTTTACATCAACAGAATAGAGAGAATAAAGATATGTAGTGAATAATGTGTTGAATTTTCTACAATGATATGCAAAAACAAACCAAACCAAACCAAAAGCTTGGGAGTGTGTCTACCAATATATCAAAATCATTAAAAACATAAGTTGTTTTTGAATCAAGCTGCAAGGCTTAAATGAGCAATTTCTACACACATACACGACTTAAGGGGACTCTCCATAGGTGTAATGATTTTTATAATGTACAAACTGTATAACCCTAACTCTAAACTTACACCAATCACAGGAATTTATTTTTTAAGCCATTTGGTTTACAAGGACAAACCATACTGTACACACACACAAAAATAATAATTAATTGTATATATAAAAAACTATTTATAATGGTAGTAACTTTGCATGTGGTTTGATAAGATAACCTTCATAGCATCTAGGAACATCAGAGGCAGAAGGCTTTCTGAAATCTGTATCTTGGCAAGGAATGTTCAGTTGGGAATGAAAACGGCTTGGAAAATTCCTGTCTGGTGGGTCTAGGGGAGGCTAAATGTAAAGCTTTTAAGATAACCTCAATCAGCTCCCCCTGCACATGAAGATAGCACACGCCAGCTCCAACTCCCAATCAGCGTTATCGCATAATGTTAGGAAAGCCCTGAACACTGCACCTACACTGTGTTCCAAGGTAAATTTAATAGACAGCATACTCAACAGTTACAGCACCAGTGAATGCCATGAACCAGTTGTTTTGGTAACAAAGTAGAATTCAAGAACATTCATGTTTATCATCTCATCGTCAAAATTATGTCTTCATTGCAACAGGATGGGCAGACACCTTCGTAAGTACTTTTCCTCCTAATTTTTCTTACTTTTCATCCTCAAAAACCATAAGCAAACCTCCTGCAAGGTATACTAAAAGAAAACACAACCCAGACTGCATTAAACATGGGTTCACTGAGAGTGAGGATAAATGTGTGAACACAAACACATGCAGTCAATAATTGGCTGCCCTGAGCTTGAAACCATTTAAATTTAAGAAAATTGTTGAAAATATAGTCCTGGAGCAGAAACATGGGATGTAAAGGAAATGTAATCTGTCTTTATTCTTTTAAAGTATAAACATTCATTTTGGCTTTGGCAGTGAAAGCCAAACGATTTCTCATGTCCAGTTCATATCCTCAAGATGCTCATTAACAGTAAGTTAGGTAAGGTTACCATGAGTCAAGTGTGCACTTCACCTCTCTCTTTTCATCTTCATTTTCTTAACTTTGTGATGGACAGCGAACACTGAATCCTGAATGATACATGACGAAAGGGCTGAGATGAACCCTCCATCCTTAATGAAACCCTTATTGATTTCTCATTGCAGAGAATCATTGCCTCTGCTCTCATGTGTTCAACCTCAAGTTTCCACATTTAAACCGGATCCACATCTTCTGGAAACGCAACCATTAAGACCTCCAGAGTATCTACATGAGATTAATCAATGTAATGCAGGTAAACACAAACCCTTTCACTTCTGCAAATGGCTCAAATTTAAACAAACTATAATAAACAAGCAGGCTTAAATGTAGGGGAGTTCAAAGAATGCCCATGCTTTGTTAGAATATAAAATATAGTTGTATAATAATTCGTTACATATGTAATTAAATGTACTACAGTTCAAAAGTTAAGTTCAGTAAGATTTTAATAAATTCCGGCAGTTATCAATAATTTTATCTGTCAAAAACATATTTAAACATATTTTTTTTTATGAAAAAGAAAGAATCGTCATGACTTAAAATAGCTTGAATTTAACTCTTACACCTGTGCTTCATTTAGTATATGTGGATCCATGAATATGCTGATTTGCCCCGCCTCCATTCACTCGGCCAACTTACTGAGGTAAATGCTCCACAATGGTATCGTTCTTTACATACAGTAGTGTAACACTTAATGGTAATTAATATGATTAGCCTTTTGCTTGCTAATGTTACACAAACTATGTTTTTCGTTTGCCATCTCAGTCTGAGATTCTGATTTGTTCAAAGCATAGTAGTAGAGAAAGGCATATAGTTCATCATAATATCATACACCCACTACATTGCTAATTCTATAACGATTTTCGTATCCAAAAAGAAATTATATATATATATATATATATATATATATATATATATATATATATATATATATATATATATATATATATATATATATATATATATATATATATATATATATAAAGAATATTAAAATACTGATTTTCACCACAGGGGGACTTTTATTAATAAAAACTATACTTTTCTTAATATATTCATTAGACTAATTAATTTGATCAAAACAGTGACAGTAAAGACATTTATAATATATTTCAAATAAACGATACTTTACTTTAAAAATTGAATGATTTCTGAAAGGATAATGTGACACTGAAAACTGGATTGATGAAAAAAATCAAGCGTTGCCAAATAATAGTTATTTTAAATTGTATTACTAATTTACAATATAACATCCTTTACTGTATTTTTGATCGAAATAAATACAGCCTTGATGAGCATAAGACACTTTTTTTTCATGAACATCTTCATACACTCTAAACAATGCTGGGTTGTTTGAACCCAAATTTGGGTAAAGTACTGCGACAACCCAAATGTTAGATTAAAAATGTAATTTCAAATTTTAACCCAACTTCAACTTTCATTTTCAAATGTACATTTTTATTGCATTTCTAACCCAACATTTAGGCTTATCCATCTTTGATCCAAATTTGGGTTAAAACAATCCAGCATTTTTACAAATCTTACCAACCACAAACATTTAGCTCATAATTACTCATATAATAATCATTTATATTTTATTATTTATTGTAGATGTGTTTAGGGGTAAGGGATAGATAATTACCTTATACCTTTATCTAGTATTTGGGAATAATTTGGATAAATGTGCTAAAAGTCTCTGTGAAAGAAAGGAAGTGGTAATTGGTGTGAGTGTGACACTTGCAGTCATTTACATCTCGAGCCTAATTGTAGCTGTTTTTCTGAGAGGAGGGTGAGAATAAACCTGCTGGCCACAGAGAAAAGAAACTTTGTTTCTCAGCATTATTCTGCCAGTTCAAATGCCAGTCCATTTCTCAAAGCAAAATAACACAATGCCATTCTATGCTGTACTTGGTATTTGTCTGAAAAAAAAGTAAAATGTCACTCTTCCATGCCTGTCTAAAGCTTTTTCAACATGCTCCTTTCACCTCTGACTCTGAGAGTAACTCTGCAACAAAATTAATCAACAACATTTTTCAAACTTGCAATGAGATTTGATCTTGTGTTCAAGAAAAAGGAATGTGTTTGCAAGCTTTTTTATTAATTCGTAATAGATTTAAAAGAGCTTTACAAAATAGCTATAAATGCCTTTCTTTCCGAAAAATAAAATGTTTTGATGCACAGTTCTAATTGGCACTCGCCAAGTTATGACTAAAAGCTATACATTTCTTGAAAAAAAATAAAAATCCATAACAAATTTGAGCCCCCGTCTTTGAGATAAACATGTAGGGAATGAATATGAGACATTTCCTAATAATGCAAATCCAGACCTCAAGAAAATCTGTTAATATCCATGAGGAGGATATAACTGATATGCTAATAGACAGTGCAGAGCCACAAGTGTTTAATTGCTTATTCTTATTGATAGGGAAATGCAGACCAACTGGATGCTCTGTTTTTAGAGATAAGCCTTATCACAAGAGCAAATAAACAGGGCCTTGAAGAACAGGAGATACAGTGATATTTGCAAATAGGATTGGATTTTAAAGGTCTCCCACACTGAGGGCCATGATCCTTACTGCTAACCAGTTACCTAAAAAGCAGCTTTATATATTAAATGTTATCTTGTTTACTTGATACTAACCAACCCTTGAGTATCACTAAAGGGATCCCCTATTATGCCCTTTTATGAAGTCTAGATATTGTTTTTGTGGTGTGCTAGAATATGTCTTTCATGCTTGATTGTTCACATCTTTCAGATATTTTACATAATTACAGCTCCTCTCACCCCAGTCTGGCCCGAATGCGGTGTTAAGTATTTATGTTTTTTGTAATTTTCTTGTACATTTTAGATACAATATAATACAGCATTTAATCACCATATTTGTTGTAAACTATGGTAATACAAACAGTCATCGATCATAAAACCAAAGTAAATTTTCCCTAAGGGGCAGGCGAACAGTCTAACAAAAGCAGGAGCTTACTACGCTAGAATAAACACTATATCAATACTAATGTTAGCTAACAGGCTAGCGGAGACAAACAGCTTTGCCCCTTGTTTACATCATACAAATACAGTATAATGGGAACTGTTATTAGAAACGCAACTACAAATAATACGACATACAAGTTTAATAAACTTGTTGTAGTCAATTGTAGTTCTTGGAAAGCTCTGTTAAATAAAATATCTCCCTAAGGAATGGACTTTTATCTTTGTTGCCCTTGCTGGTTTTTTTTTTTTTTTTTTTTTTTCAAACAGCAACATTACACACAAACTAAAGTTGAAAAAGATTAAAAGGACCACTGTATGTCATGAACCTCGCAAACAGTAGTAGTAGAAAGACAACGACTTTTACTGTATATTAATATGAAAATGTATATTCCCTTCCTACATCCCTTTAAAGCCAATTACATATCCCATTTACATTAGAAACGGACAACCGTAATGGTGTAACAAAATCACACCAGGCCTCATCGGATGTAGGATCACACATGACTCCAGCCATGAAACCTTTCAGTTGGAGAAGAAACTCATCTGGGAGTGAGATCAATCAGACCCCACTGAGGGCCAGTGTAATGGTGCACCTGCTGACATATTTATCTTGCACCATATATAACAATTGATATGCTAGGAAGGCTAAACAAGAGGCAGAGCAAAAGATCAATACAGAGGCATTTTGCTCATTATAGAGTTTTATTTTAAAGGGGTTGTGCCATGAGAAATCAAATTTGCCTTGATCTTCTATGACGTCACACAGACGAATAGGCTACATTTGCAAATGACTGCCTCCACAGCAAGACATCAACGAATAGTTCTACATTATTGCAATTATACCATGGTCTGGGTGAATACTCTATTCTGATTGGCTGCAGGGTGTCCGTTAAAAGTGATAGAGGACACCTAGTAAAGTAGTTCTGGTGAAACTGCCTGTTTACCATTCGAAATTAATAAATAAATGCGCTGCCTACAACAGCTGTGAGTAACCATAGCAACAGGCAGTCAAAGTATCCGTTAACAATTTGCTCTATCAAAACAAACATCTAACGTTAGTTATGTAGTATTCTTACATTCTGCTAAGAACCAATCATATGCCATAGACATAATATCCTGTGTTCTTATTGGCCATGTCACATGTCAGTAGATATAGCTCTGGAGAGTTCAGAGTTCAGTATGCATCCAGCGAGATAAGAGTGAGCACTTTGCCTGTGTGATTTTGAGTTAATAAATCCTCATGATAAAAATGAATTCAGCGTGCACCCAGAGTCTCCTTGAGTACTCCATCGTAATATGAACAAAAGCTTTAGAAGTTAGATATTACATAGCCTACTAATACAACAATGAGCGACTTCGTTCATTTCATCTTCAGTCTCTCACGGACTGACGGAGCCCAGTAAGCCCGCAGACTGCTCTCGCATCGATGGCCTGTCACCGACATTATTTGACAAATCTCCAGTCCAACATCGGAGAGTCGACCTACAGCGGTGGTTAGTGTAGACTAGTGTAACACATAGTGTTTTGTGTGTAATAAAAAAATAACTATGCCTAACGTTACCTTTGTGTTTCATGAAAAAAATGCATTTTTGAACCTGAAGGGTTCTACAAGCTGAGCGGACTATAAATATCTCAAGTTGCTGAATAAATCGTCAGGCAAGTTATTATTAAAAAAAACTAGATTTAGCCTAATTAAAATATAAACTAATGTTTTAAAAATGTTTTATTTGGCAAGTGACCATGGTATAAGTGGGTTAATGCCCTCCAGGTGTCCATTGTCAGGTTTTAATGGACTTCGGCGCAGGCAACCGTCCTGAGCTGCGTGTCGGCCGGTTCACGCCTGCGTCGTTCCATCAAAACCTACAATGGACACCTGGAGGGCATTAACCCTTACATAGGCCCCACCCACTGACATCCAGTCACTTCATGAAGTTATTTAACAAAGTTCAGGAGGAGCACTTTCAGATAATCAACCAATCAGCACACGAGGAAGCTGGTATAGATATAGCCTTCCCTCACCTCTCTCCCATGACAGTTTCACAGCCCTTTACCACCACATTGCCTTACTACTGGCTGGTTTTCTTTCCCAGTCAAGGAAGGGGAATACTCTGGGTGCCGGCCAAATTTCAGAGCTCATAACACAACAGCATGCCAAATAAGCATAATTTACTATCTGAAATAGCTGTTGTTTGCTTACACTGGTTGTGAGCATTGCACACATAATCTACATGCCTGAGTCTGTCAGCAACAGGACAATGCTTTGAACGCGTACAGTTTAAACAGCTCATTTGTGTCTCTGTACAGACTTCAGAAGGGCCCCAGCATTAGGAACAAGTGGATGGTTTATTTTAACAGTGGCCCGGATTATATGTTTGTTTGGAGCATTTTTTTTTTTAAATCAAGGCAAAGAAACTTTTGTTGACAGAAGAAGCAGTCAGCTTGGATCTGACAGCAGCTGCATAAAGATCTATAAGTAAATGATTTAATAATGCTTTGTCTATAATAAAATGTCTATATGTCTGTTTATGGTACTGTACTCATGCAAGAAGTTTGTCCTTCATAGAAAGTGTTGATTCCATAAGAATGCATAAACTTGCAAAATGCATACTTTGAATGCAATGCAAGTCCTTACATAAGAAAGTCCTTAAGTCCTCAACCTTTGATAAAAGCATCTACTAAATGCATAAATGTAAATGTATGTAATTTGAAACATTGGTAAAGGGTATGACTCAACTGTCTTGAAGATATGTAAATGTGAAATTACCACATAAAGTGAGCATTCATTAAAATAGAACATCTGGACTTTCAACGAGAGAGAAAAAAAATATTTAGACAATTAATGAAGCATTAGCGGTGTGAAATGTGGGCTGAAAACATATAAAGTAATTTTAATATTGAAAAGATAACACATTAGCTAAAAAGTATGCTGCATTTCCATTTATCCGTTATTTTTTTATACAGATCTTCATGTCTCCTGAAGCATTGAGAGGAAAACAGTCATTGTTGAAATGAATCAGCCATTATTTGCAGCTTGTTAAAAGCCCATTCAGATGAGTCAATGTGAAATAATGCTCACTTTTTCACCAGATTTCTTGATTTTAAATGACATGCAGAAACCCTGCATGGAGTCAAATCACTGAACAATCTCATTCTCCCTCTCTTCAGGCAGTCTCTGTTGAAAAATGGAGCAGGAGGGATTGTTCCTCACAGGCCCTAATGCAGAGTGCTTTGTTTAAGGAGCTAAATGATCGTCCCATTACCCACAGCCTTGAGAACCTCCCGTTTCTCAGACAGTGATGAAGGTCAAGCCCAAAGCACACTTCAGCTCTGCCATAACGTGAAGAGTCACAGCAGCTCTGTTAACTCTGTGTAAAAGATTTCACCTATAACAGTTGAACTCAAGCTCCGCCTGTGGCTTATATGCCTAGAAGAATCATAGGCCACCAATTACATCAAGCGTAAAGCCATATGAACCAATAAAAAGGCTGTGTTTTTCAGAGCTGAAGAATGGTGCTAAAAAACAGTCACCAACCACATAATAAAAGCCAGTACCCCACAGAGTAACCATCACTACAACCTAATAATTCAAACTCTGCAAAGTGGAACTGAGTTGACTTTATAATCAAGTCATTAATAATTCATCTCTCATGCTCTGTAAGGCACTGCTAATTGGCCCAATCATGATAATCCTTTCCATGAATGTTTTATGTTGATCTTAAAGCCCATAGACATATCAGATGCACATACAATGCCTGTTGTTGGTGCAACTCGCACCAGAAAGCAGTAGATTGTATTTGGTGATGTGATTTCTCATTTTTCCAAATCGATATATATCAGCCATCACTGCTCAGCAGAGATTTCACAGCCTCGCCCGCAATGATCTGATTAGACTCTTTCTGCGTTCGGGCCTTTTCAAGTTTAGTTCATCAATCTCTTTATCTTTTCAGTCGTACCACTGCCACACTCAAGGAGAAGCACATGAAAGCGCTGATTATAAAGCCAATGAGGCCTTTGTGTACAAAAAGGTTTAAACCGCACTCACAGGGACAGAGAAAACATCTGAGGCAGTGAGTTTAAATTCATTACTTCATTTTCCTCGCTGCTGATCTGAGAGCGACGCTCTGCGTTTGTTACTCCGAAGGCTTTTTGCTTCATTCTGCAGGTCTGCCTCTTGGAGGCAAAGCTAGGATAACAATCAGGCTCCAATTGAATCACCTAGGGTGTTTTAAATCATTTATGGAATGCAAATGTCTTCGCGTTTCATTTGTCACATTTTTCGAAGTCAACAGCTGCAAAAAGTCATGTGCGCCAAGGGTAAAAGTCCTATCTGGAATCAATCATTGTAGCGAGGGAAAAATCAGACTTGTTCTGACAGAACCAGAGAGATTAAGGGTTGGAATCAGATTTTCTTGTTTGTGAAACTGAGCAAAACATGTAAAAAAATCATGCTTTACTTCAGAATGCCTTGGCAAACACCATAAATCTTGAGCTAGGCATAATGGTAGGTAGCTTTGAGGACTAGGAATAGATTACTATATACATCATTATATGTGATTACGTTCTCTGCAGTAGGGCTTTGTCATTGTTCAGCAAGAGATGGAAAATCTTTCTCAGAGAATATATTATGTTAACAGACCCACTTCCACACAGGACCCCTTGATCAAACTCAGCAGAGTTTTTCATTCTAGCGTGTGATGGGAGCTGTGTGAATGAGGGATTTTCAGCAGGGGGAAAAAGGACAGGAGGAAAGATACTTGCAAACAGAGCGGCAATTGAATACAATGCAGTTATAGGGATATTTCATCCAAAAAAAAATGGTGTCATCAGTTATTAACCCTCATGTCGTTTCAAACCCAACTAACTTATTTTGTCGTCTGTAAAACAAAAGGAAAAGAAATAGCCGAATGACCACGCTGGTTGTCAAACATGTTCACGGGATGAATGTGAATCTGGCAGTGTTATACAGTATGTTGTTAGTTGTTAGAAATGAAAAGTCTTCTCTTAATATTCAACAATATCATCGTCGCTGCATGATGAAACTCACGATATGAAACTCCAAAAACGTCCAAAACGGTTACTTTTCAGGAAGTGAAAAAAACACATAATTTCAAAAGCAGCTGAACATAGCATTATCATGCTTGGCACAACATCTTTAAATGTAACTATATTCTTGCCAGTGTCATGATATAATCCACATTTGACCTAAAATCGAGATTTAAATGGACATACGTGTATATTGTATAGTAATGGTGGTCCGATACGCGTTCTTCTGATCATTAATTAGAATGACCAAATCGCGTTTCATATTGACAGAGGAATAGGCTTACGCTCAGTTTATTAAATACGCTCAGTTTATTAAATGTCTCTTGCAAACTATGAAGAGACAATGAATCAATACACTGACATGGCGATGCTAGACTGATACTTTATTTACACAATCCTACTGTCGGATATGAGCTGCATTTTATTACAGATGAGCTGCATTTTATTGATCATCAGCTAATTTCAAAATCAAAGACATACATCAGTAAGAGAGAGTGGCAACAAGGTAAGATCATTTCGTTTCTTTACTTGAAGATGATTGTGAAGATGATTAAGCGTCTGTGACTTACTTTCACTTTTATTTGCGATGTTTGCACGTTGTCTTGATGAATATACGATCATCTGCGGTTATGCGTGTCGCAGTAGCGCTCATATCTGACTATAACATGTCATATAGCCTATATAACACGCTCTTACTCGTTTTTTTTTTTTTAGCATTTTTGGGAGGAGTAAAATATAACGTTACATGCGTGGTTTCAACAACCAGATTGCGTTTACCTTGTAAAGATCTGAACACAATGCGAGCCAGACTACCTCCAGATGGTCAGGCAGATCCGATCACTATCCGATCACAACGTATTTATACCTTGCATTAACATGCCTTTTTTATTATCAGGATAACTTCTGGATACAGATCACATTATAATACCAGGTGTAGGGGTCTCACAGATGAGACCGTGAGAAACTTCAAGAGACCGGCGAGATGCCTCCACAGGGCGGGAGATACCATACTGTCTATGGGAGATACGCTGTGTGATTGACAGCTTTGACAGAAAATGGAAATACGTGGAAATCAGATGACATGATTTCACAACTTTTCATTGGTCATTTAGATAATGTGAAGCATGCTGTATACGGAAATGAATCTGGACATTCTATCCATAAAAAAATCTCAAAATCGGCAAAATGGACATAAGCGGTTTTCATCGAACAGTGACGTCATGTTTCTGCTTGCAATGACACCATTGTCTGAGAACTGAACTGAGCTGGACGATGACATCATTGTTTTTTCCAGAGTAGCTGTATAGATAAATGAACTAACTCAACAACAAGGCTTAATGATTTTTACAATGGAAGTGAATCAACAGTGAACCTACAGTACTTAAGCTGGACAATTTTCTACTAGATCTGCGCTAGTCTAAAACAAACTTTGTTGCATTATTTTTCTGTTATCATTGTAAAGCTGTTTCGAAACAATCTGCATTGTAACAAGGTCTATATAAATAAAGAGTACTTGAGTTGGTGTGTGGCACTAAAAGGTGAAAACTCAATTGCATTTGAAAATAGCATACTGACTACACTAAAACTTACCCTAAACCTAACCAAATAGTGTGAACAAATGCAAACGTGAGATAAAAACATTTTCAAGGGACTCGTACCCGAGCACTTCACATTACGAATGCAATGCTGTACTAGGTGAGCTACTGAGCAAGTTTACTACATCAGAAAAGCCATAGATATGTAGCTGGTATTATGCCGTTACTAACAAAATGTCTTAGTTTAAAAATCATACACTTTGGTAAAAGTGTTCTGAGGTCACAACATAGAATTGTTCAAAGAACCATATTAAAATAAGTCTTTATATAGTTGCAATCAAAATGATTCAACCCACTTGACCTTGACCTGACATTTTGCTGCCAAGAACTAAATTACATGAAAACAATTCAACAAAGGCATCAGTTAACTATTATAGAAAGTGTATTAATACACATTTGAGTGATTCTGAGAATGTAAAGTTGATGAGAATTGAAAAAAGAAAATTGTGTTCAAAGTTATTCAACCCCCAAAGGTCAAACTTTTTATCATTTATAACCTCTAATAAATGCTGCCTCAGAAGCTTCTGTCACGTCTCTGCTGCATTCTTGGTCCACTCCTTGCTTGAAAAAGCTTCTCTTTTTCTTAGTGAAGGCTAAGGTTTTCACATTACCACAGCTTTCTTCAAATTCCACCAAACATGTGTAATGACTGTACAGGCCACTCAAGAACATTCTAAAACTGATCCCTGAACCAAGCTTCAGTAGATTTGGACGAATTCTTTGGGATGGCTATTCTGCATGAAAGTCCATCAAGCTTCAGTCTCTGCACTAAGGCATCACCATCTTTTCCAAAATGGCTTGATATTTCAAAGAATTCATGATGTCCTTCATACAGTCAAGATTTCCAATTCCTGCAATAGCAAAGCACCCCATAAAAAGACTGAACCATCTCCATGTATGACCATGTAGATGGTCTTCTTCTGCTATTAAGACTTTTTTGCACAAAAATACAGCTGATCCATACGTCCAAAAAATTGGTCACATTACACCATAAAACATTCTTCCAAAACTTAAATTTATTTTAGCGCATTTAAATCAGGCTTTTATGTTCTTCTTGGTCAAGAGCGGCTTTTGCATGTCTAGTGTCCTTCTTATACTCTGCATTGAAATGTTTTTTTTTCCTCCTTTCATCAGGTATTTGGCAGTAAATTTAGGGTTTTTCTTAGTTGCTTTAAACAAATAATTGTATTCCCCTTTTTGACATTGTGCTTTTTATTCAAAACCCTCAAAGGCTCTCTGGTGCATTTTTTTTTTAACTTATGAATAAGGTTGCCAGCTGTGTCTCAAGCACATTTTTTTGGAAATCGCCTTGTAGTCACAGACATTCTAAAGTAATAAAACTTGTTATATAGCTTTTGTGAGAGTTTGTTTGGCTTGGTCATATTTGCAACTCAACTTTAGAACATGGTCTAAATGCATGTGTGTGTAACAGCACAATCTAATTCAGTTTTGTTATAAAGTTTCCTAAATGTTTTAACACAATTTTGTGTTACTTAAAACAGCAGCATTGAATAGGGGTTGAATAATTATGGCATATTTGTATTACACAAAAATGAAAAATAATAATCCTAACTCATAAGCATTACATTATTGACAATGTAGATTAAGCAAGGGTTGAGAAAAGAACAGCTTGAACATTTTGTGAAACCACATCTCAGACAGCAAGATACTAATTTTAACATTTTAACAGGAAAGCAGCATGACGAAATGTTTGAAATGTCACAGAGGAATTTCTTATGCTAGTTCCTGACAAACACCATCGGAGCTCGAGTGAGATAAAATCCTGAATGGATGGATGGATGCTGTGTAATGCTAACAGGAGGACGAAACATCAAAGTGGAGCCATTAAAAAGAGATCTAGCATAGAAATCTCCATATCACAGGAATAGACATCATAGACAGACGTGCTTACCCGTTTTCCACGTATAGTGCCTGTCCTTTGGAAACTCCAGGTCCGACCTCAACGCGCATTCCAATGAGAGACATCGAGAGCAGCAGGTATTTCCCAACACGCCATGTCCAGCCCGTTACACCAGAGTCATCTTTTAGAATCATAGTCCAGCCCATTGACGTCCTGTCCACTTTCAGTCCTGCAAAAAAAAACAAAGCAAACAAGGGTGATTATGCTCTCTTACTTGTTAGGGAGCAAATCCACCAGCCAAGCATATTAAACAACTCTTGGGAATCATTACATTAATCACCGGCATATGTTTGACTAGTCATTTAATCCTTGAGGACGTCAAAATGAGCAAATGTGCCAGGATCAGGATCATTTGGTCTTAAAGCTGCATGCACTGATGCGGTAAATACCACGGTAAACACAGGCAGAGCATTGGGTCTTGCAGCCCTGAAGTAATTGAGGATATTAACACCTTTTTATTGCAACTCATTTAATTCTGTCCCCGCGCTGTAATTCATATCCTTTGGCTGAAAGATTAGTTCTGGAATCACTGACTCTCCAAGCATGTTTATAGGTGAGAGGGAATTTTAATGCATATCTGATTTACAATTAACTTTTTTTGCAAACATTCAGAGATAGCAGTTGTACACTATTTTGTACTATCCACATTTTAAAGCAGCTGATCTTGAACTATAAATGTCTTTTACCGCCTGCACATGCACAGTCTGTTTTGTCACACGCTGACTGATGGAAATCTGCACACCATTTAAATGGCAAATATCCAACGGACCAGATCCATGTTATGCCTCTCACATGTAATAAACTTCTCCATTGACAACCGAAATGGGAAAGTAACTCATTTAAACAGCTCGGCAGCACAAACCAAGGTTATTCATTCGCTGCCAGTCCCGCGGCAAGAAACGGGGATCTCTATATTTTAAAGCATCATTGTTTCATATATGGGACACAGCTCTGCACAGACCAGTGTATTACAGTATTATCTGAATTAAAATTTTGATTGATTTTCCTCTTATGGAGACAGCATACAATGCATTACCTGTGGACGATCTGTTCGAGGCGGCTAGACAGAATCGGTGTATTGATGGATGAATTGCTATCAGACTAAAATATGTGTTTGGAATGTGGAATTATTCTGATGTGATTTCTCAGGGAAAGCCTGCAGCTCCCAATTGGTTTTTGGTTGATTTCATTTGGGGAAATTAGATTTTTATTTCAATGCTTCAACAGTGTTGCAGGAAAATCTGATTTGAGAAGAGTATGGTGAGAGGACTTGACGGAGTGAAAAAAATCTCTTATCCTTTAACTGCTGCCACAAGTAAATGTCTTGATAGAATTAGATCTTTTCAAAAGGGTACACCGATATATCCTCTTGAAGAGGCTAAAGCTGGTTGCTTGGGACTTTGGAGATTGCCTGTACTGTATAAGTGAATATTAAGTGAATTCATAATGTGAATAAATGAGTGACCTGTACTGTATGTCAGCTTTCCTTCAGAATCGAGACAAAACATCTCTCAAAACCTGCAAAAAGAAAATCCCTCTGAGCATGCTGCACTTGTTTCAAAATCATTTCTAAACTAATTTTAATAAGACCAGTACTTTAGTAAAACACAGCACTTTTAAATAAGGGATATTGTCACGGTTAATAAATCCATTGTCTCATTCTGATGTGTTTTGTGTGTGTGTTTGGGTATGTGTGGGCGTGGTGTCTAATTCTGTTGATTGTCAGCACCAGCTGTGGTTCATCACCACTCATATATAAGTCAGTAATTTCAGTCTCATGTTGTCAGATCGTTGTGGCTTCCCCGGTGTTGTGTCCTGTTCCTGTGTGGCTTCAGTCGTCTCCTCGTGTGGATTCCCTGTCTCCGTGATCTTCGTCGTCTTCGGTGTATCACGGTTGGATTGTTTATTGTTCCTGGTTCCTGTCACTGAGCACGCCGACTTCATCACTTCTCTCCGGATTGCCCATCGACGTCCCTGTGTTTCTTCCACCTGAGTGTTTGTTCCCCGACCTGTGTGACAGTATCCTGACTATAATAAACAACTTTTACTTGCTATTGTTTCCGCTCTGTATCATTACAGAACGATCTGACCAATCATGGAAGCAGCAAGTGCGACGTTGAAGGATTTCATCGAACACAGCGTCGCGAGAATGGATCAACAAGGAGAGGAAATCATGAACACAGGTCGTGCGGTTCAGGCACTCGTGACACAGGTGTCCGAGCTCACCCAGCAGCTTCAATTTCTACGCGGTCCCACTGCGCCGCCCACACCGCCCGTTCAACCCCCTCCGGTGCCGCAGGAGGGTCAACCTGAGCCTCGTCTTCCTACGCCTGAGGGCTATTCTGGTGAGCCTGAATATTGCAGAGCTTTTCTCACTAGATGCTCTATGCATTTTGCTTTACAGCCACGGACATTTCAGGATGAAAGATCTAAGGTAGCGTTTGTATTGACTCTCCTGTCGGGGAAGGCGGCACTCTGGGGAACGGCGGTGTGGGAGAACCAGGACGATTGTTGCACCTCGTTCCAGGCACTCTCCGAGGAGATAAGAAGAGTATTCGATCGTGCGGTGGCGGGTAAGGAGGCAGCCAGATTACTCGCGGATCTACGCCAAGGGGATGGCTCGGTGTCGGATTATTCTATTCGTTTCCGCACCCTGGCTGCAGAGTGCAAATGGAACGAGGAGGCGCAGTGGGACATGTTTCTGCATGGGCTGGCTGACCGCGTTCAAGAGAGATATATATCTTGGACCTTCCTAAGACTCTAAATGGTCTGGTGGAGTTGGCGATGAGGGTCGACTCACGCTTAAGTCGTGTGAATTCTCGTGCACGTTCTTATCGACCACAGCAGTACCCTGAAGAACCACGAGGTGGCGACGGGAGCGCGGTCAGCCCAGTTTTCGACCACGAGCCCATGCAGATCGGGAGAGTCTCGGCTTTCCCGGGAGGAGAGGGAAAGGCGGAGGTCCCAGGGACTCTGCTTGTACTGTGGTAAAGCTGGCCATTTCCTCCACTCTTGTCCAGTAAAAGAGCAAGCCCGATAGTAAGTATGAGGCTACTATCGGGTGGGATCTCGTCGAGAGACCTCAACCACATCATCGACCCTCCTCCCGGTAAGACTGAGATGGGCAACATCCACGCACCCCACTCAAGCACTCCTGGATTCGGGAGCAGAGGGTAATTTTATGGACTACAATCTTGCAGCTAAACTTCAGATTCCCATCACTTCTCTCAGACAGCAGATTTCTGTCAACGCACTCAACGGACAGGAGCTTCCTAGGATTTCTCATTCTACTGAACCCATCACTCTGGTCACGTCTGGCAATCATACTGAAAGGATTTCATTTCTTCTCATGGACTCTCCTTTGGCACCGGTGGTTTTAGGGCACCCTTGGCTCACTAAACACAACCCCCGCATTGACTGGCACAACAATTCCATTTCCTCCTGGAGTAACCACTGTCATGAGTCATGTTTGTTGTCTGCCTGTTCGTCTGTGTCTGGTTCTTTGTTTCAGAACGAGGCAGTGGATTTGTCTAACGTGCCCGCGGAGTATCTGGACCTGAAGGAAGTGTTCAGTAAGTCACAAGCTGCTTCTCTTCCTCCGCATCGTCCCTATGACTGTGCTATAGATTTACTGCCAGGTAAGTCTCCGTCTAAGGGCAAACTTTACTCTCTTTCCATTCCTGAGAGGGAGGCTATGGAGAAATATATTTCTGATTCTCTCGCCTCTGGGTTCATCCAGCCTTCCTCTTCTCCTGCGGGGGCGGGGTTCTTTTTTGTTGGAAAGAAGGATGGGTCTCTGCGACCTTGCATTGACTACCGAGAGTTCAATAACATCACGGTAAAGAATACTTATCCTTTGCCGTTGATGTCTTCAGCTTTTGAGAGGTTGCAGGGAGCATCCATTTTCACAAAATTGGACTTACGTAACGCTTATCATTTGGTTCGCATCAGGAAGGGGGATGAATGGAAAACTGCTTTTAATACCCCTAGGGGGCACTTTGAATATTTGGTTATGCCATTCGGTCTGTCCAACTCCCCAGCAGTTTTCCAGGCACTCGTCAATGACGTGTTGAGAGACATGGTCGATCAGTTCATGTATGTTTACCTGGATGACATATTGATTTTTTCTTCGTCTCTCCAGGAACACGTTCAACATGTCAGGCGAGTGCTTCAGAGGTTGTTAGAGAATGGGCTTTTTGTCAAGGCGGAGAAATGCGATTTTCATGCACAGTCTGTTTCCTTCCTAGGGCACATCGTCTCTTCTGAGGGAATGCGCATGGATCCTGACAAGATTAAGGCAGTGATGGATTGGCCAAGTCCAGATTCCCGTAAGGCCCTACAGCGGTTTCTGGGGTTCGCCAATTTCTATCGGCGTTTCATTCGCAATTACAGCCAACTAGCCGCGCCTCTGACTGCTTTGACCTCCCCCAGAACTGCGTTCAGGTGGTCCGATACCACAGAGACGGTATTTGCCAACCTCAAGAGTCGTTTTTGTTCGGCTCCCATTCTTGTAACCCCTGATCCTACACGTCAGTTCATGGTGGAGGTCGACGCATCAGAGGTGGGGGTAGGTGCAGTTCTTTCTCAGCGCACTCCCTCAGACGACAAGATGCACCCATGCGCGTTTTTTCCCATCGTTTATCACCTGCTGAACGTAACTATGACATTGGTAACAGAGAGTTGTTGGCAGTAAAGTTGGCGTTGGAGGAGTGGCGACATTGGTTAGAGGGTTCAGGGGTTCCCTTTATCGTTTGGACCGATCACAAGAACCTTGAATATATTAGATCTGCCAAAAGACTTAACTCCAGGCAGGCTCGGTGGGCACTTTTTTTCGGACGTTTTGATTTTGTTCTCTCGTACCGCCCGGGTTCTAAAAACATCAAACCCGATGCCTTATCTCGTATTTTTGATCCATCCGAACGCCCGGTGACTCCCGAGTGTATTTTACCGGAGAAGGTAGTTATCTCCGCACTCACATGGGAGGTCGAGTCGAAGGTCAAGACAGCCTTAGAAGGGGTAACGCCTCCGCCCGGTTGCCCACCGAGTCGTTTATTTGTTCCGGAGAGGTTACGGTCCGACGTGATTCGATGGGGTCACTGCTCTAACGTAGCTTGCCATCCAGGAGTAAGTCGCACTAATGACTTGGTAAAGCAACGGTTCTGGTGGCCATTAATGGCTCGTGATGTTCACGATTTTGTTTTGGCTTGCTCAGTTTGTGCCACGAACAAGACATCTAACCGACCTCCGGATGGGCTTACTTCGACCGCTGTCTGTCCCTTCGAGACCCTGGTCCCACATCGCGTTAGATTTTGTCACCGCCCTCCCGCCCTCTAATGGCATGACGGTTGTTTTAACCGTGGTGGACCGGTTCTCGAAGGCGGCACATTTCATTCCCTTGCCCAAATTACCCTCAGCCAAGGAGACAGCGGTCGCAGTCATTGATCACGTC
Organism: Hybognathus amarus; assembly: GCA_030378365.1. NCBI lineage: Eukaryota > Metazoa > Chordata > Actinopteri > Cypriniformes > Leuciscidae > Hybognathus > Hybognathus amarus. Next base: position 617,674 of record JAQIUQ010001106.1, on the reverse strand, counting down.
TTTCGGTTACATGGCCTCCCGAAGGACGTGGTGTCTGACAGGGGTTCCCAATTTGTGTCCAAATTTTGGCAGGAGTTTTGTAAGTTATTGGGGGCTACGGTCAGCCTGTCTTCGGGTTATCATCCCCAGAGTAATGGTCAGTCTGAGCGAGCCAACCAAGATCTGGAAAGAACGTTACGATGTTTGGTATCTAAGAATCCTTCATCCTGGAGCCAGCAACTCTCTATGGTTGAGTACGCTCATAACTCGTTACCAATGTCATCTACGGGCCTCTCGCCGTTTAAGTGTAGCGTAGGTTACCAGCCACCTATTTTTCCCAGTCTGGAATCCGAGGTCGCGGTCCCCTCCGCCCACGCATTTGTCCAGAGGTGTCGCCGCACTTGGACCAGAGCCCGGGAGACTCTGCTCCAAGCGGGGAGGCGCATGAAGGCCAAGGCCGATCGCCACCGGTCAAAGCCTCCCGTATACGTCGTGGGTCAAAAAGTGTGGCTTTCAACTAAGAACATTCCGCTCCGCTCCGTTTCTAATAAGTTAGCTCCTAAATTCATTGGCCCGTTTCCTGTCACCAAGATCATTAGTCCGGTGACAGTCCGACTCAAACTTCCTCCGGCGTACAGGAGAATTTGTCCCGCCTTTCATGTATCCAAAATCAAGCCCGTATTTTATTCTCCCATTAATCCGCCAGTCCCGGTTCCCCCCCGCCGCGTCTCGTAGATGGGGAACCTACATATTCGGTACATCGTATTCTGGACTCGAGACGGAGGGGACGAGGATTTCAGTACTTGGTGGACTGGGAAGGTTACGGTCCGGAGGAGAGAAGTTGGGTTCCTGCTAGAGACATTCTGGATCACTCCCTTATTGATGATTACAATCGACAGGTAAGTGTGGCTGGGAACGCCAGGAGGCGTTCCTAGGGGAGGAGGTACTGTCACGGTTAATAAATCCATTGTCTCATTCTGATGTGTTTTGTGTGTGTGTTTGGGTATGTGTGGGCGTGGTGTCTAATTCTGTTGATTGTCAGCACCAGCTGTGGTTCATCACCACTCATATATAAGTCAGTAATTTCAGTCTCATGTTGTCAGATCGTTGTGGCTTCCCCGGTGTTGTGTCCTGTTCCTGTGTGGCTTCAGTCGTCTCCTCGTGTGGATTCCCTGTCTCCGTGATCTTCGTCGTCTTCGGTGTATCACGGTTGGATTGTTTATTGTTCCTGGTTCCTGTCACTGAGCACGCCGACTTCATCACTTCTCTCCGGATTGCCCATCAACGTCCCTGTGTTTCTTCCACCTGAGTGTTTGTTCCCCGACCTGTGTGACAGTATCCTGACTATAATAAACAACTTTTACTTGCTATTGTTTCCGCTCTGTATCATTACAGATATTTAATAAATTAATATGTTCTCAATATATAGTCAAGTTCTCAATATAGTCCATCCCCAAAATAAGGGATTTTTTACACGACCCACAAACTTCAAGAATAAAACACTAATCATTAAAAGTCTAAAAAGTTTATAACTAGCTACATATGTGTGTGAGAAAAAGACAGTATATATGTGTGCGTGTGTGTATGAGAGAGCAAGAGACAGTGCGCCATTAAAAAAATAATAATATCATAGAGAATGTTTAAATACTGATAGATTCAGCTTACGGGGAAACGGAGGCGGAGTAGTGCTTGCTTGAGATGATTCGGGAGAGGTCTCGTGCACCTAGACCGATCAGAGCACGCTGGCCCTACACGGAGTAAAGCCTTTATCCTCTACGCCACAGCACGACTGCGGATCGTTTGCCACAGCTTTTTTGTAACAGCGCCAAGGATGAACGACTGTAAACCGAGTATGTTCGAGCTTGCTCTTACCGTCTCAACTCTGTCGTCACTAATGTTAAGCCCGCCCGCTCACAGTATACGATGTGATTTGGCCCGGCCAGAGCTGGGCCTTTCCAGCTAAAACCGTTGATGGAGAGTTGCTAGTACCACACTTTGCGGCAAATAATTTCTGCTGCCGCAGGGTGCGTCTGAGATTTCTTAGGCTGACTATTCCCTCAAGCTATTCCTTTATCCTCTACATACTAATCTATAGACATGCCAGATACAGAAACTGTAGACAGACAGACACACTTGTGCGAGCACACAAACAAGCATATAAATATGGTACAGGAATGTACACCTTGGAATCGTGCATGCTGGAAGAAACAAACACAAAAAATATAAAACTTTAATATGTACAGTGAAGATTTACAAAATAGCCTAGCAAACATTCACAGACTGAGTAGTAATACTCAGCGTGATGGACTTGGCCTTTTCTCTGTGACCTGTCAGCCGTAGGGAGGATGTGAATCCTGACACGCGTTCCTGCATGTGCCCATCACCCGCCATTATAGACACAGCCATCCTGGATATCAAATGCGTCAAAGTCCTCGCTGCTTTTTAGAGAACTAGGTCAAAACAAAGCTTGTAGGCTCAGACTGGAACAGTGTGCAGTCTTAAGAACCTGAGAAAGCTTCTGCGCTTCAGGATTCATAACACTTCAGTCGAGATTTTCTCAAGGAGCACATACTTTAACTCTTTCAGGCAGAGGCATGGACTCTCATTCAGATTTCTATTTATACTGCCATTAATGGGTAACAAACCACCCAATCTAAATATGCACTGGTTCAAATTCCAAAGGCTTGTAGGTCATGCAGGTCTCTCCTTGTTACCACTATGCAGGGGTCCGGCTGAATTGGATAAAAGCAAACTTTGTCAGCAGGCTGAAAGTCTTTCTAGTTTGGTGTGGGTTATATATCAGATTGGTGCTGAAAAGTCATGTGCTGAAAAATATCTTCAAAGAAGCACATGGGAATTAATTTATTAGTATTAGCTGAGGCAGTGAATTTCACATCAACATCAAACAGAAGGCTTTTCACCATTCTTGCCATGTGATCTAGTGTTACATCTACTATAGTTTTTGTGTTTGACACACATTTCCTATTCCCTCCATTTTATAAGCAGTTTAAATACAGTATATGTTATTTTTTTGACATATTTAACATTTATAGAAAAAAATAATAATAATGAGGATTTAAAGTTATCCTCATGTTCTATAATCTAATTTAAAAAAAATCTTATATTATTATTATATTCTACACACATCGGTTTCACTTTATTTTGATGGTCCCTTTAACACATTCTAGTAACTTTGCACCTTTGTCTTAACTCTCATTAGAGTGCTATCAGAGTATTAGTAGACAGGTAAGGTTATAGGTTTAAAATACTGTAAGTTGACATGTTCTTGCGAAGTTACTTGCTGTATATTCAGTAGAATGTCTGCTGGGGAAACATCAGAATAAGTGTTAGCAGATGTAGCAGTCTACTACTCTAATGAGAGCTAGTTGACATGTAGTTACAAAGTTACTTACAGTCAACAGAATGTTCTAAAGAGACCATCAAAATAACTCATGTTCATTATTGTAAAATCAGGACAGTTGTTTCACAATCACATTTTTGGCTTTATGCTTTTAGGGCCAGATCTATTGTATACTAACAACTTGCATCAGTGCAAACCCACTTTTGTCATTAAAAAAAAACTACAATCAGGATTTACTAAAGACATGCAGTGAAAAATGAGTGCTGAAGATGTGGACAGGGTTATTTTTGCATAACGTTCGCATTTGTAGGAGTTTCCCTTTCTGATGCTAAATATATGGAGGAGAGTATTTGAATGATTCATATAAGGTGATTTACTAAGTTTTGCGCTAGTCAATTCACTTGTACAGTATGTGCACTATTATTTAAAGCCTCAAAAGATACGCTTCCTTTTACAGTACAGTATTTACAGAGTACTTACAGTGTACTTACCTAGAAAGTACTGCTAATATAAGGTAAGTACATGGAACAGGGGTAAGTTTAGGGGTAGGTTCAGGGTTAGTACAAGTTATTACAGAGTAATTGTAGTTACTAAAATAAGTAAAGGTTCTTCAGGGGTTCTTTGTGGTGGTCATGGTGCTATATAGCACCACTAAGCCCAGTTTGGTTCTTCAGCGGTTTTCTGGGGTGGTTAACGTGCTCTATGGCACCTCTTATGGTTCTACATAGCACCATATGACAAAGATAAGTGCTATATGGCACTTAAAGTGGTTCCCCTATGATTACAAGCCAATGAACCACTTTTAGTGCTATTTAGCACCATTTTTTAGAGTGTAGTATTTACATAGGTAACTGGACTGTAAAATGAAGTGTTACCAAAAGCATAAAGATGCTAATCTGCTCTTGGTAGATTGTATTTGTCATTATGGAAATGATCCGGCTGCGTTCTTTAATTTGCACATTGTCAGATCACGCCAAAACTTTCCACTCCCATCTGTACTTTTTTGGTATTGTGTTCTCAAGCTAATTTGCCTTGTTAAGCAAATCTGGCCCCTAATTTAGAAAAGAAAATCCTAGAAAATGTGTATTTAAATCCCACGTCCTCATTTTGTAGGATTAGACACATTTAGTTGATCGTGGAACAACATTCCTGTCCAAAAATGTAATCCTAACCCAATCCCTACCCCTAAACTTAACCCCACCCATGTTATCCCTGAAATCTGAAGAAAATGGTAGCTGAACAACACTGATTTAGAAACTCCTAATCCTGGTTGTATAAACTGTAAACTTGTCCCTTAAATCTGATTGGTTGATTGGAATGATGATCCATGAACATGTTGCAATTGGTGAAATCAGGTTCTACATTAAAACACTTTAGTATTAATAGAATTTTTAATGTATTTTTGAATAAATTAATAGATGTGGACAAAAAAATAAGTGCCATTGACCAACACAGGAATATGTGCATGTTTTAAAAGTATGAGCAACCATGTTCCACCCAACCTGAGTGGTATATTTCTCCCTTGTCCAAAAGTACATTAAAAATACTCATAAAAAGGAAAGATTCCTACACCCAACTCTAAAGCAAATTAGATGTTTGAACCAATGTGCCTAAAAAAACAGCATTATCTTTTTGAAATGTGGAATACTAATCCTTCCCAAATCTTTACTTGGGACAGGGCATCTGAGCTGATCCGTCTGTAAACAGGTGGGCCCGGTAATTAACGTTTGATTACAACTACCACGGTAGACACTGTCTGTAACAGGTCTATTGCAGTCTCAGCCAGGCTTGTTCCATTAGATCTTTCTCTGCAGGACACAACTGGCTCTGACAGCAAAGGAAACAAAAGCTTCTAATCCTGTTTACTGTATCACAGACGCCTTCCCTGAGCTTCAATTTCCATACAGTAATGCGTCCAATTGGCTTGTGTTCGCACAAGCCAAGCAAACCTTTGAGCACCACCTGTCATTTCTGCTTCCTTATTTGTCCATAAAACCATGAAAGCACTCAACTTGATAATAAGCCACTACCTGCACTTTATCAGCGAGCTGGAATCACAAAAAAGATAGAAATATAAAGTTGCCTTGACACTAATATTTTAAAGTTGAATTCAGTTTCTTTTCCCTCATTAAAAAGTTTTACTTCTCAAAAGAAAGGAACAGTACTTTAGATATATTGCTCAGGTTTCTCCTTAAACAATGTCGTGAGTTACTATGGCAATTCTCGATGCAGCACGAATGACCTACAATGGCAACATTTTTCGCAATCACATCAGAAAAAAACAAAACACTGCCTTAAATTCACAAGCAGAAAGGTAGCGGTTACCCACCGCCTATATAAGACAGTTACCCACAACTGAACGCGGCATGACGTCAGCTTCACATTCTCTATTATTAACAGCAAAAGTAAAAACAAGAAACAGCATCTTTCACCCTTTCACCATCCTGCAAACATGAGATATCAAACATAAAGTAGTAGTTTTACTGTGACTATTGTCTGGTTTCTGAATAATTTATTTATTGTATTGTACTGTCCTGTACTATTGCACACGTTTGCATGTGGCACTTATGGAGACTGTGTAGTCTCATGTGTTTTTGTGATTGTCCTATGTTGTTTTTAGTACCATGGTCCAGTCTTACTTCGCAGTATACCGCACTAACTGTACATGATTGAACAACAATAAAAATACACTTGAACTTGAACTAGTTCTTGACAGGTTTTTGCATTCCACTGAGCTGTTTCTTCATTGTTTTCTATGCAAACATGCTTTAGACACGTCTCACGTTTTTTGCAGCTTCTTGCGCACGAAACAGCATTCTAAAAACACGGCACTCGAGTTAAAAAAAATTAATCTCACAGCTAATTAACCTTGCCTTTTTCCCATTCCACCGCCCACATCTTTTTTTTTTTTGGCAATATCATCATGCATTCTGTGTGAAAAGGCGCAGCTACAGATGTGTTCCAAAGCCAATGCAGCCTTTAGCCAAAAAAAGCATAAACGGACTCAGACGTAATAGGACTCATATATGTGACCTTTGAAGACATGGCATTTGAAGTCCGCTTCCTTTGAAGGATGCCACCTCTGGATTGCAACACAGCTTACATGTCTAACTGTAAAGTTTGCTAACTTTTTTATTCAAAACAGTGATTTCTTGCTTTAAAAATAATAAAATTATGGCAAAACATTACATTCAAATTAATATATATATATATATATATATATATATATATATATATATATATATATATATATATATATATATTTTTTTTTTTTTTTTTAAATCACGAAGCCCTATCAGAAGCCCAATAAAAGTGGCTGTATTGTACATGGAGTGGGTCACCTAATGGGGACAGTCATGTTGGGATCACATGACCATTTGAAAGCAACACATTTGATCTCATTAACCAACATTATTGGACACTTTCATACACAGAATAATTTAATCATGACTGACTGATATATACACTCACCGGCCACTTTATTAGGTACACCTGTCCAACTGCTCGTTAACACTTAATTTCTAAGCAGCCAATCACATGGCGGCAACTCAGTGCATTTAGGCATGTAGACATGGTCAAGACAATCTCCTGCAGTTCAAACCAAGCATCAGTATGGGGAAGAAAGGTGATTTGAGTGACTTTGAACGTGGCATGATTGTTGGTGCCAGAAGGGCTGGTCTGAGTATTTCAGAAACTGCTAATCTACTGGGATTTTCACGCACAACCATCTCTAGGGTTTACAGAGAATGGTCCGAAAAAGATAAAACATCCAGTGAGCGGCAGTTCTGTGGGCGGAAATGCCTTGTTGATGCCAGAGGTCAGAGGAGAATGGCCAGACTGGTTGGAGCTGATAGAAGGGCAACAGTGACTCAAATAACCACCCGTTACAACCAAGGTGGGCAGAAGAGCATCTCTGAACGCACAGTACGTAGAACTTTGAGGCAGATGGGCTACAGCAGCAGAAGACCACACCGGGTGCCACTCCTTTCAGCTAAGAACAGGAAACTGAGGCTACAATTTGCACAAGCTCATCGAAATTGGACAATAGAAGATTGGAAAACGTTGCCTGGTCTGATGAGTCTCGATTTCTGCTGCGACATTCGGATGGTAGGGTCAGAATTTGGCATCTACAACATGAAAGCATGGATCCATCCTGCCTTGTATCAACGGTTCAGGCTGGTGGTGGTGGTGTCATGGTGTGGGGAATATTTTCTTGGCACTCTTTGGGCCCCTTGGTACCAATTGAGCATCGTCCAACGCCACAGCCTACCTGAGTATTGTTGCTGACCATGTCCATCCCTTTATGACCACAATGTACCCAACTTCTGATGGCTACTTTCAGCAGGATAATGCGCCATGTCATAAAGCTGGAATCATCTCAGACTGGTTTCTTGAACATGACAATGAGTTCGCTGTACTCAAATGGCCTCCACAGTCACCAGATCTCAATCCAATAGAGCATCTTTGGGATGTGGTGGAACGGGAGATTCGCATCATGGATGTGCAGCCGACAAATCTCCGGCAACTGTGTGATGCCATCATGTCAATATGGACCAAACTCCCTGAGGAATGCTTCCAGCACCTTGTTGAATCTATGCCACGAAGAATTGAGGCAGTTCTGAAGGCAAAAGGGGGTACAACCCGTTACTAGCATGGGGTACCTAATAAAGTGGCCGGTGAGTGTATATTGCTTTTGAGTGATGCCACATTTTTGGCAACAGTATTAGAGTTTGTTCACACATCACATCACTGAACAAACTGTAATACTGCCACCCCCACTTTAGTTGCCTTGTAGTTTTTTTTTACATTCGATGTGTTTATCTGGGTCTCCTTTCAAGCTGTGTGTTGTATATGTATTTGGATATGTGTTACATGTTATGTGATATTTCTGTGCTATGAAAACATGATGTGTAAAGATTATTATCCCTATGGGACAATAAAGACTCCTATAATAACATAACATAACCTATTTATGCTGCTAGGTGTCATGACAGCTAGCAGGCACTTATATTTAAAATGCAACTTATACATGTACCTAAATATAAATTAATCTATGATAGAATTCCCAAGAGTAACCTTGTTAAAAGCATCTATCAATGAATTTTCTGAATTAAATCACCGTCTAAAAAGCAGTCCAGTATAATATGACCCATACTAAAATGACACCGTGATGCTGATTGGCTAATGGCATCACAAAAACCACATGCAGTCGCAAAGCTAACCTGCCAAACCCCTGGAGTGCACTACTGTACAAGGGTGAAGTTATATGATTTTGGTAAAATACTCAGTTGTAAAATGCTTTAAAACACTGATACTTTACACAATGAGAAACCTCAGCTGAACCACCTTGTCACACCAGTCTTATAATTGAATAAATAGATATCTCCTCTAAGTGACATGCAGTGAGCAGGGACCCGAAATGGCAGCTATTTCTCTTCATTAATTCTCAGTTTCTCAAGGAAAGGAAGAAAAGCAGCTTGGCAGAGACCTCTCATGCAACACTGTACTTCCACCCATTACAGACTCGAAGACAGTTGAGCCCAGACTCAGGGAATTCGGCTACCGGGCAATTAGACCGAGGACACGGCGGTTTCTACCTGAAAGGAGAGACTGGGACTCATCACTTTAGCTGTGGCAGTGAGGTGAACAGCTGGATGGCTGAGGCCCACTAATGCCGCTGGCAGCTGAATGCTCCTCAGATGCTCTCTGTGACACGGGGACAGCAGATGAACTCGGCCTTTCCTCCTCCCCCTGATGCATCATCTGCCAGCTAATCCTCAGTGGCTCCCCCTCGGGAAGATCAGAGCGTGAAAGATGTGTCTGTCACACCATCACCAGACCGTGAGAACACATAACCCTTTGGCTATTGCTGGATGAAGTATCCACTGCCGGAAATTCCTCCCAGGAAGTGTCCCGAAGCCAGCAGGGCTGAAAAAGGGGCGAAGAGAAAAGGAAAATTTTAGGTTGGACTCGACAAAGCAGAAATATTTGAAAAGATGCCTTCAGATAATAACACATATTTTGAAGAGGAGACCTAGTGTGGTCAGAGGAATTTGGCTTTGTTTTGTTTTATAACGTAGACCACTGCCTCAATGTCTCATCCCAAACCTCATAAATGACCAATCTGGAGTCTACAGTGGAAACGAATTACAGATGGTACAGACATGGTGCTCGGCACTGGAGACCTGACACACAATTTCTAAAAGAGTTTAGTGTTACCAATGCAGTGTTTGGTCAAACAAATGCAACCTTGCTGAGCAAAAGAGACTTCTCTCAAAAGTAAATTAGAAAAAATGACCCTAAACTTTTAAATGGCAGTGAATATTCTCTGAAAACAAGTCTTATTTACACAATTTTGCTTCCAAGTTCATTTATCTTATTTTAAGGATGTTTAGATAAGTTTACCAGAAAACAGTGATTTTATATTGCCCTGGATCCGGACATCTGTGGCTATCTGCATAAACTTATCTAATCCAGTATGTCTTAATAACTGGTTTGACCAAATAGCAGTAAGACAAGAATGGGTTTTAACTGAAAGTATCCCATAACTTTGTCTCGTTTCACCAGAGGCAGAAAGAGTACAAATATTTATTACTTGAGTAATAGTACAGATACCAAATTTTACTCAAATACAAGTAAAAGAACTAGCCTACAGTCAGATTCCTACTTAAGTAAAAGTTCTGAAGTACTTGTTTTTAAAAGTACTAGAGTATCAAGAGTACATTTTCTAAATATTGCATTACTACTGCCACAGTGCTTACATTTATGTACAGAGACATCCTACAAGGACTTATGAAAAATGTTAATGTTAATACAATGGATAATATAAAAGGAATTGAAAGCAAAATTAAGTCATTTTCATCTTTTTACCATTTTGCTTTATTTAACATTTAAGAAATTTTTGGAAAATTCTGAAAATTGAAATAGTCTAGCAAGGTGGGGCAACGGGTTGGCACATTCACGAGATGGACCTGCTGCGTCTTCATCCATTTTTTTGTCCATGGTTTGGTCTCTTATCTAAATCTGACCATTGAGTTGACTTTGGTGGGAAGCTGAAGGTGATTGCTGATAGGCTGTACCAATCAGTGGCGCCTGCACAATCCAATCACGTCTGAGAGGGAAACGGCAAATTAAGGGTTTCTGAGATTTTTCTTTTTTTTAGAATTAGTAATGGGTACTCACGGTTATGGATAGAAATGAAGTGGAGTAAAGAGTACAATATTTGCCTCTCAAATGTACTTGAGTAAAGTCATGAGTACTCCCCAAAAATTATACTCGAGTAGAGTACAGATCCCTCAAAATTGTACTCAAGTACTGTCCTCAAGTAAATTTACTCCGTTACTGTCCGGCTCTGCATTTCACAAGTTTCAGTCATCACTGTGGGATTACTGTGGCACTTTATCAGCTGTAATCCACCATCAGAGACGCTAAAACAGTAAAGAGAGAGTTCTGCTGCTTCTGTTCCCTCCACATGGTTGACATTCAATGATTTACCTGTCAACACTGCATGCTGGACTGGCTAGCTTATCCTGCTGATTCTTTCATTCTATTAACACCCCATGCCCTCCTTCCATCTTCTCTTCTCTCCAACCCACTGTCATATATTGACTTCCAATGCTATGCTTTACCCCCTCCGCCAACTCTGAACTCCGTCTTATTTCCCAGGGCTTTTAAGTGCCCACCATTGTGTCCAAAATGGCTTTCCCAAACTTCAAGAATGTGGCACGTTTCATTCTGAGTGCGAGAGAGATGAGAGAGAGAGAGTGGGTGGGGGGTGGGAATTGTACCTCAAGGAAAAACTTGATCGATTCATACTTGCGATTTCAGTCACACTTTAGTAGTCAGGAGATAGCATATAGGGATCAGTCTTGGAACATTGCTTCCCATAAAAACTCTCAATGGAGAGTGACAGGTTCAAAATTTCTGTCAACTCCATCTTGGATTATTAATGCCTTGAAGATTTTATTTTCAACAAGCTATCCAATGGCAAGTTTCTTTTGGGGGTTTGGTTGAAAGGAATGTTCAGCTATTGGACTTTTTTTAAATTAAATGGGACAACTTGGTTGTCTTCTCTTGGTTGTTCCATTCCAGTCTTGTGCTGGTCCCATCATGTCTCATTTACTCTATGCCATTATTTATTGCAAACACATATGATGCATTACATAATGGAATGTACTGATATGAGGATGAAAGTGGATATTGTGAATGATGAATTCCTCTATTGGAGCAGATAGTAGGCAAAGTTAAGGACTGGTACCTGGAAGAATAGTGGTTAAATTCCCGCAATCAGCGAAAAAATAAGCCATTGTTGCTCTAATGCAGAAGTATTCAATCATGCTCCTGGAGGGCCACTGTCCAACAGCGTTTAGTTCCAACCTGCTTCAGCACACATGCCTTTGTATTTTCAAGCGATCTCGAAGAGCTTGATGAGCTGATTCAGTTGTGTTTCATTAGGTTTGGAACTAAACTCTCCTGGACAGTGGCCCTCCAGGAGCAGGATTGAAGCCCTCTCCTCAAATGGGTTATTCTCTAAGGGATCCATTACTGCATTAAGTGTAAAGTTGTATGGACAGAACTACCAATTTTAAAAAATAACAGCCCAGAGGAAAGACAAATACAAAATCTTATCTCTTTAGCATCTCAAATGTTTGCCCTAGACAAAAAAGGGGTTACTTTAACATAAAATGGGCTTTTGCTTGAGTCTCCTGCTTCTCACACGTTTCTTGAGACAAAAACTCTAACAATCTCACAACGGTTTCCTTTAAAGATTTATAAGAGATCTCATCATCATAGCCTGGGTAAAAGCATGACCATTCTCAGTTGTAATTGAGATATGGTCTGGCAAAGCGTCATAGACAATTCATTTCCATAGGGGCGTCACCAGTGGACGTCGGGTAGACCTAAAACCAATCAGAGTGATGAAGGAGATGACGTTTGCAGAGCGGCCGCGGCGTAGAAACTTCTCCGAGTGTTGTTCTTTGCTCGGTTTTTAACAAAAAAGAAACGTTCAAATCGCTAAAAACAGGCGCGATAGCTGATTCGAGCGGAGTGAATGTTCAACGGCGGCAGTCCATCTTTGTAATGTAGGCTACAAAATCTGCTTCAAAATCCCAGCGCTGTCGTAAGCCATTTAATGTGCCTTTAAAACCATTAAGAAAGCTCCAGGGTAACTGTTCATGTAGTAAGACTTCTGTAAGTCAGATTTGATCAGGTATATTTCCTGATACATTATATTTCCAAGAATAAATGATGTGCCCAGTACAGCACTATTCTCTTATTGTGTCAGCAAATTAAGAGTAGATCTTATTTCTGCAGATCTTTACTCTAAATATAGGCTTAAACTCTGAATTTAAAGATTGTCTTTGACTTTAGTGTATTTTACAGAAGGTACTTGACTTGGTGCACAATTTATAAAGTTGTTGAGGTCTCTTCTATACTTCTTAAAAGAGACAAATGTGAAAGTTCCAGATTCTCAAGCTAATCTCTAGAAAATACAAGACCACAGAGTTTTTAGTTTAGGAGAAAGATCTGAGCACAGTGTGTGCTTTTGTTGAGGTCTCTTCTAAAACTTTAAAGGATACTATTGTGAGAGCGTTTTTTTTTTGACTCAGGAAACAAGTGTGAGAAGGAGGAGACTCTCAAGCAAAAGTATCCATTTGATGTTAAAGTAACCTCATCTATGTCTAGCAGAAACATTTGAGATTTGAAAGCATTTGTTCCCCCCTTCTGGGTAGCTTCAATCTCATTCACCCACAACATTTCAATCAAACAATACGTGCATTGTCATGCATATTTGAAGTTGTTTAGAGTAGACAGTGCTTTCTTGCACAATGACTTAATTGAGGAAATCATGACCAATATTTACATGCATGCAAAATGTAAGAATAAAAGACAGAATAAAAGGTTACAGCAACAACCATGAAGCACTGGTATATTAGTGTTACAAATGATAAAAAGAAAGTATTTATCTCTTCCTAAACATCTTACACTTATCTGATCCCTTTCTACTGTGTTTGGCTACATATAAAATGCTGGGTAATGAAGATAATTTAAAATAGCAACCTTTAATATTCAGAAATGTATAACAGTATATAAAATATTTTTTCTCCTAAAATAAAATTGAAAATATCTGAGGACAAAGCTGATATTAGACAATCACATAATCAACACTTGGTATCCTGAGCTAAGAGAAACCTTTGTCAGAACCATAGCCAGCACATTGACATCTATGTATAACTGCACCTGCAAACAATTTGTTTTCTAAAACCCAATATATAAAACATGTTTGATATCCTCAGGGTTGATGTAAACTACACGATTTTCAGTGAAATCTGTCAGGTCAAATCTGAAAATTGGCTCTGACTTTCGACAACTAGGCTAGCCTTGACTAGTCAAATAATCAGCTTGTCTAGACTGAAAGACGGGGGGGGGGAGTTGTGTATTCCAGCCTTAAAATGTTCAGTCTTCAGCATATTAGGCTTATTTCTGAAGGGATCACGATTCTGAAAACTGGAGAAATGGCTTCTAAAAAAAAGAAGAAAAAATCCCTTACAAGAATATTACATTTAAAAATGTAATAATATAAAATAACTGTTTTGTATTTAAATATATTTCACAATTTAATTGTTTGTACAGTATTTTCACACAAGCAAATGCAGCCTTGGTGAGTTTTCAAATGTGTTTGTGTAAAAATATTTACCACTTACTATTCACCAGTTCCAGAACACACTATTCAAAAGATTTTATTAAATGCAAATGACAGCCACAGCCCTCCAATACAACAAACAAATCCCTCACAGACAGACTGTCCATTCAGTCCTGTTAATCTATCCTGGTAAAGCTCTCAGATAATTCAGATCTCCTGTGCCTGTGTGCAAAAAAAATCAATTAAACGGCCAGCGGTCATGGGAGAAGGCCATTACACTTTATCATGAGTTTGCAGTGAAGTCAGCACAGAAGAAGAGAGGAAGAGAGAAGAGTAGTGGAGAGGTCAGGGTTGTGAACTCAATCAACTCACTGGTTATTGTGAGACCCTCAAACCCAGGGGGCCACTGTCATCCTGTCTCCACTGACTGGCCCTGCTGCAGGTGCTTAGACATGGATGGTTAAACAAGTGTAGGGACGGGTCAGGTCACGTTGCACATTGATGGCCTAGGGGACGAGGAAGGAATTCATATGAGGGACCGTTTTACAGTCCAGCACCTTTAGCTCAAACAGGAAACAAACTTCTGAGGCAATCGGAAATCCAGGTTTCTTGACCCCACTCACTACAAACATAATGGTAAACTAATAACTTTCATCAACACACCCAGCATGACATAAATGTCATCTTAGTAAGCTCATTCTCCCTCCATTGTTTTAAAACAAGTTGCAAAACAAGTAAAGGAAGTTATACACTCTACAAAATCTTGGGTTATTTTTTCTACCAAAATCCTGGGTTGAGCCTTTTGGGTCAGTTTTAGAGAACTAACAATTCCCTTTTGAACGAACATTTACCAGGGGCACGTTCAAGTTTAAAACGGTGTGCAACTTTTTGCTTCGTTTTTGCTACGATTTCCAGGTTCAACGTCATGTTTCCTGGAAATGGTGTGCAACATGTATACAAAGCATGCGGTATTAAAGTGAAATCACACAATGGCTTCAAAGAAAGTATTTTATAAATGTGTTCGATGCAACTTGGTATACGCAACAACTGAGGATATTATAGACATATTTGTTGTAAGTTTTATTGTAAAAATATATGATATCAAAATAATGATGTAGTTTTTTATATTTTTTGCGTCATTGCAAGTGGGTCTATGACATTTGGTATAGAAATAAACCATGATAATTAAGTGCTTTTACTAAAAATGAGAAAGAAAATACAGGGTATTAAAACAGTATGAACTACAAATAAAGTCAGTAGGCCTATGTGAGGCTAAATAGAATGCGTTTTAGTCTTAATTAGGTAAATAAGTGCTTCCATTTCAGTTTCTACAAATTCCTTCACTTGATTGGGATGTTCTCCTGTGTTCTGGGCGGCAAGTGCAGTAACTGTAACATCAGGCATATTTTGTAGCATTAAACACATATTTATACAGACTTCATCAGGCTCAGAAAATTCTTCACAAAGAATGGCCTTCTCAGCTGCCATAGTTGCAACTCTTGCGTCATCAGAACAGTGCGTTCAACGTATCACTGTTTGTGTTTAAAAAACGTTGTGCAACATTTTGTTGGGGCTGAACGCAGCCCAGGTTGTGCCGCGGCCGCACGCACTCTCACGTCTCCAAACAAACATATTAATCAAATCAAATGACACATAGTGTCAATTAGTAAAAGGTTGAGTAAAAGACTGCAGTTTCACGTGGAACATTTGGAGATTGTTAGAGATTAGAGACTCAATAAACAACATCTCAACACTAAATTATAAAGGCCGTCTCATAGACACCTGTCTCAAAGACAAGCCGGTGCATTTCGACGACATGGGAAAATAAAAGCTTGGGCTATTATTTGAAGTTTTACGGGATTCGTTTTTGTTCAGAGCTGCCAACTCTCACGAATTCACTGTTAGACACACAATTGACACTTTTCACACGCTCTCACGCCACACATCAATTTTGTCAAGCACAGAAAAAGACATGGAGACTGACAGAATTGACAGAACAGATTAGTTATGATATATATATAAAAATCTCAACTCTCAGATTCTGTCAATTTTATTACGCAATTCAAACAATAAATACCGTTTTGGTGCTAGTAAATGTTACACGACAGACCCCTAGCGCACCGATCATCTCTACTAGCTAAGCTAATGGTAAAAGAACACGAACACTGTTGAAAGATACAGTATGCTACAACTTACCAAAATGCATTCCTCATGCATAATATCAACCAATCATTTTTTGAACTCTTCCCTGAACTGAAATGTAGTAGTGGGCTGTACTTTCGACACCATTTACATCAGATTCAAGTACTAATTCAGGTTAATATCTCTGCAGCTCTATAACTTGTCATTTTTTATGACATCATCAACCTTATTTCTTCTCATTCTTTTGATGCATGTAGCTCATTTTTGGATATTTTAACCTCAATTCTTACACATGGCACCTTTAGTGAATAATTCCATTTTCATGACTGGATTCTGGGATTCCCCTTTGCATCACGTAAATCATTCGGCCTTAAATTATAATTCGGAGACTTTATCTGCAGGACTCAGGAGCGATGGGTGGTGTCCTATGTATCCTCCTTTTGCAGCCACTTTGCGTTCCGCAATGCTTTAAAACAAAACATAGTTAAGTAAAAGTACAGATTTTAAAAACTACTTAAAAATTAAGTAGCCAACACAAAAAAACTACTCAATTACATAACACAAGAAAATGTAATTTTCTTCCACCTCTATCCAAAAGGAGTTTCTCAAACTATTGTTCCTAGTTCCTGCGGTGCGAACATGCCAAAATCTGGGTACTTCCGCTAATGCTGAGTTCTAGGAACTATGGAAATGTTCCTCCAGTGAGAATGCCCCTTAGTTCACCTGTTCACCAGTTATTTTAACTGCAAAGAAACCTATGGAATATTCATACTGTCCAGAGGATTGTGTGTGTGCGTGTGTGTGTGTGTGTGTGTGTGTGTGGTGGAGAGGAGATTAAAATAAAGAAGACTCATTTATTTAATTATTCCTTTCTGATCAGGTAGTTTCTGAGAAATTACTTCATTATCAATTATGACATGAATAAATGCAAATAATACCAAGACAAGATCCTCTATAATTAATCCACACCTGTGGATTTGTGGCTTATTAAGGGAGTTTAACATGGCTGCTCTCCTGGAAATCCATGATATCCTCATGCTAAAGCTTCCTGAAATGTAAATCTGACACAAGCTGCGAAAATTGATGGATACAATTAGCTTGTCTACTAGCATATGCTGTGCTCCGAGAATTCAAATTGGTGTGATTAATTGTGAAGCAAATGTGTGCAGACAGGCAAGCTTTAAAGAGACAAAGCAGCAGTAAAGAGTTTCAACATGGACAAACTTGAAGCTTGAAATCAATTTCACCCAAATATGATAAGGAAATTAATTTTGAGACAGTTTAATCAAATAGTCTGCCATTTCAATTAATTTGATGAAAACTCATTGTGAACTGGCTACCAGTAACAATTACATGCAAGGGTATACACAAGTAGCCCCTGGACTGCAATTATGTTAAACAGACTGTCGAAGGATGGAAAACTTAATCATTTACTCTAACTACTCGATTCAGAGTCAAAGATGATATTTAAGTGCCGGAGTCTGTCTAAAATTGGCCTATGCATTCAATGGAAATACACAATTCTATGAACTTTAATGCAATTTCTTCAATTGCGGAGGTCATTTTTAAATGTGCCTATAGGTTAGGCTTTAGCTATGCTCATATTAAACTACCTCAAATCACTACTAAAGAAAATGGTATAACATAAGAGTCATTCTCTTTAAAAATAATTGAAGGATTATTACTCGTTCCTCTCTCTTTCTCTCTCTCTCAGTATTTTTTTGCCTATGACTAAACCTCTTTCTTTTAGCGAGAGATTGTTCAGTTTGGTCTAAGAATACAAAAGGACAATAGCTTTAATGATTTCAGACAGCATCTTTCCAGCGCTGGCAGAAAGCAGCTGGGTTTCAGCATTGAACTGATGGAGCCACAATAAACCACTTTGCCTAACAATGAAATGCTGGGTTAAAAATAAGCTATGGTCATTGGGTAGAGATCTGTAGGTCGATCTTTATCTTCAGCATTTTGAAGAAGCATTCCTGAATCCATGTGCTTATCTTCGAATCCTGTTAGGGCTACAGCAGGCCTACTAATCCCAATAAATGCATTCACTCATTTGAATGGAATAGCTGGTGCACACCATTGATTACACATTGTTCGTTTTCCATGCTGTCTGCATGTGGCTGACGCAATATCCTAGAGGACTGGGGAAAAAAAGCACAAATGAGATCTCTTTAATCCAATTGCTGTCTCCAAGATTAAATTGGGGCAAATAAGGACTTTTGATCAAATCTCGTTTCCCAAAGTTTCCTTCCCTCAAAAACCAAAATTCTGTTACTCATCCCCATTTGTTCATGAACTGAGCCAAGCCAGTTCTTGAGTTCAACTTACTGACTCAATGAGCCGGTAGCAGCCATTAAAAGCTCACTGGAGGGGAAGTTTATCAGTTCATCAAACAACTTCAATTCTAATCTGTTTCTCACACAAACTAAGTAATGCTCTGATAGAGCCACAAAGTCACAGTTTATACAATTTGGGGAATAGAATACCTGAATGAAGCTATATCTCAATCTAATATCTTACACCACTATACACCTAAATTATGCTAGTATTATCATGCAATATTTATATTTTAACACAACAAATTAACAAATATTTGAGTTTTAATTTGATAACAACATCTTTGATCCTGTCATTACTTGTCATTTCAAAACTAGGACTTTCTTCTGTGGCACACGAAGATTGAAATGGGGAAGATACAATGAAAATCAATAGACAAAAGATAATAAATTCCTGTCTGAAGAGTAAATGAGCAACATTTAGAAGCAGCTTAAGGCAACAATAGTCTCATTTGTGTCTGTTTTTATAACCCATAATAATAAGAAAAGTTCTATGAGAAATACGATTAAGTTAATGCTTAAATAAATCATAATTGAGAACTCCATTATGTCCTGTGAACTATGAAAGAGAAATCCCAGGGTATTAAAACATTCCTCCGGGAATGACAATACCACCCTTCCACCTCATTTGACATTCTCCTTAGTCTATTAATGCTTCTGGATTCTTAGCGTGATGACAAAAAGTAGCCAAGTGTAACAATTAATGGTGAGGGTGTCGAATATGTCAAGAAGCAAGCCAACGTGATGTGTGGTCTTCATTAGGTGCCATTAAAGCTTTAAGCAGTGAAAGTCAAAAACAGACTGAAATAATGAGTGTCTGAGAACAGGTGCCAAAAAAGGGAAGTGTCTTGATGAACTAGTTAAAAAATAAAAAGAGAGGCATGACATGTGAGAACAAACACCTGGAGCCCCCTCAGGTGAAGGGACAGTGATCCTGTCAGCACATGAAAAAAAGACTTGTCAGAGCTGATTTTAATTGGCCGCTTTTAAGGTGGCTGGTTGTATCTAGGAAGAAGAAAGCGCCCCCCTTTCAGAGGCAGTGGAGGTTGTGCGTATGCGGAGGGAGAGCCGAGAACATCTAGACGGGAAGCAGAAACTAAAAATAAATGATCCGTTCACTCAGAATGCTGATATATGGCGAGAGCAAGGTAGAGAGGAAAAGAGTGAGCCGGGTGTGACAAGAGAGATAGAGTGTGTAAAAAATCTAAATCAGTGTTTGTGAGAAACCATACACCCACCAACCCCCTCCCCACAAAAAAAACAAAAAAAAACAGGCAGTTTGAGTTTACAGGGGAGAGGAAGAAGCAAAATTGTAATTAAATCCTTCGCACCACTGTTCCACCTGACTGACTCGTCTCGTTAAGCAATTTATAATTAACACAGCGCAGGCGAAAACATCCTCCCCGCCCTCTATGTGATATGATAACTCAAGGTGAGCAACAGGAAGGCTGTCCATCGCATGTCCAGGGGGAAGCGGGATTATTCTTAAGCGGGTCTGTTCTGTATGGCTGCCTGATAACACTGGGCCCCCCTCTGTTGAACAGACACCTGGTTGCTCAAATCCCAGCAGGCCTCTCCTCCGGAGCAGACCACTAATCAGGCGCTATAGTGAGTTAGAGAGAGAGAGAGCCAGAAAGACTTGAGTCCCAACTTCAAGACAGGCCACCACAGCTGAGCTCAAACCTGTTAAAGTCAATAACGCAGGGGACGAGTTCCAGGAGAGGGGAGCCATGGGTGAAATTAAAACCTGGCTCTTGAGGTGACAGACTGTGTGAAAGAATAATCTTATAAACACCTGAAAAGTCATCAAAATAATATTGCTGGCAAATTAAGCACTAAGCAGTTGCCCCACGTTGGCATGTGGCAGAAAACCAGTGTTGCCCTGCTTACACCTGACATTAAAGTTGGCATGAAATAAATTCACCCTATTTTCTAAATGTATGTTATTGATCTTATTGTGAATAATGAATCTGTGCATGTTTCTTTTTATTATTTTTCATTTATTTAACCTTTTATTCACATTCAGATGCCTCTATGCAATCAACAATGACAGATAGAACCAAGACCCCCACACTAGATTTTTTTTTCCAAATTCGATTTCAGCTTGGATGTACATCACAATGAAGAAAAGAAAGATCTGTCACCGTTTCATTGTGACTAAGATGAGTTTCATATCTGGATATATTTTTTAGCTAGATTGGATTTACACCTGCATTCTAAGTGTGATCAGAGATCTGAAAGAGTTCATTGTCACTTCAAAGCCACTAGAAGGCAAGCCAGCAAACTTTAGCCAAAAAAGCGTAACGGCTAATGGTAACTCTGGTACACAGGCAGGTTTTTTTAATGGATGTCAAAGAAGAAGAGGCTTCACTACACTGAATAAACAGCTTTTGTGAGGAAATAGCTTATTTAATGAATCAATAGTCTGTCCACAAATCTTTAACATGCTCAACAATACTTTTGTTTGGAAGACTTTACTAAAAAGGTTATTTTATAAAAGAGGGGAATGTTGCAACAGGTAAAGTAGGACTCATTTTTGACATTACCATAGTATTTAATAGTAATATTGAGTGATATTGTATAGTCTAAATAAAAGTATGTTTTCTTTCTTTGGCTTTCAAGATTTACCAGTTATGATAAGACTTGAATTATAATGACTATTAACTGCATGTATGCATCTGACACATTCTGTTATGCATTCTAATGAATATCTCTTTTTATCTCTGCCAGGTTAGACTTGTATTGTAATGATTTATGACTGCTGTGCCCAATGATGATGATATAACGCTTTTAATTAATGGTGGTAATAAATACTAAATAAATATGTACTAAACCACAATTAAGTTTTTTTTTGCAACCTGCAAGGGGGGGTTGCAACCTGCTGTGACTAGTACTTTGCAGCTAATAGAGATATTCATACTTTTTCAGCAGTAAAGCACATTTAACAAACAATGCAGTCCTAGTGTATGTTTAGCGATATAACAAGACCAACAGGCTAATCCACAAGAAACGGGTTAACATAAACTGTAATTGACTGTCATACAACTTTGAACGGCAGGCACTGAAGTTAATGCCATTACATGATAGGATTACACTTTTTCCAATGGTAAGACAATTTCTGCTTCGGTCTTACATTAACAGGATAACATTTTTTAATCATTCCTCTAAATGCTTTATAGCAATATGATCACAATGCGTCTCGGGTGCATTTACACCTGAATTTTTAATGTGGTCAAGTGTAATACAGTGTGATCCAATTACAGAAAACATGTTAATGTCAGGTGTAAATAGGGCCAATAAATATTGCAATTAGGGCCATGGCATTATTTTAAGAACAAACATGTGTTCTTGATATGTAAATTAGGCACCTTGTAAACTGTGGCAGCAGTCTATAGCCTATTAAACTGTTCAGACACTAAGAGAAGTCCAAACAAATAGGGCTTGTACTATGCTGATATTTAGGAACTCTCTATGTTGATTATTTTACCTGTATTTGATACTATGCATTGTGCTGTGTTGCTTTGGTGTTATAGAAAATGGCAGTACATTTAATAGATATTGTCCTGGTAGAAAGTTGCCAGCACCATTTCTCTTTTTTATGGATTTTCAGTGTATATGGTGAGAGTTTGATAAAAAAAAAAATAGGTTGGCCATCTAAATGTTTCATATCAAATAAATAAATCAAATTCTGCCTGACACGGCACTGGTTATGTAAACACAATTATGAATGTGTACGTAAATGACCTGGATATGAAATATGATGGGTTGACTGAAAGCTTAGGAAAAGAGCCAATGAGAAGGAATGCAGTTTTTGTATAGGCTATTAGTCTTTATCTGAAACCACTTAGATATTGTCAGAACAATTAGGTATTGTCAAACCTGTTGTCAAAACGTGTACAAACATGCAGGTCTGTGGCCTTCCACCCTTGTTTATATGCCTTGTTACAAATTGCCCAGTGCAAATCACAATCAGATTGCACAAACATGGTCAACTTTCTGTGTTTGCACCATTACAAATTTACATAATTCTTCTAGGCCTTAAAACAACACAGACACTGCTGATGAATAAATTATGCTATCAGCAGCCGCAACTCATTCTCGGTGAAATCTCCTTAAATGCTCCTAGAATGAGGGTAGAGTGGAATATTTGCTTTCTGAGCACATTTTAATGTTATATGAAATGAAACTGTCAAAATGATGGCCTCATTCAGTTTTTATAGGCTAAGCATGTCCATTAAAGCTTAAACAAACTACACTCAGATTTAGCTACTTCAATTAGTTGCTAGTTAACAGCCAAATGAGTTCAAACTGTCCTAAGACTCACAAGCAAATGTCTAAAATATTGAGATAATTTTTGCGGTATGGTAATGTGGTCTAAGCTTTTTTTCTGAAAAGTAGTCACACAGAATAACGTACTTGGTTAATGTTACCTCGGTTCTCTCTAGAAGAGGTTCTCTCGTACTGCATAATATCTTACGCTAGGGGAAAGCCTCTTGTCCACAAGATATTGAAGCCAAAAATTATCCTTAATTTTGAATTCATGTATTATCCTTAATTGAAGCCAAAAATGATCTTTAACAACAAGAAACACTGTCTTGAATGACAGATGTTTCATGTCCGACAAATGCATTGGCTTGAACGGGGCACCTTTCATGGCTTTCAAAACCGTGGAAAGGTCCCATATGGGGACTGAGGGGGGTCTAGGAGGATTCAGCCTCTTAGCTCTTTTAAGGAAGCGGGTGACCAAAAACGTTCTTCCCCAGTGACTGGCCATTCACGGGTTTTGTACATACTGCTATGGAAAACATGTTACACATAAACTTTGAGCATGGATGGGGTTCTCCCTTATCCAGTGGCTCTTGTAGGAAGGAGAACACTTCAGTAATCTCGCAGTCTATGGGTGAAAAGCCTCTGGATTTGCACCAGTCAGAAAACACATACCATTTTGAGGAATAGAGTTGTCTAATAGATGGTGCTCTATCCTGCGTGATCTTGTTTAACACTCCCTCCAGAAGATTTGCGGGTACCCGTCTGATGGCCCATGCTGATTCGTTCCAATCCATAAGGCAGGAGCGAGACGGGGAAAGCATAGAGTGGGCAGCGGGGCAGAACAAAGGCCAGCACATCCCTGCTCTTGGAGAAAAAACTTTGGACAGAGAGCGTTTCTTGGGAAGCAAACAGGTCTACCTGCACTCTGCCGAATGTCTCCCACAGCAGTAGCATTCTCCTGCTGGAACATTGTTTCTGGACAGTCTGTCTGGTCCCAAATTCAGGTGACCAGACACATGTGCTGCTCTCAATGAGAGCAGATTGTGCTGAGTCCAGACCAGGAGGCGTTGTGTCAGCATGTAAAGGTTTCGGGATCTGACGCCACACTGGCGATGTATGTAGGCCACCACTAACATGTTGTCCGAGCGGACCAAGATGGTGTGACCTCTTATCTCGGGGACAAAAGCGCCTCAGTCGACTGCCTTTACCTGCCAAAATTTCTAGACAGTTTATGTAGCTAGGAGCTTCTCCCATTCTGACCACTGGCCAAGAACAGACTGCCCTCGAGCAGCACTCCCCATCCTGAGGTGGAGGCATCCGTGGACATCACTTTCACACTCGAGGAAGTCCTCAGGTTTACACCTGACTGGTACCAATCGGATTGCTCTCCAAGGTTTCAGAGCTGTGACACATTTCTGATCGACCTTGAGGAGAAACAGAACTGGAGGCCCATGCCCGAGGTGGTACTCAGCGCTTTTAGCCATAACTGAAGCAGGCGCATGCGAAGCAGACCCAACTGGAATACTGATGATGCTAAGGCCATGAGATTCAGCATTTTCTGAAACCTTTTGAGTGGGACTATTAGAGCCACAGCGGGATTTTGTGATGCGCTGAATGTCAGTCTGCGCTCTGGCAACAGTCGTGCTGTCAAAGACAGCGAGTTCAGTTCTGTGACCAGAAAAGAATATTCTATGACTGGGAGACAGCAAACTTTTCACCCAATTGACTTTGAGACCTAGATTTCTAGATGTTCGAGTAATATGGTCCTGTGTTCTATGAGCTTCTGACTGTGATTGAGCTAGAATCAGCCAATCGTCCAAGTAGTTAAAAACTCCCATGGCCCGAAGTTTCAGGGGTGTGAGAGCGTCCACTGTAAATGTACGGAGTGCTAGGGACAGGCCGAATGATAGGACTGTGTATTGATATGCCTGGCCCTCGAAGGCGAAAGTCAAGAATCGCCTGTAAAGTGATGCTATTTGTATTTGAAAATATGCGTCCTTTAGATTATCTGACATAAAACAGTCCCCTTGGCAAATCTGTGTGAGATTTTCCTAGGATGTGAGCATTCTGAACTGGCGTTTCACAAGCACTTTGTTCAAATGTCTTAGATCTAGAATGGGTCTAAGACACCCGTCTTTTGTCGGTACCAGAGAATATATGCTGTACAGGCCCCCTTCACTCTGAGCTTGAGAGAAAAGGCTATATTGCCCCTTTGCTCAATAGTTTCACCTATTTTTGCTCGAAGTAGATGGGCTACTTCGTTTTTTTTACTGACCCACCGCTATGCGAGCGAACTGTAACTGTAGGATTTTATTTGTGCGAGCCCTGTACTGTGACAGATGATCCAAAGAGGCCAGACAAAACTTTGACGGATGATCCGAAGAGGCCAGCTGGGGAGATGGGTGCGTCAAGGAGCATGAGAGCGCTCCCCGTCCAGGTATCTCAGATGACATCAGCCATAGGTGTCTCTCAGCAACCGTGAGAGAAGCCATGTTCCGCCAAATGGCCTGTGCAGAGGATATTGTGGCGCAAAGAGCCAGGTCCATAGTATCTCCTCAATTTCAAGGCATGCTGATAGCTTCCCGTCCTTCCTAATCCAGTTTCAGAGAAGGTAAGCTTGGAAGATCTGCAGTAGGGCCATCGGATGTAATGCCAATACAGCCTGCCCAACGGTGGTATAAGCGCAGCTGTGCATAGCGGAAGTAGTGCGGCAAGCTTTAGAATGTCAGCAGCTGTCTTAGCTTACCATCCAGGGCAGGCAAAGATGGGCCGCTACAGCTTCTTCTACTGGAGGAAGAGAGTGTTATCCTCTTTCTTTAGCACCACCACAGGGAATGCTTCTGAGACAAAAGGTAACGCGTTCCCTTGCAGGAAACATCCAACCGGTGAGCTTTCACGAGCTGTAGAAAGTGCGGGGACCCGCTGAGTACAGCGCTTTTTACGGCACTATAGTGGGCGGAAGTGCAGACTCTGAGAAAAATGCCAGGCGAGTCCTCAGAGTCACCATGGCAATAGCTCGCAATGATGGCAGCCACCATCAGCGACCGCGAGAGCTGCATTGACCTTACCCAGGCAGGAAACCCAGCTTTCATCCTTTCATGAATTAAACAAAAATAAACTTAAATCTAAACAGAGTCTCTTATTAATAATTGGAGTTTAATTTGAAAAGCATTAGCATATTTAGCATGTAACTTAGGAAAAGAAGAAAACAAATGTCTCACTGTAATGCTGAATGTACGTTTCATTTTGCATTTATATTTAAAAATAAAATCTTCATTTTCATTCTCTCTATAATCTGAATGTCAATAGGAGCATGTGTGACCTTTAAACCGTGGCATGATGGGACTGAGCTGATTACACAGTATGAGAATATCATTATCATTTCCCGAGTAAATTTTCCCTCTGCTCTGAAATAAAGCTTTGATATGCATGTTTTATAGTTTTGGTTAACCTTTATAAGATGTGAGAATGCTATTCTGGACCAAATTAGACAAAATTAGAGCTTTCCATCAAGCATCAGCACAAGAAAAGGAACAAAGAATACAATTATTTTTAAACAATGAGTCTACAGAGCAATAATCCACAATAAAAGTTAAGCCAATAATGGATAAATAAGTATCTCAATCTAGGAAAACCCGCTTCCTAAATTATACCTGCTTTTAAATTTTCAACGCAAAATAGAGGTGCGCTTTCATAATGCAAATACATAATCAGGCATAGTTTACTTTTCCCCTCCCATATCTTTATGTGACACTCCCACGTTCTCCTTGACCATCCAATGTATGCATGACACGGAAAGCGCATTTTGCCATTTTCAGTTCCCACGGCAGACAGACAGTCGTCGCTTTCATTGCTTTCGTTCGCTTTGGTTTAATGTGCACTTTGCGAAACAAATATGCCTGAAGTCAGCACTCGGCACAAAGCGTTAGTACATCTGGCCCACTGTCTTTTTTTATGCCCTCCGTTATTTTAGGCAAATTCTAATTTTAAATGCAAAATGCACAATTAGCTCCTGAGAAAGTAGCAATAAGAGTGGTCTGTAGGGGCAGCAGGTGAGACCCTAAATCCTTGAGAGAGTTCACGACCGATGGTATACAGCCAGATAGACTGTTTTCTTCATGGCTGACTGCCCCCATTGATCTGACTTCTGTATTAGTGAATGGAGGATTAAAATGTAACCCTTAATGCACATTTCCTGATCCTTTTTGTAGAGATTTGTATCACAGGATAAATTCATGATGGAGAACACATCAAAATATAATATTTTGTCCTACACTAAGGATGGTTCACAGACATTCCCAACAACTGCAAACTCAAACAACAAAATCTTAGTATTGATCTATACAAACTTGAGTGACAATCACATGAACAGGATTGGAGTTTACAGCAGAAAACTCTTACTTCAGTTTTCTAGTGGACTACCATCGATTGCTTCAGGTCAAAAATTCATGCTGTTTTAGTTATTGAGAGCTTTGGAAATGAAATGGCATGAAATGTCTTTGCCCTCCTTTGTGACCACAGAGGGGAAGAAAGGAAAATCTGTCAATATAAAACATCAAATACATGCATATTACATTACAGATATTGTAAAGCATTATGATTTGATTTTATGAGCGACAGTGACAAGAAGTCTGAACAGAAATATTGATCTGCACTTCCGAAGCAAAAAAGGGAATAGGTTAAAAAATACACTAAAAATGCATGACTTAGGTGTTTGAGACAGATGTAAAGACAAATGGAAGGGGGAAGAGAAAATCTCTGAGGAAACCCATTCACTAGGAAAGAGACGATGCACAGCAATCAGAACAATCAATACAAGCCAAGTGTTGCAATGCTTCCTGAAAGCCAAGTGTCAGTTTTGATTACTAGTGACCCCTGGGTGGGTTGTGGGACCTACAGTAACTGACTATCCTTTGTGTTGTCTCTGATGGTCTGCACATCATTTTACTGGGCTGTTCTCTGACAAGTGACCCTGCTGAGGAAGAAGTCAGAGGCCATGTACTCCTGCAACTATGCTCATAATTATCCAGTCTCAGAGGTGTGAAATCGAATACTGCAATTTTCAGAGTTCCCTTGACAGGTGCATCATGCTATAAATGTTATCATGTTATACTTTGGAACTGAGGAAACTCTCTTCAAACGTTCTACTGATTGTATCATCATAATCTTGTTTAAACTGACTTCATATTTTTATTTGATCAACATAACACTTTTATCTATTTTTTTTCTTCGTTTTCCAATAAAAAATCTTAAAACACTGACGCTTTTGACATTGCGTCTACATCCGACGCACATGGCACCCTTTAGCGTCAATATGAGACGCAAATATGTATGGGCCAGAAGGCGTCTCCTAGTGGTCTAACCCTAACCCTACCCCAGACCTAAACCTACCCATAACCGAAGCATCTCATACTGACGCTTAAGGGATTTGAGACGCATTGTCAAAAGCGTCACTATATGACGCCCTATGATGAGAATGTGTTGTAAATTGATATGTTGTGAATACAAGCTGCACTATTTTACTGCATATATATATATATATATATATATATATATATATATATATATATATATATGTATATATATATACCTTCTGGCAAGTCTAGATGATAAGTCATTGACTCATTTGGTAGCTATCACATCATTATCTTCATGGCACAGCTGTTTGGTTGCTGTTACATCAGTGCACTTTCAAAAACCAGCTCCACCTGTATAGATCTGCTACAGGGGTTAATTCATGTATGTTACATGTGTAGCAGCAACAGCATGTCTTACATGCTCACTCACAGCAATGTCTGTGAAGGCATTGGCAGTAGAGAGCCTGTGTACTAGCTCTATTCCACCAGGAAAAAAAATACATTTGCATTGCTATATCCATTACCAATCTCCATTACCATGCCAAAGTCTATTACCATATCAATCTCCCCGGAGTTGTCATGACAAAAATACAGTATATATTAGTGTTGTCAAAATTATCGAGACTTCGATTCCAAGTCGAATACTAAGATTTTAAAAATGTGACGCTTTCGAGCGCTGTTGAACGAAATACTGAAAAGGTGTAGAAAAAGGTGAAGTTAAGGAAAACATCCTTAAACATTTAAGGGAATGAAAACATCCCCAAATTACTGCGCGCGCAGACGGAAGTGTAAACTTGAAGTCTACACATTCAAATACTTCATCATAGCATCATGTCAAGAAGACGTTGTGTTCTACAATGCAAAGATAGTTCAGCAACCTTGTTTTCATTTACCAGGGACGAGCATGTGAAGAATCGGTGGTTAGAGTTCGTATTTGCAGACGAGTACCACAACAGTATAGCCCGACTGTTTTCTCATCATTTTAATTACAAATCGTTCAACATAAATGAATTCAAATGTGGATTCGCAACGGTTGTTCCTGAAGGAGGGCTCAGTAACTTACCCAGTGTATATGGATCAGCTTCCTCCTATAAATCACAACCTGTAAGTATTATTAATAATTGTTGTTTTTATGGGTTTTAAATTTGTAGCGTCGGGCGCGAGAAGGGGAAGGCGCAATAAGTAGGCTATGTGTGTGCGCGTGTGTGTGTGTTAAGTTACGCTCAGCGCAGCTTCAGAGGTCTCCAATGTCAATTTTTTTTAAATATGTGAAATGTTTGTCACTGTTATTGGAGTCGTCATAAAGAATAAGAGCGTCTTGTAGTACTGAAGTGCTTTATATCAATATGTTTATGCGTTATGCTAACAGACAATAACTGACTGGGTCCTACAATAACTGACCAATCACCGCCGATTAGGAGTGGTTTGGAAAAATTATTCGTTGTACGAATCATTTGGGAGTCGGTGAGCCAATCAGTTAAAAATAAATGGTAATGGTAAATGGACTGCATTTATATAGCGCTTTCATAGACCCAATGGCCACCAAAGCGCTTTACAATTTGCCTCACATTCACCCATTCACACACACATTCATACACCGACGGCAGCGGCAGCCATGCAAGGCGCCATCCAGCTCATCGGGAGCAGCTGGGGTTAGGTGTCTTGCTCATGGACACCTCGACACTTGGTCAGGTGGAACCGGGGATTGAACCACCAACCTTTTCGGTTTGTAGACAACCTACATGAACCACTGAGCCACTGCCGCCCCTATAAATGCATATTATAAGACAAATAAAGTGTTTTTTATCCTTGCATGCATGTTAAACTGTTTTTGCAACCCGATCACACCAAATGCGTCTTTATAGCACGCAAGTGTATTGTCGTGTAATATATACGCTAAAGTGAGTTTTTACGTGCATTTGATACGCATTGGTTGGTTAGGTTAAGTTTAGGTGTGGGGTGAGGTGAGTGTGTATTAGACGCTTGCTAGAATTAGTGGTGTGGGGTGCGTGTGTATTATACGCAAATGAACTGCGTATCAATTGCACGACAAAAACTGCATCTCATATGCACGTAAAAACTTAATTTTCGCGTATATATTACACGACAATACACATGCGTGTTATTGAGGCGCATTTACATGAGAACAGGCTAGTTTTTGGGAACTCCTAAAACAAAAATAGGAACATTTCAAATGCTATGATAGGGGCTCTTAAATTAAAAAATGCAAACACCGTTTTGGCGCTTGTAAATGTGACGTGACAGATCGCTGACAGATCTCAGTTCCAGCAGCATGTGAAACAATCATCTGTTACTCTTTACTACTAGTTAATAGTAAATAAACAGTGAAAGATACAGTTCTTCCCAAATTTACCAAAATGTAATAAAATCGATCAATCATTGTTTTTCAACCATGCAAAGAGGTCCATAAAACAGCTGGAGAACAATGTCACGTAACGTTACATTTACTTCAGGAGGCCATTTAATGACCATATCACCAGAAATTGCTATAGAGAGGATAATTTTGCTAAATATGCAGATTATGCTATCTTCCACATTATGCTTCATCGCACATAGGCAATGACTCCAACAAACATGATTTTATTCATCAAATGTCTAAGTGACATACTGTAATCTAGTCATTGTTCACGTTGTCGGCATCTGTTTGTGCAGTGTGAATTGCCCTAAAGAAGGACCTCTGTTAAAAAAAACCCAGACTTATTAATAATATGAGACAGTGTTGAGACTGATGAACCACACAGTGACTGTCAATCATCTCTCCCAGTGTGTGCTGATTTCAGGAGGCTGCTGTTTGCTTTCACATCGCCGTAGAATATGAGGATCTCAACAGTCCCTTGTCAAAGGTGACGGGCACGGCTGCCGAACACCCCTCTGACCTTCCCTGCTGCTGGGCCTATTACGCAGCAATTAGCAGCTGTGGCCCGCTGTGGCCAGGAGGACAGCTGCTGCATCCACATGGCAATAATTCAATAAGAGTTCCCCGCAGGGCGTGAGGGAACATGAGAGCACCTCTCTCTCACACCTTCTAGAGATATAAACACTGAGTGGGCTCCTTCAATGGGAAGCATTGACCCTGTGCCATGAAGATCTCTCAAATGTGTGGAGGCAGCAGGAAATATTGCTGAGCTTTTCCATAAGGCTGATTGGATTTAGTTTTCGGCGAATTGATTAAATGCTAGTCAGAAATGATTCAAAACTCTTTAGGATGATGATGGTTGACAAGCAGGAGAGAGGAATTATGTCAGTAATTGCATTATTCACAAATTCATTATTGTGACCACGGCTGTAGCACACAAATTTATGGCTAAACAATGAACCTCTGATGTTTGGTGGAGTAGGATAGATGCTTCGAATGGTTTTAAAGGGATACTCCACTTTTTTTTTGGAAATATGCTCATTTTACAACTCCCCAGAGTTAAACAGTTGGGTTTCACCATTTTCGAATTCATTCAGACGAGTTTTTTGATATTTAGAAGAATATCAGTAAACAGACAGTTTTTGGTCTCATTGACTTTCATAGAATTTTTTTCATACTATGGAAGTCAATGAGACCAGAGACTGTCTGGTTACTGATATTCTTCTAAATATCAGAAAATCGGCTGAATGAATTTGAAAACGGTAAAACCCAACTGTTTAACTCAGTTAGAGAATTGTAAAATGAGCCTATTTCAAAAAAGTGGAGCATCCCTTTAAGGGAGAGAGTTTATTGCCAATTAACATAACAGGTGACAATACAACAAATGTGCTCTAAAATGAATCCTCTTCAAAAGATTGTAGTTATTCCACTGGGAACTTCTACCATAATCCAGGCTAATTATTGACATTAATGACTACTAAAGCACTTGTGTGAAGAACAAGCGGAAACAAAAGTAAGCCGAAACACAAAAGCAACCTCTGCAATAGTGCATCTGGGTAAACACACAAGAAATTGTTCAATAAATCACCACCCTCCTTTGGAGCTAGAGGCAAAGCTTATGATGTGTCATTTCAGCAGTCTTTTCATCAGTAAATATGAGGGCTCCTTCAGCGAAGAGTATCTCCATCAAACGCAGAACTACTCACAACACTCCAACAACTTCCGTCAGATTGCTCGCATTCATAGTAAACGTAAAGAGAAAATGCAGGAGATGAGCAGAGAGTCTTTTTGTCTTCAGCATGATAAATGAAATGATGACAAGCAAGCCTTGAGCTTTGGGTTTACCTATGCAGGAGATATTATGTGTGTATGCGCGTGTCAAGGATTGAGTATGAGGTGTGAATATGAAAGAAAGGGAAAAAACAGGAACAACTGCAAAGCATGCATAAGGAAAACAAATGGTAACTCATATAAAATTATATTCAGGAATAGTTATCTCTGTTTTGATTGATGTAGGATCAGGGATGGGGTAATGTATGATAATATATTACTTTCATTAAATGCAAAAGTATATATCTTTGACCTCTTAAAACAGAGTATATAGTGAGTATTTCAACTTTTGCATGGCACAATGAATGTAAAATAATCTTTTTTGTGTCATGGGACTGACTGATGTCCTAAAATCATAATGCTAATAGATACACCACATCACTAAAAGTATGTAGACAATCATTAATGGGATTACTTATTACTGCATTAAATTAAACATACATTGAAACAACCCCTATGCTCCAGCATGACAATGTGATGTGGAAGAACCCAACTGGCCAGCACAAAACCAGACCTGCAGCCCACTAAAAACCTGTGATGATTCAGGAATGGCGAATTTGGGCTAGACCACTTTGACCGACATAACTGCTTGACCTCACTGATGATCTGGTCTGAATGGGAGCAAATTCCTGCATCCATGTTTCAACATCTTGTGGAAAACCTTGAAAGAAGATATTTTGATTGCATAACCTTCCTAGAATAGACTAATGACCTCCAGAGGTTCTCAGACTGGTGGGCGCGAGCAGGCTGCAGGCTGAAAGAGAGGATTACATTATGTAATTACATTCACATTATATTTATTCATTTAGCTGACCCTTTTATCCAGAGCGACTTACAATTGCTATATATGTCAGATGTCGAATGCCTGTGTCTTGCTCAGGGACACATTGGTGTCTCACAGTGGATTTCGAACCCGAGTCTCTCACACCAAAGGCATGTGGCTTATCCACTGCGCCATCACCACCACAAATGCAAGTGGTTGGACTATTATGACACACAAATCATCCATCTGCCGACTTTTTGATCAAAAGCGACTCACGACAAATCTCAGCGAATTTTTCCGGTTATTTGGAGACTTTAGCGGTGTTTGGAGACTCGAAAGCACGTATGCCCATAACTCTGCCATTACTGTGCTCAACGAGCAGCGGCTGCTGCCGTGGAGCCCCTCCCCCGTCCAGAAAGCACTCGCATGCTGTCAGTCTCTCAGTAGCGTCACGCAGCAGTCACACCAGAGGAGAGACACGCCACTCCGTGTCCAGGCTGCAAATGAATGGTGCATGGCCGCCGCCGTTCCCGCCTTGGCATACACAGCGGGGTGCATGGGCCTCACTTTTTTAGGAGCACTTCAAAGCAAACTTCTGCCTGGCTTTTTTTGTAATCAGATTCAGCGCGTTCTTCATCTTCAATCCGCAGCGAAGCAGAGTTGAGCACATGTCAGAAACAGAGGACAGGGTGTGCGCGTATTTGTGTGTTCATCTGAACCTCATTGGTCTGTCATTGCTCGTCAATGTCAGAATATTTGAGATGACCAGATTAAATCAGGCGGGCTTTATGTTCACAGACGCTGCTGAGTGCGAATTTTAGCAGCGCGCCTCAGTGCATCAGTTTACGGGCAAGATAAGAGACCGTTTTTAAGCATATGTAAAACGAATTACAAAAATAATCAGCAAACTAATAAACTTTTGTCTAATTTCATCACTTTGGAACAGAAACGTAGGCCTATGCAATTTGACTCATGTACTGTAATAATTAAGTTTAGCCTACTGTCATTGTGGGGGCCGGGGATAAGACAAATTAACAAAGCCGCTTTTCATCATGCTAGGCACAATATTAATAATGAATGTGTACATATTGAGAATTAATAGAGGCCTAATACAATTTTTAGCCTTCAGTAAATAAAAAAACCCTCAGCTTTAGGAGGGAAGAGACAGGGCAAGGTCAGGAGACTGAGAGAAAAAGAAAGAGTGGTGGATAAGAAGTGAGAGCAGGTATTGACAAATACTATACTGCCTGCTCACATTTTTAAAGATATTTCTTATCCTTTTTTTGGCCTTCAAACCGTCAACGATTTAGGATCTCAGTGATTATAAAGCCCTCTATTAGGCATATGATCAATAATAAATGTGTAGCCTACATATTGTGAATTAATTTATTAACTAGCTTTCATAGTCGTTTCAGTAAATGAACGTGTCTAAGAAAATGATTCATAAATCAACCTTTCAGTTGACCTGACAAAACAAAAATGAAAAGTCTATCAGTCAAATCTCAGCTTTAGGAGGGAAGAAAAGAACAAGATAAAGAAAAAGAAAATGAGTGTGATGCTTATGAGGAGAGAAAAAGCACAAGGCAGCATGCAAAATGTTGAGAACCCCTGACCAAATTGCCCATAAAATGTTCAAAAGCACATTCAGTTGGTATATATGTGTCCACATATGCACAACACAAGAGTCATAAACAGATTTGGGGAATCTGCCAGTACATCTTGAGTGATATTGTAATACTTAATTTCTGGGGGAAAAAAAATCAAGTTATTTGTTACATGATGCTTTAATATTGTAACCCCATTGATTCCAATATGTTAAAGGGACAGTTCACCCTCCCCCAGTTCAGTACTCCCCCAACTCCATGTCGTTCTAAACCTGAATGACTTTCTTCTGTGGAAGCTTTTTTTTGAAGAAGAAGAAGAGAAGAAGAAGAATTATGGTAACCAAACAATTTGGTTGAATATTGATCTCTGTTTAAAATAACCTATAGACATTTCACAAAATATTTTCTTTCATGCTTCACAGAAGTTTTGCAATGATAATTGTGAATAAATGATAACAGAATTTGAAAATTCTGTTGTGAACAATCCATTTAATGAATATTTGTATTTGTGACATCATTAATATAAATCTCAATGCTATACACTAGATAATTATTACTTACATGGTTTTACTTATTCAGATATAAACTTATAGTCCATATTTGAATTGAATCATTCCAAAACGTTCTA
Source organism: Hybognathus amarus (assembly GCA_030378365.1). Lineage (NCBI taxonomy): Eukaryota > Metazoa > Chordata > Actinopteri > Cypriniformes > Leuciscidae > Hybognathus > Hybognathus amarus. Next base: position 582,380 of record JAQIUQ010001106.1, on the reverse strand, counting down.
TAAAAAGGAAATAGAGACTAAGATTAACATTTCTAAAAGCCTACAGGATGCATCAGCTTTAGTGTGCTCAACATTTGTCTCCAGATTTATCTTAAAAAATCCCACAAATATAATTACATTTAGCCAGCAGGCATGACTTAGTAAAACTCGTTGGGCTAAAAGTACACAGGAGTTTGGATTACATCTAACCTTGACTTCACCTAAAGAACTCTGAGAAATTCAGACAGCAAGCATCTCCATGGGAGCAATGCATTACTTAATCAACTGATAACAAAGCCAGATAGGGTCTCAATTCCATTAGGGACTAAAATAACTCTCCAAGTTCTTGTTTGTGCCTTTGAGTTAGTGGAGATATTTGTGAGGTCTAGAAGGGAGGGACTGAGCTCTTAATGAGGTCTTCTGTTAGATGTGTCAGCAGAACCAGACAGCGAGAGTGAGAGCGCTAGTATCATTACAGGCATGTTATGATGTTGATAGTCTCACGATTAGCTCTAGATGCAACACAAGTCAAATAAACACAGGTGATCGCTGTCCGCGCGGAGACTCATCTGGAAGACCATTTTAATGAGTGTGAGTGCTAAATTAATGACAAAAACAACAGCAATGTTTTCTGCTTTACCAGAACCATCTAACCATTACGTCCAAATATACTCTCTAAATTATCATTTTGCATTCGCTACAGCACAACTCCACGCAAGTGTTGAAAAGCACAGCAGCAAGGCAGTAATATGTAAATAGCTGCTTTTTTCACTGTTAGATATCATCTCGGCAGCCGTTATCTCTCAACAATTGAGGATAAAGTCGGAAATGGAGCAACATGGATCAACAGCAATGAACTGATGGCTGTTGTTAATAAATAATGCAATCAGTGCTTAATGCACTGAGGGAATACACGGCCCGCTGTGCATCGGAATAGTAATTGAAAAGCCAACGAGTAATTCCATAATGAAAAGCAAGAGACACAGAAGGGCTAGTTTAATCTGCTCTTTAGCTCTTTTACTGTATTTTGAATACAAGCTACTCTGGATTTAATGGCTCACTCTTAATGCTAACACTTGAATAAAAGGGCAATTTAGACCGCTAAACGGTAACTTTTTCACATAACACAAAAATCCTTGCTGTTCTTCAGCCATTGACCTTTAAAGACCTAAGAGACAAAATGCAAGAAGGTCAGAATATTTAATTTATACAGAGCTAATTTATTCAGACCTGAAGCAAACCCTGCTCACTTCCATGTTCTAACACTTTTCAAACAGACTAAATGTGATGTATAATAGAACTTATTGAACGTTAAATATAAGGCTACTACAGCTATTTGGAGCAAGATTATGAAGTAATGATGGAGATTTCAGAGATACAGCAAACAGGAACTAGCAGCTATTTAAATACTCTGTTTGTCACAGTTGACAAGAAAGTTCTTTAAGAAAGTAACACTTAATTGTTTGGGCCAGTTTAAAACGAGTTTAGAATTGCACAGTAAATTCCCCTAATAGCTGATTAATTAATAAAAAAGGTCCCACTTTAAATTAAGTGGCTTTAAGTACTATGTACTTAGCTACATTGAAATATAAGTATAATGTACTTATTGTGCTCATGTTGTATTGTAAAACACTCTTGCTGCTATTGAGGGTAAGGTTAGGGACAGGTGTGGTGGTATGGGTGGGTTTAAGGGTAAGGGATGGGATTTCAAAATATAAGTACAATGTAATAACATGTATGTACACAATAATTCCATTGTATCAAATTATTCATTTCAATGTAAGTACATAGTACTTAAAGCCACTTAATATAAAGTGGACTAAAAAAATTACAACAAAACATACAGTATATTAATACAATTTATGCACTGCCTTAACAGTTTATGGTCAGAGATTTTACTTTAAAAAGTATTTTATATATATATATATATATATATATATATATATATATATATATATATATATATATATATATATATATATATATATATAGTTAGGATCCATTCATTTGATCAACAGTGGCACTAAAGACATTTATAAAACTTTATATTTGTATTTATATTATAATTATATTTCAAATAAATCTTTTTTTTGTTGTTGTTTTTTGTTTTTTTTTTACTTTCTGCTCAAATAATTTTGGAAAAAAATGTACCATGGTTTCCACAAAAAGCAGCACAACTTTTATGGTGCTGAGTAATGGTGCTGAAAATTCAGTTTTACCTTCACACAAATAAACCACATTTTAAAAACGTATTCTTACAATTCAAATTTAAAATAAATATTTAAAAAACATTTCTGTTTTTACTGTATTTTTTAAAATAAATCCCCAGTAACCGGATACTAAAATGTTAAGAAAAGTCTCAGTAAGAGGAATTAAAAAATAAAACTCTGTTGACAAATACCTTGAAGCAATAATCTAAATCGTTGATATTTTCATTATCTTATCAAATATTATTTATATGATAAAAAACAAAGAAATTAATATTAGATGATTAGATCTAGAGTGCAGGAAAACTGCAACAGAAAAACTGAAGAACGTAACAACTTTTTATTGCTCATGTGCTGTCCTCCACAAATGTTCTGATTAGGCTCTGATTACACTCACAACGCAAACTCTTATAAACACTCATCTCAACTATATCTGAAACACCAAATGACTCATTTTTGTACAGAATAGGTGCCCATTTTAAAAATAACAGGCTGAAAGTCAATGTGACATCCGCAATCACAAACATGTCACATGTAGATGACTGCAGAGCGACTGCATTTATGACAGACACCAGACACGACATGGTGTCATCTGTCTACCGTGAGTGACTCTTTTATGTGATCGCTGTGGACAGCCACCTAGACGAGACAGGAGGAGACATTTTCAAGCGTCCTTCGACTTCGTTGAATCGCCTGCCGCCAATGACACTATAGCGGTGCAGTGAAGTAACTGTGGGGTAAATTCAATTGGAGGAGGGTTAGGTGACAGGTTCAATCAGTCACCACCTGATTGTGCCTTTTCTTAGATTGAGGTCTCGAGGTGAGATGAAAAATAACACAGTAATTTGTTTCAAAAGGCATTGCTATTTGGTCTCTAAAACTCAGAGTGCCAATGTCTCGAAAGCCCAACGGCAAATAGAAAGCAAGATGTTCACTCAATGATTGAATTTTATGAATCAACATTTCTTTCCGGCTTTGAGATAAATTCCAACCATCCTCATTGCTGCAAACAACTCCACTTTAAAGCGGTTTTGAGGGAGGTGGTTTTTATCAAATCCATAAGATGCCAGGTACAATGTGGAAATCCTTACATCCCATTCTGCTACAGTATATAGATTCACTCGTTTTTATTTCTAAAGGTAAATCCACTGATTTCACACAGCGACTGGATGTTTACAGGGTATTTTAGAAAGGAATAATACCACTAAAGGATGGCCATCAACAGCTTTGATGAGTGAAACCCCAAGGCAATCAACAGGATTAAACAAAACCTGCTTTATTCTGTGCACTGCATGTCAAGACCGAGGAAATAGGACAGATAGAGAGTGTGTGTTTCCTGTTCAGAGAAGCATACTGAGATTGAACAATGTATTGTATAAAACACTGCTATCAGGAACACTGCAGTTGTCAGAACTGTAAGGGAATCCAGCACACTGGCATTACAAGAATGTTTAGACAGAGTTAGCCTTGCATTATACAGAATTTGCTTATTTGCTGCCAGTCAAACAGTTCACAACGAATTTGCATCAATAAATCAAAATGACACATCCATGATATTTTATTTCACAAATCATTTCACGGCGAGTCTAATGAGAATCACCTGAAAGAGTACAACAGTCAGGTTTTGGAAAAATCTCATTGATCTTCTCCAGAGAAATCAAGTTAATCAAGTCAAGTTGAGTCTGCATCTTTCAATAGAGAGCTACACAAACTCTATGACTGCTAAGCAACAATATACAGTAACTTCTATAAGCCAATTGTAAATATATATATATATATATATATATATATATATATATATATATGAAAAGAGTGTAAGTAGCCAAATTCCTGTCGAACAGAACACTATCCATAATCCTGAATAAATATAGACCAATCACTTACCATTCCCAGCAATGTACAAGTTTTAATATTTATACCATTTCAATTATTGATTGAGTTTCGACCAGTATAATAGAAAGTGTTCATAAAACAAATTGCCTACCCTACCTTTAACAAATGTAGTTAACAAATGAAACCTTATTGTTACCCATTTTTATATATTTTCAAATGATGTCACTCAATACTTTTTGGGATACATAGTTCATTGCCTCATTCAGTTAGTTAATTTAATTATATTTTTTTTGTCTTTAACTTTTTTTTCTTCAAATCAAAGTATGACTGTACTGACTGTAATGTCTGTATATGGTGAAAATAACACAGGTCCAGTTATCTTGCTTATGCAGAGTCATTATGTGGACTCACAATGGAAACCAAGCCCAATGCACATCTAGGTGAGTACAGGAAGTAGAGGCAAGTAGTATATAAATCTCAAATCTTTTATATCTTTAATCAAATACATCCCTTCCCTCCATCACTTCCCTCCCCCATCGAAACGACCTCTCTTCTCTTTTGGTCACGTGGAATGGCAAAAGGGTGCGGCCAGATCCGATGAGGTGCGGCTATTGGTGCACCGCCTCTAAGAGATCGCATTCAAATTGTTTGCAACACCCAACCTCCAACGATTTTTCCAACGAGCTTCTTAAATGTCCTAATTGAACTAAGGCCTACCATGCCTTCATACTGTATAACATTATCTGTTACTTTTAATAAATGCATATGCCTGTGTAATTTAAGTAAGTATTCCTATAAAACAAAATGGCAAGAAAATGAACAGGATGAAAATAAAGACCTAAAGGTATATTCTCAAACAAAGTTTTCTGTAATTTTATCAAAAAGGATTAAAAAGGCCTTAAAGGATTAGCTCACCTCAAAATGAAAATGTCCTGATAATTTATGCCAATGCCATCTAAGATGTTCATGTCTTTCTTTCTTCAGTGGAAAAGAAATTCAGTTTTTTGAGGAAAACAAAAATTTTTCTGATTTTTCTCCACACACTGGCCCTCATTTATCAATCTTGCGTATAAACGGGTGTATATGTTGGCGTAAGATTATGCTTACACTTTTCTCACTGCCTGATTTATGAAGCTGTGCGTACCTTTGAAATCCAGGTGTACGCAATGCCTGCCCTTGATAAATCCCGCAGCCGAAAACGATCGTCATTAGAAAAACAAACCCTCTTATATATTCAAGTCTCCGCTCCCTCCACGCCCTCATTTTACGCCATGGACACACGGAAGACGGCAAAGAAGAGAAACTTCTCCGACGTAGAGCCGAAATGACCTATCACAATGCATTATTTTACAGCACGTCTTTTGAAATTAGCATTCAATTTCGAATCACGTCACATGTATAATAGTGATGATGATGATGTGATGTGAAGTACCATTCATTCACATTAATAATTGCATGACAATTTGTAATAGTATTCTTCTTATTATTATGATTTGTTTTAATGACGCTTATTGTTATTTAGAAGAAGGATGTTGTTATTATTATTTGTATTATTATTATCATTTAAAAGAAGAAGAATGTATTTTTTATTATTTTGTCAGTCTGAATTATTTTTTGGTCATTGAAAGCCTTTCATTAGGCTACCGAACCCAGGACAGTGCACCTGGTGGGGATAATCCTGAAACGTCAGGGTAAAGCGGGCTCGCAACTGAAGGAATACATAGCCTACAAGTCACACAAATTAAACAAGTCCACGTTGCACAAAAATAAACGTTGCATATAAATAAAGTTTATAATTACTGTTTTTTCATAATATATCTTTTAGTTTATCTTTTAGTGCGTTTTGTGGTGTTAGGAATTTTTCTGCGCATTTCCTCACTAACTCAAAACGGTGCGTACACCACATCCAGAGCTGGTGTAGGATTTGAGCGTGCCGTACGCCTACGTCCATATTGATAAATCTCAAACTCACCGTGGTTTTGGGTGTACGCAAGGTGTACGCTGGAAATTTGGTGTACGCACTTTTGATAAATGAGGGCCACTGGACTTCAACATGTTGGTTGCAATTGAAGTCCATTGAAGACATGAACATCTTGGATGGCATTTGTGAGTAAATTATCAGGAATTTTTTATTTTGAGGGGAACTAATCCTTTAACTATAATACAAAATACACGTCAAATTACAGTCTCAACAATGAAGCCAAGGTTAGATGGCCATTATTCTATATTCCCACCTAATCGTATAGAGAGGTACCCGTGAACAGCTGGTGACAGCAGAGCCATTTCATCCAGAAATAGTTTGTAATGCATATCCCGCGCTTGCAGACAAAACGCATCCCGCCGCTCCAAAGAGAAAACAATCAATATAACATAGCAAGCTATTGACCTGTGCATTGTTCACCAAAACTGCATAAGATGCAATTTTCTCAGAAATGGAAGTGGCTTGTCAACACGTTTGCGTCTTGTCCAGCAGCTTCTAAAGCTCCCTCATAAACAACAAATCAGGCAGATGCAGAGAGACCGTGGAAACATTTTAGCAGTGGAAACATTTTCTAGCAATGGATCTTGCTTTCACAATATTGTGAAGAAGCTGCCTTTGATCTCTAGAACTAATGCCGAGGGCTTTACACTCAGGAAGCCAACTTTGCTTCTTCTGTAGCTACCGATATTTTGCTATCCCAGTCTGTTGCTATTTATATAGCACAACACTTCCAGCTAAAATAGTTTTCCCAGATTGCCCTATGATAGCCTTTTGCTTTCTGCACTATCCCTATAAGTATAAATTAGGGATGTATAGTTCAATTTGTAGTTGCTAATGGCCATACCGCCACACTTTCTCCCCGGCACCCCAAAGACCTTGGAAATGACACAAGCTCCCTGATTTCTTGGCACAAGGAAATGAGTGCGAAGGCAGCGATAGTCATTATTTCATTGTTTGTAGGCAGGCTATGTGTTAATTAGATGCAAGGCACTGCAAATGTTAAGGAGGATGTTAAGAGCCATCAACGGGCACAAGCATCCAGAAGTAATGATCCACCAGGGGAGAATTTCCAGGGCAATGTGGGAAAAACTGTATTTTAAATAGGCCCACAGCGAGTGTGCGAGTGCCGAGTGCCAACTTTAGAGAGCGCTCAAGAGGGATTGGTCTAAAAATACCCAGGTTTTGGAAGGCAGGCGGCCTAATGCCATCACCATAAACAAATGCTTCTCGCAGCGGTTGGGCTGTGGCATGTATCTCTAGAGAATTAGCTGCAACATCTGCCAGACTCCAAAAATTGCAAGTCATTTTCTCATTGCGCAGATATAACTCGAGGTCCCTCAGTGGACGGGCTTTTTCTGATTTTACAAGAGCTACAAAGCTGTCCACCAAACTGAGAGGACTATCCTTAACGTACTGTGGTTTGAATCAAATGTGAGCAGAGCCTCTATGTTTGTATGTAGGTGAAGATATGAATGGTGGAGTGATGAGATTCAGGGCTCTATCTTGCACCCGGCGCAAATGACTTTATACACAAACGCATGTCTCATTCCTATTTTGCACGCGCGCAAAGCATGATTTTTCCCTCCACAGACGCACGTGGCGGATTCGGCGCAAAAGGAGGCGTGTTTCGGCGCAAACATTCCCTGGTGCTATTTTACACTTCCAGAAATCAATTGCACCACTGACCAGAAAAAAACCTGGTCTAAAGTCAGTGGCGTGTTGCGCGTTGTTCACAATGCTATTTTAAGCGTGCATGCTTGGTCATAATGTAGCGGGTGAACAATGCGCATACACTTTGATTCTCTCATTAGCACAGATGCAGCAGTTTTTATTTTTGCAAATCATACATTATAACAAGGAAAAATATTAACACATGAGGGAAATCATTGTGGTTTACATGAAGATGAAAAAAACTTGTTACCCATTTTTTAAGGCTAATTGTAGTACTAAAGGATCAGACCTGTTTGCCCAATAGTGGCAAGAATCTTATGTATATAATGTTTAACCGGCGCTGTTTCTCCCATCCCCATACGACGTCACTTCTCTGTCCTTCACTGTCCTGACAAGAACGTCGGTCTCATCGGCTGTGAACGCTCTGGGCGCGCGCCTGGTAAACTCGCCGCTATAATAACAATCCGTCATGCAATATGCGCACCTGTTCTTAAAGGGTATGTTGGATGGCGCTCTGACTGGTTTATTTCACGTTACGCCCAAACCACACCTATGAATAGTGAAGCTACTTCAGACCAACCTCTTTTAGATTTGCGCCAGGCGCAAGAGTAATTTATCCCGCTGGAAAAACAACAAAAGCGCCGGGATCCGCCCACAAAATTACTTGCGCTTTGCGCTTTGATACTTGCGTTTCAGATCGTTAAAATAGGGCCCTCAGTGAGCATAAAGATAGTTGTCATGCAAGATGTGTCTGAGATTTTTGATCAGCACAGCATCCAAAGGATTCAGTCTGCTTTATGAAAAGTCACATTGGGCACAAAAGAGCCCTCTTATTCCCATAAGTCTTATCTCTTTAAATTCTTAAACTGAATGGTTGTCTGTCATTTCTGCACTGAGGGTAGAGAGGTGAAGATGCAAAGGAGGACGCAAACCCCTCCAAACCTGACAGGGATTAAGAACTTCAGAGGAATGGGGCTAATTGAGGGATGAGGATGGAGACAAAGAATAGAGCATTAATTGTGTGTCTGTGTGTGGATGTCAAGTTTTGACTGCTTCAACATAAACAGTACAGTACAACCTGAATTCAGCTCCAAAAATGACTTAACCATATTAAATAATGTCCTGGTTAAAATGCAAGTAAAGCAGTAATCTTGCCAGGACACTAATCTTAGCTGACAGGCTTGTCCAACCAAACTACATTTTGCATGTTTTTCAGATGCAGCAGAAAATTACATACACGCAGAGAATCATATATACACCTAATGCACATTGTAACACTAATTCTATTAGCTGCAGTGAGAAATCCAGAAAGAGAAAAAGAGATATGAAATTGTCCAGCATGTCTATTGTTGTCAGACGAAAATCATTGAACGTACAATGTGATTGCATGAGAGGAAAATGAAAGCTGGTTGTTGATAATGGTGTTGATAATGACATCTCTATCTGGGTGTTTCTCTTCTTACTCATAATTATGGAATGCCAAAACTGGCAGTTCATAATAAGGGTAATTAGCAGATGCTATAAGATATATAGCACGCAGACAGACATTAAAAAGACTAACTGCTTTAGCTGTTGCCTGAATACAAAGATTTTCCTTCTTGTACCCTAACACAGTTTCCTAGCTGTATCCACATGGAGGATGCATTTAAATCCAAGATGCATTTTTACACACCATTCTATAGGCCTGTTGGAAAATTAAATCTAAACAGAAATTAATTAGAAATACTTAAATATATTTATCAAATTAAAAACACAAACACTTTTTTTTACAATAAACTATAACCGTTAACAATCAGTCTGCTTAAGTATTAAATGCAGTTAAATGTCCAACTAATTACAATAATATCATATATGAGTTGCTTGGGGTGGGGTAAATTAAGATGCGATCTGCTGTGACATCACAATAATGGTGCATTGTGGTCTATTACCCTAAGTGTATGTTGAGTAGTCTCGCTCCCTCATTTAAAATTGAGGGGTCAAAGGTCTGTCCAAAATAAACTTCCCTTTTCAATTTGACAGAGTTGAACGCACTTCAAAATGGTGGAGGAAGTTTATGAGTACGTCTAAAAATCAGCTAGACACATTAAAGATCAGCCAGACACATCAGTAAAGCCTGCTTTAATGACACTAAACTTTAATTGTTTCTTGAGCACCAAATCAGCATTTTAGAATAATTTCTGAAGGATTATGTGACGCACACTACCCTTATGAAAACGTTCATTTTATGAAGTACACTAAACTAATGTTTAAGTATATTTTTAAGTATTATGTAGTAAGTATACTAATGTCAATATGTAGTATTAGTAAACATTAAGTGTACTATTTTAATACCGCTTGGGACTAAATTGGCCCACTTTTAGTATATAAATGTATATGTTTAAATATACTTTAAGTGTAACAGAAGTAAAATTTAATTGCACAACTAGTTCATAATTATGTTTTTCATTTGTACTGCTAGTGAACTTAAGGGTATACTAGTAGTTTACTTTTAAAACTTGTTGCAAATTTTTTGTTTTGTTGAAAGTAGGCTATAAGTATACAATCTATATGACTTGCTACAATGATATGTAGCATTTCACCTTAAAATAAAGTGTTACTCTGATTTGTGTTCTGAACATTATACATAGAAGATATATACTGTGCCTCAGAATGAATTTGTTTCCAAAAAAAAAATGCATTTGTTGTATCACTGATACTAAAAAAAAGACAATTTAGCCTCCAGAAATCTCATGCAACAAGATTTGTCGGACCTAGACAGATACTTGCAATACTGACAAGCTTTAAGATGTTTTCATCCTGCTTCCAAAGCATTTTGACACTAACATTACGTGTGGCACCCAATAAGATCAAGAGCTCGGGGATGAAAAGCAATTAGACGATAAATGAGAATGTGGTAGAATGCAACCGCTCAAAATGATCATTCTCTAAGCATCAGGGAGCTCTGCTGAGTGTCTATGATCCTGAACTAATAGAGGTTATGGACACACAGGGCTTTAGGCAGTTTCCAGTGCATAAAGGTGACTTTTCCCTAGTGGCTTGACTGCTGAATGCAGTGTCAGTGGATGGATTGTAGGGCCTTTGGCTTAGGCCAGGACATCCCTGATCCAATAAGAATCAATAAGCAACTTACTTCACAAGGCCCCGCAAGATCACGTCTCCACCCGCCTTGCCATTAGTATGCCGACGTCTAGTGAAGGTAGATGGGGAGTGATGCAATTGAAATGTGTGGAGCAGACTGCAGATCTAGTCATGCAGCTCTGCTCTCTGGGGTAATTGCTATACCAAGACACCTAGAAAAGAGATCCACACACAAATACAAGCACACCCTACTGTCTCACACCCGGCTAGAGGTTCGATCCTAGTCCAATTCCCCTCTCTCCTCTCGTTTAAATAAAGGCGAAATATATGTTGATATATACGAGCCCGTTCTCATCCTTTATCGTCATATAGAACGCTATATGAAAAAATGGCGCTATACTACGCACATGGCACCCTTTATCGTTAATATAACACGCGAACCCAAGGCGTAATAAATCCAATAAATCCTTTAGCGTAATATGAGACTACCCTACCCTACCTCACACCTAAACCTACCCATCACAGCGCGTGTTATATTAACGATAACGGATGTCATGTTCGTAGTATAGCGCCATTTTGTCATATAGCGTTCTATATGACGATAAAGGATGAGAATGTGTTGTATAACAAAAAAAATAAAAATAAAAAATTGAAAACCTGAATTGAAAACAAATTCTGATATTACACTGATGGTGGGGAGAAAAAAAAGATTCTTTGATACTTTGACTTTCTCAAAAAGTATAAATTGGGTCTCTACTAAACTCTGCTACAACCAGTGTAAAAAAAAATTCCCCATTTATAATATCACCAACTTTTCTCACCTTGTTAATTGTTTTTAATTAGCTCAGCAAAATGCGTTTCTGGGGCTCCTTTTATGACTTATGTAATGCTGCTGTACAGTTTGGCCAAAACGAGTAAAATACCCTTCAAAAAGGTAGGCAAAACTTTTATGATTCCTTAAAATGCTGCATCTATAGGCTGCTTACTAGGTTTTAGAACTGAAACATCATGCATTAGGTAAGGCAAGTTTATTTATATAGCTGATTTCAAACACTATGGTAATTCAAAATGATATAATGATGAATATAAAATATTCAAATAATCACAAAATAAAAGCAAGGAAAATTAAAACAGTATTAAAAGAGATGCAGATAAGGAATTCAAAGAGTAAAAAGATGATAAACACAACGGCTGTAAACTACACACACATAATGCCTTCGGCTGTGTGTCACAAATCCATCAATTAAAAGAGGTTGACCTTCATTTCATGTCTCTGGGACTCCCTGATCTGTTGGTCAGAGGGCATGATGGGAACTGGGGAACTCTGGCCACCATGAGTGCAATCTTAATGTTGCTGTAGGCAGCACATCTCAGCCAAGATTGACACACACCTACAGTACAGCTAGAGCGAAACCACCCCACGCCTCCAGATCCCTCTGCTATTAATTATCCAGGGCTGGCGACAGCGTGCCACTGGCCGGCCGACAGCGCGCTGGACAAACATGATCTATATATCGGGAAACAGTGACACCACCAAAATAATTCAGATGCAACCTCGTGTGTTAGCTTAAAGAGCCAGAGATTACGCTGTCCTGCTTAATTCGAGCAGGAAATTGAGTCTGAGAAACTAATAGTGTAGGGAATTGTTGATGCATTAAAAAGGACTAGTATTCAATAGTAGTTTTCAATATAACAGTTAGCTCCGGTCCTTGAATTTGATTGGTAGAGCAACATTACAAAAGTGCTGATACACACAGTCCACCAGCACTGGGACTTTTCACTGTTCTTGACAGACTGTATAACTAATAAATGCTGATATTAAAAGTATACTAGTTTACTAGTAGTTCATATAAAATAAAATAAAATAAAATAAGCAAAATAATAAATAAATAATGTTTTACATGCTTAAAGTAAATTCAGGCATAACAACATACCATATTAATAACTGTACAGTATTAATTATATATAACATTTGAAATGCTTCAAGTGAATTTAGGCACCACAACATGCACAGTATAAAAAATGTATAATCATTTTGAGATTCGCTAAAGATTGCTTTTAACAGTGTTGTTAAATTATAAATGTTTTTAAAGATCAACTTAGTGTGTATTAGATGCAAATTCCACCATATTGCAATGCAAATAATTTAAATTCCAAAGCTATTCATTCATTCATTCATTCATTCGAGTTACATGCAACAGTGTTATTAAATTATAGAATAAACATGATTTTAAAATTTTACTTTATGTACATAATCTAAATGTAAGAATGGGGGACATGAACACAAACAATTAAAAATCCAATATTGCCCAACAGACAGACAGACAGACAAGAACAGACAGATGGATGGATAGACATATTATGCATCCCAAGTATCTATCAAAAACACTCAAGTATTATGGCCATGAGTTCTGCACAAGCAAATACCATTCGGATTTTCTTCATAAAAACCTCCAGGCTTCAGAGAAATTATCCCATCTCACAGATTTATGAGACAGCTGGGGGTAATACATCTTCACATCAGTAGGTTTCATTTAAAATGATAAAGCAATCTGTACCTTGTACACACTACAGAGGCAGCAGCACGTGTATGGAGGCCATTAAAATGCACAGGAATCAGGCTGGTCAGTTCAGCTGTCATTGACAAATAGCTCTCCACATGCCTACTCCTTTCTTTTGAGTCGGCTAAAGCATCCATGCACAGATCCATTACAGAGAGATCTGAATATGTACGTACGAAGCCTTAGTCTTCCTTTCATCATCGTAGGGTAACAAGCAAAGCTATGATTCACAGACGCACACACACAAACGCAGGAGATTAAAAAAAGACCTTATGAGCAGCCTTTTTATTTTTGGATAGAAAAAAGCAAGTCATTCAGTTAAAAGAGACATTCAAATGTCCTCTGGTCAACAACATCCTTCAGAAAAACAATTTATCACCATATGCATTTCGGTTGCTCTGTTTCAGTTCCTTAATGCTATTCAGGTTTAAAACAGTGCTTTAAAACAGTCTGTGAGATTCAGACGCCATAAACAAGCTCCCAGATGACATACAGTACACTCAAACTTCATCAAGAAACAGTGAGGAAAAGGGAAAACATGTTATTGCCTAGTTTCTGATGAGATCACACTTATGTGTACTTACACTTCAACATGCTCTGATTGTAAAGGTCATAAGAAGTTTGAGAGAAGAAATACTCAAGCTAAGAGTGGCAACATAATCACCAAATTCATCATATTGGACGTTTTTCCAAGGGCGGTTTTAGGGGGAACCTCAGAAAGACGCTGACGGGACTTGCAGTCCTGATGTGCAGTCCTGCTAAAGAATATATTCACAGATAATGGCTGTTTTCGGTTTCTCTCTTGTCTTGTCCTCAGCTGGGTGCTGTGATTTTGAGATGAATAACTGGGACGTTTAGGAGAAGCAAATAAGGAAGGAGAGCACGATCAGATGACTGATAGAGTGAACAGTTCAATCGATAAACACTGGAGAAGGTGCGCAACACTGTTTGCACAGAAGCCAGATGGAGAAAGCTGTTGAAACCTCATACGGGCTGAAATCATGTTCCGGGCCACCAGGGACACATTGTTTTTATCTGCGAGGGCGGGGGAGGGGGTGGGGGATGCGGACTCTGGTTTTCCTGGCATTCCTCGCCCATTACCGACTCACAGAGGAACTCGTCTGCCAAGACCTTAAATGCTCCAATACATCTCAGCGATATTTGTGCAGATATGTGTTCAGCATTTAATTCAGAGTGTTAATCAATTGCTTTCATCAACAGACGAATGAGACTTTGTCATGAACAAACAATGGTGAAAAAACAACAACAAATGGTTTCCACGTGAGGTGTATTTCTGTGAAATTACAGCATGCTTTTGTATTAAGACAGAGCGCTTAATCAAACACTGCCTTGTTTCATTGTTTCATGCTTTGCTGTAAGTAATAACTCTGTATGTGCTACAGCAAAAGGTGGAAACCAACTTGAACTTGGAGTTTTACCTTTACCAGAAGGATTGATCATCAATTAACAGTCATATCAAATGGTTCAAAAAGTGAAACATGTATAAAAACCTACCCTATCTCACGACCAATTCGTACAAATTCGATTACGAGTGATTAAAAAGTGGCTAATTCGTACTAATTCGTACGACCTCAGCTCGATACAAATTCGTACAATTTTGTCTAAACCCACGTGACGGTTAAGTTTAGGGGCGGGGTTAGGGGTAGGTCATTCGTACGAATTCATACGAATTGGCCAATTCGTAAAATATGTACGATTTAGCAAAATCGTACTAATTTGTACGAGTGAGGTCGTATGAATTGTTACGAATTAGCCACCTCGTAAAATTTGTACGAATTCCCATGAGATCGGGTTGATAAAAACCCTTTCAATTGATCCAGAGTAAAAGCCTTATTTTTCAAATGATGGTAACTGTTAAAATCTTTTTTTTATTCTTGAAATATTTCATGAAATACAGTGACAAAGTGAACTTAAAGAAATGCATCATTTTTTTCTGTTTGAATACGTTTCCTGTGATGGCAAAGCTAACTTTTCAGCATACTCTTCAGTGTCACTTGATCCTTCAGAAATCATTCTAATATGCTGATTTGCTGTTCAAGGAACATTTCATTATCAATGTAGAAAAGTGTGTGAAAACAGAAAACATGTTTTATGTAAACTGTAAAACTGTGAATCTTGTTGAATATACTGAATTGAATATTGTGACATTATGAATGTCTTTGTCACTTTTGATCAGATTAGTGCATCCTTGCTGAAGAAGAATTCATTATTTAACAAAAATACTCTCATTTTAAAAAGAAACATTATTTACTGAACATTATTTCGTTCTAACTGGTTATTATTTTAAAAAAGAAGGTTTGGAACACTTGCAGAAATACTTCTACACTAAAAAAGATGGTTCATTAAAGGTTCTTTACAGTTCTATTTACTGTATCATCCCGAAGAACTCTTTATGCTGAAATGGTTCTTTGTGTTGGAGTTTAGGGTTTTTTATTCCCTGCCTTTTTGTTTTTCAAATCTGTAGTCAACGCCTCCACATTACTAATTTTCCGGAGCTCAGCTCTACAACAGTTATACAGTACTACACATAATGTCAACATAATCTCAACAGGTAAATAATTTCTTTCTTAAAATGTCTATAAATCGTCCCCTTGGAATTATAAGGTTCTATCTGCGTTCTGAGCAGTTTTGAGATATTGAGCTTCAAAGTTTTTGCATTTCATATAGGAAAATGTGTATGGGAAACAAGTTTCTTTCAAACATAAAAATAACAGGGACCCTAAATGTACAAAACACAACACATAATGTAAATAAATTGTCACAGAATAAGAATATGTGAATAACTCAATTTTGACAAAAATGTCAGATAGAACCTTATATTTCTAAGGGGACGAAATTACAACTTTGAAGTATTGTAACAATCATTTCCTCACATTTTTCGATCATTTCCTCTCTCTCTTTAGTTCAACAGAACATGTAAGTGTGAACAGCTCTTTTCTTCTCTACAAAGTAAGTAACAGAAGGAATTTATTATCCTTATTGTATGATTTTTTTAATTATACTTTATGCCTAAACATGCACAGTCACAAAAAACATTAAAGCTATACCATGACTTTATATAACATTTTCCTTTTAACATGGTAAAGGGCTCATTATGTCCATTTTTGATAATTTTGGCCTTCATGAGCATAATTGCTTTTACATACACTGAAGAAAATATTGTTGGTTTAACTTAAAAAAGTGACCGTTGCCTTAAAATTTTAAGTTAATTGAAATGTAAAAATTGAGTTAATACAATGAAGGAGATTGATTTAGTCATCAGAAACTCAAAATATTATGTTATCTGAACTACATAAATGATCTAAGTTGATTTGACAGAAGAAAAAATGTTGTGATTGCAAATCACGAAAATATTTTTTATAGTAGTCAAATAAAAGAGACACAATGTAACTGTGTATTTTAGGTGCTGTCACGTATCATAACCTCATCATCTGCGGAGAGAAACTGCCACTCAGAATACACACATAATGAAGGACGTAAAGACATAGAGGATTCTGAAAATATTTTACTGAAACGTGGTCTTTATTGCAGCTACATCGTGTTCAATGTCAATTGTTATTTATTCATGTATTCAGGTAACCTCTGTTGTTAGAGCACTGCAATTATTGCTACAATCTGCCATGTCAATAAAAAATAAAAGCACCTAATTGACACAACATGCTGTTTTGTTTTAATGTAAAACCCAAATAGAGGCAACAAGATATAAGACCAGGCAGATAGACGGCTATAAAAACAAAATATGCATAAATAATTTATAAAAGATATATAAACTATCACTACATCATTTATACAAAATCATAAGTAATAATAGTAATATTAATAATAGGAAGATACTAATATACCAATATTAATGAAAAATCACATTGTGCCTAACAATGCCCTTCAGCAGTTACTTATTCACGATACAGCAGAGCTTCTCGTACCTTATTGCTTACATAAAGCACTTTCACTTTGTTTATAACCAACTCAGATTAAACCAATGTTTCTAAACCCTAGTTTGCATTGAAATCTCTGTCTCGTGGCAGACTTTTGATGAAATTGGTCTAGGGTTAACTTCAGCAAAAGTCTTTATTCCTACAGACTCTGATCTACACTCTACACTACAAACAAGTTAAATGACCCAATGTGACTAAACTAGACCGTTTCCAGAAGCGATCTATGCCGCAAATCACAGTCTTCCACAATAGATAGCTTTGCTAACTATAGGGAAGTGCTCTAGTTTTACACTGATGCTGACTCTCTGCGTTAACGGGATGTTAGAGTGATTCGCAGCCAGTCTCTGTGCCTCAGCACAGTTAGGCCCTGAGCTTTCCATCTAATATGAATGATTCAAGCCTACGAATATGCATCAGACCACACCTGCCATTCCTCTGCCTGATTCTCACACCTGAGACACCTCCAGAAACGACTGCAAAAACGAGTAGGCAGCAATGAATACAAGCAGTGAGATACACAGTTTCTCATTTTCAGCTTTAATTCACAGGTCCGATCAGATGGAAAACAAACGCCATGAATGGATGTATATCCACTAACTCTGAGAGACAGGAGAGGACAGCTGTGCTTGGTTAATCACAGTTAGAGATGGCTGCAGGAGAAGAGGTATGTCTAAGTCTTATGGTTGGCTGAAAGTCTTGCTGATAGAGATGATCAAACGTCTGATGGTTGATGCTGATTAAGGCGAAATACTGCCGCAGAACGGACCTCTTTCTCCACATGCCATCACGTGTATAAATTAAATAGAAGACCCACAGACATTACTTATGGATGAATGGTGCTATTTTCAGTGGCGAGTTGAATTTATTTATTCATCAGAGAAAGAGACCGTGTGAAAAAGATGACTAAAGGGTCGACTTCAGCGCCGGTTTGTTGTCAGAGTTGCACATTTGCATCAAACTTGCAGTTATTCTGCCACAAAACTAATTTGCATGTGAAAAGAAAAAACTTCCAAAAGTTTGCAGCATCCTCAATATTATAAAGAGCATAACTCCCATTATATCTCAACACAAACAGGACATGTGGGCTGTACTCAACTCTATAAGCTACCGTTTCTATGTGTCAACTTGACTAAATAACACAAAACAAATTCTCGTCTGATATTTTGATATAGAACTTTCAAGTATTGTAGTCTGGAGAAAATGGGGCAAAAGCAATGCAGGTAACGGATTGCAAGGCTTTCATCTGAATTCCTACATGAAGTATGAATAATACTTTATCATCCTCTTCTCAAAGTAGGGCAGATAAACGTCAGTGAGTCATGGAAGTTCAAAGACATACTTCAACATCTAACTCTTGGGACAAAAAAATATGCTAAAAAAACAACAACAACAATAGCTCACAATATATCTGTTGATCAGTGATTTTTTGTAAATTTTCAGCATTGATGCTCCACAACAGCAACAACTAATGAAAACCACAGTCAGGTTTGAAAATCACCCTGCAGTTGACACACACCTTCCCACACTGTTGTCTCCTTCACACATAAAGGAATTGATCAGTCTAAGCACACCCCCTTGAACAAAAAGATGTGGGGTTGGGACCCTTGACAGAGCGAGAGCCGGCAGGCACAAAACAGCATTTATTGTAGTCAGGAGAAGGATAAAACATGCCGATTTCAGCGAAAGTCAGCGCAAATCCCACGGCTGTCATTTGTACTTCAAGATTGCAGCATCTGAACAGTGATTTACCTGGTCGTGGACAGGTCCACCGGCATGTTTCTGAGACCAAACAAAGTGACTCCATTCATTTGGAGCACTCATTTAGTTAAAATTCATACACTCGAGAAGAGCAGATCTCGAAGCTGCCCGTGTGACTCTCTCCTCTCGTCTCATATCAAAGTTTCCATAAAATAAGCTCCAAGCTGCTGCACTTACATAAGAACCTCCTCAGCTTCTCAGAATGTACCTCTATCAGGAGAAACTCACGTCTAACTAACACAAAATGGAAAATCAGACACACTTTAATGAGCACTCAGGCATCCTCTGCTAATCTACAGATAGCGCTGTAACATGCAAGTCTTACCTATGCTGATGCTTCCAGCTGACAGCCTGCGAAAGCAAGCAGGAGCGCGTTCGGGAGAGAGGGAGAGGAGAAAGCAACTATCGATGTGACAGCGCACAGCTCATTGCACTCTTTTCAACTGAGGGTGCTTGAGCTTGCGGAGGTGGTCCCTCTCACTCCTGTGACATCTGCTTCTCTCTTTAAACTCATTGGCTAAGAGGGATGATTCCTATTTAGCCAGCCCTGCTCCCCTCAAGTAACCCCCTCCCCTTCCAAACAATCTCCCTCTCTCTCTTTCTCTCTCTCTCTGTGCATGCTGGGAAGTGGTAGTGTGTGGGAGGGTGATCATGGTGAGAGGGAAATTTGAAAACTTTTTTCTTAACTATTCTTTTGGGAGATAATTGGAAGGATTTCTATTTTCTTTCACAAAACTAGTTTGGTTTTAGTCTGTTATATTCTCAGATTTCTGGTTCGTGTAATAGTCTAGTAGCCTATCATGTCGGAGATGGCGTCACACGGTGACGGGAGTGTGCAGGCGTCGTCTCTCTCGCTTTGTCACGGCATCAGGCGTGTCACGAACGCTGCAGAGTCTGCAGAGGATGTAGCTGAATGCGTTAGTCATGATAACATTTTTCTGCATCCCGGATGAACAAAGCGGTGGTGTTTTTTCTCAAGGATAAACAACTCGTGAATCATTTGATCAGAAGCGGGAATTCGATAAGTGGTGCTTTTATTCATGTTCAAACGTTCGTAACACCAACAATCCTATTGATTTTAGTCGAAATGTGTGTCACATCCAAAATCGTATTGGTATTTAAATGTCAAACTGGTACAGGATAAGTTGTTTTGTGAAAAAAAAAATTTTCGGGAAAGTTGGACGTTTTGAAAATGTAATTCAATGGTGGGAGGTAGGAAAAGTCTAAATCAAGATTTTTTGTCAGCAGTTTTCTTGTTATAATACTGTGATTGTAAAGAGAAATATTGAATGTTTGGAAAGATATTAATGAAATGGTAAATGTAATTGATTTAAATGTTTCGAGTATGACTGAGGATTAAAAGAAAAAGAGATTGGAGTTATAAACACTGGGGCTGTTTACACCTGGCCACTTCATGCATTTTCTCAGATTGGATAGCTATCTGATTTATCAAAACGATTCCATTTACACCTGGTCACATAAATGTGTTTTTGCAAAACGGATATAAATCCGATCTTCAATTCCCACGCTATATGCGGATTTAATGAAGTGCACGTCACCAAAAGCAACAGATATGAGCTGCATTTATTGATCATCGGCTAATTTCAAAATCAGCAAAGACGGCGATAAGAGAGAGCGGCAACAGAACTGGTAAGATCATTTCGTTTCTTTCCTTTTAATGAAGATGGTAGTGTTAATCGTCTGCGACTTACTTTCACTTTGATTTGCGATAGATTGCAGCGTGTTGGCTTGATAGGCGCTCAGCTGCTTATATGAGGTGATGCGTGTTGCAGCAGCGTCGTCATATCTGGCTAAAATAGCATGACATATAGCCCATAACACACTCTCACGGGTTTATTTTTAAGCATTTTTGGGAGTAGTAACATTTACATATGTGGTTTCAAGAACCAGATGCATTTACACTTGTCCAGTTTCGTCTGGAATGCGGCCCAGACCACCTCCTGAAGTGGTTGGAGTGATCGGATTCAAATGCGTCTCAATTGCGTTTCAGGGGGCATTTACACCGGGTCTTTCACGATCGGATAGCTATCCGATCACAGAAAACGCATGAAGTGGCCAGGTGTAACGGCCCCACTGTTAGAGGAAAGAGCAAAAAGTGCCTTAATCCAAGGCAGGATATCTTCCATTAAAGAAATGAATGCTCCAACAAAGTTCTTTTTTAAATTGGAGCATGAAGTAGTCAAAAAAAATGAAATAAAATGCTTTACCTTCGGAAGGAAAATGGCACATTAACTTCAAAAAATCGCAGAGGAAATTTATGCTGAACTTTGATGGCTCTGCGGAGGTGGACGACTTCTCATTTTAGACACACACACACAAAAATCGCAGTGGAAATTTATGCTGAACTTTGATGGCTCTGCGGAGGTGGACGACTTCTCATTTTAGACACACACACACACACACACCTCTGAAGGGATAGAAAAGTCTTCGGGACTTGGTACCGCATCACTCGCAAGATGCAACTTGGATTGGTTGTCATCAAGGCAAAGTCCAACATTCTCCACCATCTCTCGCAACTCTCTGAGAAAATGTTTGCGGCACACATTATAGTTTAGATCATAGACTGATTAGATGTGTCCGTGGTTGATGGCAAACCATCCGTCCAGAGCCAGAGTCCAGCCCTGGCAGCATCGCACGGAAACATATTCAACCCACTTAGACTTTTGCACCATGAAACACTTGCGTCCCATGATTGCCTTTCTCATCTACTATGCGATATCACAGTTTGACATGTCTGTCATTGAAAAGATCCACGTGGTGTCATGAATAATTAAGAGCAGTGTCTTCTCATAGGATATGAAAACTCAGTCTCATTAATAATTGTGAGACACCGATGAGTCATCAAGCACTCACAGTGCACGGCTACATAACAGCCTGTGACGTGAACACGAAGTTTTTATACCCGGAAGATGAAAAATTCGGTAACCCCCCCCCCAAAATTTAACCAACCCTATTATTAAATCTAAACAGATGCAGATGCTAACATTGTCTTCAATGGTGTTAGACACTAGCCTGGATGCCAGCCCGAACTCTGCCCACAACATTTTTTGGACTGAAAGTTCGGTCTGGACTCGAATCCATTGAGGAGTAATTATGATCAGGCAAACAATGTTCGCGCCAATCAAATTGCCAGGGCGGGCTTTATACGATGATGGACAGGTGATCTTCAGGGACGTAATCATCACGTTATCAAAGAGCGCTAACTGTCTTCCCTCAGAGATGACTGCAGCTGGAGAATTGAGATGTATAGATTCTGCTGTCGCGTCTGTTGTGAAATAAATCGACAGTGCATTAATTTTAATAGACAAACAGAAAACTGCAATCAAGGTATTTGTCGATCGGAAAGATATTTTTGCCGTCCCACATGATTCGGGAAAAGTGTAACTTATCAGCTGGCTCTGACGGTCGCTGAAGAAGATGGGACGTAATGAAAAGCCTGTGGTCGTTGTGGTTTCTCCTATGGTCGCACTCATGAAGGAGTAAGTAAAAGAAGCAACACTCGTTATTTAACTTCTAAAAAAAGTAAAGTTAGGCTACGTTCTGTATTTGACAACTTTATGCAAAGTAGCTGACTTGCTGCATTGCTCTGATTGGTTGTAGGTTTACCGACTATCCAATTGAGTGCAGAGTTGTTCCTTTTCCTGGTTCGGTTAAGACACGCCTCATAATCAGCATAAGCAATAAGCAATACGGAGGGTTTCAGACTCATCTTCCAATAGGAAATGAGTATGACGAAGTCAGGCTAGTTCAACACAAATACATTTGTTAAAATCTCTGTGAAAATTTGGTTTGGGGTTTCATGACCCTTTAAAAAGACTGCCTAATTCAAAACATGATGACAAAAAAACATTGGACAAATTGATTACATGTGGAACTTTCAGAGGCTGTTAAGCAACTGTCCACATGACATGCCCTAGGAGTAGTTGATCTGTCTGCTGAGTTTAATAAATCATTTTGGAATATTTTAGGAGAGGACTTTTGCATTGTAATTGGTGAACGTTTTAAAAAAGGTGTTTTACCTAGCAGTTGTCAAAGAGCAGTACTATCACTTCTGCGTAAGACTGGTGATTTGGGGCTGTTGAAGAATTGGCACCCTGTATCTTTAATGTGCCAAGACTACAAAATAGTGTCTAAATGTTTAGCAAATAGATTAAAAAAAAAGTTTTAGAGTATTATTGTGAGGAATGAGCAAACGCATTGTGTTCCAAACGTACACTAATGGATAATCTATTTCTAATAAGAGATTAATGGAACTTTTTATGAGTGATGATTTTATATTGGGTTCTTATCGATTGATCAAGAAAAAGTATTTGATCATGTGGTCATGATTACCTTTTACATTTTTTGAAAGCATTCAGGTTTGGGGAACATTCGTTTCTTGGATTCAGTTACTGTACAGAGGGGCCTCAGTAATGCTTAAGGTTAGAGGGGGGCTGAGTTGTCCAATACCTGTTAAGAAGGGAATTAGACAGAGTTGTCCAATTTCTTGACAACCCTATAGCTTAGTCATTGAGCCTCTGCTAATTAAGCTGAAAAATAATTTGAAAGGTTGTCATATACAAGGGGATTTTAATGGGACAAGTCTCTCTGTTTCAGCTTACGCTGATGTGACAGTGTTTATACTGGGCAAGACGATGTTCAGATACTATCTAGAAGTTTAGCTTTATATGAGCGAGCCTCTTCATCAAAAGGTAAATTGGGTAAAGGGTGAGGGTTTTGTTGTGGGTTCCGAAGAAATGGTGGGCCTCCTAAGCTTCCGGAGGGTTTACAATGGAATACAGAGGGAATAAAAGTTCTTGGAGTATTTGTAGGTAAAGAAAATTATAGAAAAAAAAAACTGTGAGGGAATGCTGGAGAAGGTATCAGCTAAGTTGTCTAAATGGAAATGGCTATTACCTGACCTATCCTACAGAGGTAGAGTCTTGGTTACAAATAACCTGGCCGTCTTCATGCTACGGCACACACTAAATGTGCTGGATCCTCCAAATGAACTGATACAAGATATACAGAAGAAATTAGTAGATTTTTTGCAAGCTACTGGGTCAGGACAACACTGGGTTCCTCGATCTGCATTACATCTGACAAGCTCTGATAGACATAAGAAGCAGGATTAAGATTTTTAGGCTGCATACAGCACAAAGAATATTATATGAAGATGATCTGGGATGGATTCATGTTGCTTGTGCTATTTTAAGGACAGTATCTGGTCTTGGTTATGAGACCAAGAGACCTTATCTGAGAGACCTTAAAGGATGGAAAACGGCTGCAGCACTACAGTGTTAAACGAGGGTTCGAATCTCTGCGTCTTCTGCAGCGGGTGTAGGAGGAGGTGAAGAGAGCATTGCCTGGAGTCTGCAGGAAAGCACTGGAAACTCAACCAGCTCAAGATTGGAGGAACAATTATCGGTTCCCGTCTATAAGTGTATCTGCAGCAGAAAAGGAAAATTATGAAGATGCTGACACAATATTAACTTTTAAGACCTGAGTTTCGTGAAACAAGTAAAAAAGCAATCTACTTTACTTGTTTTAAAGTTGCCCATCAGACGTGTTTTAAAACGTGACGAGCAGGGAGGTGGACAGAAGTGTTTGGACCAGACTTAAAAGCATCCCGGAGGTCTTTGCACAAACCTCCTATTTAGAAACGTACAGCAGACCTACAGTGGAAACTTCATCATTGTGCCATAGCTACAAACAGACACATGGCACACCTGAATCCAGCAGTGGGTAAAGAATGTCCTTTTTGTGGAATTGAAGAGACAATTAACCACTTATTTATTCATTGGGTAAGGTTAGGTAGTCTTTTTATTGTTCTAAAAAGTTTGTTTGAAGGTTTTGGAGAAGATTTTTCCAATCAGTGTTTTATAAGTCCCAAATATACATATCATTAAAAGAAGAAAGATATGCATATTGCATTTTTTATTGGGTATACATTTTATTGGCCAAAATAGCAATTTGGAAGACCTAAAAAATAAGTTATTCTAGGTACAGTAGACGCTGACAATGCTTTTAAAGCATGCAGAAAATACTTTAAAGGCATGGTGACTGCTAGAATTAAAATTGAATACACATATTTTAAATTGGTTAATGACATTCAAAGGCTTTCTGAAAAATGGTCTGTGGAAGGAGTTTTGAGTGAGGTTTTGGATATGTTGGTTTTAAATTTGTAAAGGTGTTTGAATGTTTGAATGAATGCTGTATGTGTATATTGTATATTTATTGTATTAATTATAGGTGAATTTTTGGATTATATGATCAGATAAGGAATCTGGTTTCTGGAAAAAGATAAAAGTGTTAAGCATCTCTCTCTCTCTCTTCTCTCTCTCTGCTTTCTTTCCCTTCATGTTCTTTTCTCATTTTCATCTAAACTCTGGTTCATTGCTGCTGTCAGAAGTCATGGCAAACGCTCGGTAGCCCCTCATTGAAGTACAACACTATTGTTTTGGTCCCTTTTCACTGCCTGTCTGCATCCATAAGTGTCTTTTCGCTGTCACACTCTCTTTATGTTTCTATACAGTTCCTCCACAATGCCTTGAGATCCTTTCAACACTGACTTCTGAATAGAGGTTTGTTTTCAAAGTGGAAATGGCATCAAAACGAATGTGAATTTAATTGTTCTAAAATGTTTTTGTGCACTGAAAACATATTTTAAGTGTCTTTTTTGAAGCATTGTAATGTATTTGTGCCAGCTGAAATTGTAAATTACCACAAACTACACTTACTGGAATATATAAAGGCACAGATGCACAAGTGGTGATATTTTAATGTGAGCAGTCTTTATTTTTAATGGAGCTGACAGCACACAAGATATTTCGATGAGCAGTGCTGTCCATTAGCTCGACAGAACATGCATTAAATTCACTGTACATTGGATGTACATTAACCTCAATAAACATTATACACCATTGAGAAGCATTTTCAGTTTCAATGTTCCAATATTGTTCAATTTGTGGTTAATTATGATTCAATGCATGAAACAATTATTGAGGCATTACAGAGAAGTTCGATCCTCATTAAGATACTGACATCAAATTTATTGTAAAAACAATTGTGCAATTTCAAGTGTGGGGGAAATGAACTGACAATTAATGCACTGTTTATAAATGATAGTTTCGAGCCTGCCATTCAATACTGTAATGTTGAATGGCTTTAATGACTCATTGTAGAAAAAAAAATGGTGGAAAAAAATTAAAGAACTTCATAAAAAGATGTTATTAAACAAATATCTAAAATATGAATTTAAAATTATGTCTTTGTTGTTTACACATTCATTCATGTTAAGTGCAATTTGCAAGTTGTAGCGAGAACCCAAGTGCAGTATTTATTCAAAAGTAACATAAAACAAGATCAAAACAAAAGCATGACGTGGAATATATATATATATATATATATATATATATACAATATATTGACTCAAAATATCCTCACCATCACATCCCCACTAACCATCCACTTTTGTTGTACACACAAATGTAGGTTGGACATTATGCCTAATATCTTCTTTTCAGTTCACAATAAAAAAAAAAAAAAGTCTAAAATGACACAAGGATGAGAAAATGGGATCTAGTTTTGGGGCCATCAATCATTGTTTGAGCCATCTTATCGGAAAGGATTCAAGAGATACTGGATGCCTAACAGAACAAGAATACACACCATTAGCATCACAACCAATTGAGGGCTTCATAATATAATTAGGAAATTTCCTCCACAAGCTTTACATTTTTCCATGAGTTGGTTCAATACATTTTACAAGTTGAATTTCCTGGTATACCACTTTTGAGTATAAAGGCTGAGTGGGACAAAAGCTGTCTGTGCCATGGTAAAGAAACGTCTCGGGTTATGACTATAACCCTTGTTCCCTGAGAAGGGAACGAGACACTTGCGTCGATAAAATCGACTCTTTGGGGACGCTCCCTAAGCGTGCGCCTCTGAAGTATGAATGAAACTAATCCAATCCTGATTGGTGTTGCGTCGATGACGTAACATGTGACGGCATACCCGGAAGTATAAAAGTGACGCTGTCACAACACACACTAGCCTCGCGATGAAGCAAGACGCTCAAGGGTCTACGGGGCGTGGCAACACGACGCAGTGTCTCGTTCCCTTCTCAGGGAACAAGGGTTATAGTCATAACCCGAGACGTTCCCTATCGAGGGAACTCAACACTGCGTCGATAAAATCGACTCTTTGGGGAACGAGTGCCCACTAGGCCACGCACCGAACAGACCCGCCCCGGAGTGAAACTGTCTAGGCACTCAGCAAGGGTTGAGTGCGTGTGCACCGGGCGTACTGGGAAGGTGGAGACTATAAAACCTGATAAAAGTATGTGGGGTCGCCCAGCCGGCCGCCTCACAGATCTCCTGCAGAGGTACTCCCGAAAGAAGGGCCCTAGAGGAAGCCATGCCCCTAGTTGAATGGGCCCTTAAGGCCAAAGGTGAAGGAACCCCGCACACCTTGTAAGCTTCAGTAATAGCCTGGACAATCCAGTTACTTATTGTCTGTTTAGTTGCCGGGAGCCCCCTCTTAGGCGACCCAAAACATACTAATAGTTGGTCCGCCCTTCTCCAGGAAGCGGACCTCTCCAGGTAAATACTTAATGCTCTGACGGGGCAGAGCAAGTGAAGTCTCCCTTCTTCCGCCGACACATGAGGTGGAGGATGGAAAGCCTGAAGGACTACCAGAACGAGCCGTATTTGAAGGAACTTTAGGCACGTAGCCCGGGCTCGGGTGCAAAAAAGGCCTTTACTTTGCCAGGGGCGAACTCCAAGCAAGCTGGCGTTACCGCCAGGGCCTGGAGATCTCCCACCCTCTTAAGCGAGGTAATAGCTAAAAGCAAGACCATTTTTAGAGTTAAGTCCTTAGGCGAAGCCGACTCTAAAGGTTCGAAGGGGGCCAGGGATAACCCCTCCAGAACTATTGCCAGGTCCCAGGCAGGAACCCTGGACCTGAGTCGCCGGCCTCATCCTCCAAGTACCACGGAGAAACCGAATGACCAACTGGTGCCTCCCCAGAGGCCCACCTCCTACTGGTGCGTGGAAAGCCGAAATGGCAGCCACATACACCTTGAGAGTGGACGGGGAGAGACCCGCAGAGAACCGATTTTGTAGAAATTCCAGAACTGAAGCCACCGGGCAGTTTACTGGATCTACACCATGTTCTCTACACCAAGTGGCAAACACATTCCACTTGAGGCCATATAGTCTCCTGGTAGACGGAGCCCTAGAGCTAAGTATGGTTTCCACCACTTCCGCTGATAACCCAGCATTCAGGTACTGAACCCCCTCAGAGGCCAGACCCACAACTTCCACAGCTCTGGGCGAGGGTGAAAGATGGTGCCCTCCGCCTGAGACAACAGATCCCTCCTCAGAGGAATCTGCCATGGCGGAGCTATGAGGAGTGATATTATGTCTGAAAACCATACTCGTGTCGGCCAATTCGGGGCAACCAGAAGAAGACTGATGCCCTCCTGACGGACCCTCTCCAGGACTCCCGGGAGCAGAGTGATCGGGGAAAAGCGTACAGGCGAAGCCTCGGCCAAGCCTGTACCATGGCATCCAACCCCAGTGGGGCTGGATGTGAGAGGGAGAACCAGAGTGGACAGTGGGACGTCTCTCGAGACGCAAACAGATCCACTTCCATTGGTCCAAACCTCTCCCATATCGACTCCACCACCTCCGGGGTGAAGTCTCCATTCCCCGGGCCTCAGCCCCTGCCTCGACAGGATGTCTGCTCCCTGATTCTGAACCCCCGGGATATACATTGCTCTTATTGACAGTATCTTCCCCTGGGACCAAAGGATAATTTGATGCGCCAGTCTGCACAGAGGGCGCGATCTAGTCCCCCTTGTCGGTTCAGATAGGCCACCACTGACGTATTGTCTGTCCGTACTAAGACGTGGTGACCCTTGATGTCTGGGAGGAAGCTCCTCAAAGCTCTGAACACAGC
This sequence comes from Hybognathus amarus, assembly GCA_030378365.1. Lineage (NCBI taxonomy): Eukaryota > Metazoa > Chordata > Actinopteri > Cypriniformes > Leuciscidae > Hybognathus > Hybognathus amarus. The sequence continues at coordinate 553,393 of JAQIUQ010001106.1, read as the reverse complement.
CAACATCTCTAGGCAATTTATATGCCAAGTACGATGATGGTCCTGCCACAGACCCCTGGCAAAGCGGCCGTCCATGACCGCGCCCCAGCCAGTCAGGGAGGCGTCTGTCGAAACGGTTTCCCGGCGACATGACACCCCCAATACTGGCCCTTGGGATAGGAACCAAGGTTTCTTCCATATTTGTAGAGAACGAAGGCACCTGCGCGTTACTCTGATCATACGAAACGGATTTCCCCTGGGGGAGAACCCCTTGGTTTTCAACCACCACTGTAGGGGCCTCATGTGAAGGAGGCCCAAAGGAATAATATTGGATGCCGCTGCCATGAGGCCCAGCATCCTTTGGAAGTGTTTTACAGTGATGGCCTGGCCCAGCTTCACCCTGGATACCATCGCCAGAATTGACTCGATACGAGCGGGAGACATTCGTGCCTGCATCGTAATTGAGTCCCACACGACTCCCAAAAAAGTCGTGGACTGGGATGGTTCTAGCACACTCTTCTTTATATTGAGTCTCAACCCCAATTGTTGAATGTGGCCAAGAACGACATCTCGATGCCGAACTGCCATCTCCCGAGACTGGGCCAGAATGAGCCAGTCGTCGAGATAATTCAATATTCGAATCCCTTGAAGTCTCAGTGGAGCAAGGGCTACGTCCATACATTTGGTGAATGTGCGGGAGAGAGTGCTAGGCCGAACGGAAGAACCCGATATTGGTAAGCTTCGCCCCCGAAAGCGAACCTCAGGTATCTCCTGTGACATGGAAGGATGGAGATGTGAAAATAGGCGTCTTTTAGATCTATCGTGACAAACCAGTCCTCGGACCTGATCTGACTCACGATTGCTGGAATGGTCAACATTTTGAACCTGAACCTCCTCAGAGATCGATTCAAAATCCTGAGATCCAAAATTGGCCTTAACCCCCCATCCTTTTTGGAACTATAAAGTACCGGCTGTAAAACCCGGACTCCCTGTCTAACGGGAGAACATGCTCTATGGCTCCCTTCAACAGCAGAGTCTGCACTTCTTGTTCCAGCACCTGAGCCTGCTCTGGGACCACCGTAGTTCGCACCACCCCAGAAAATTTGGGGGGGCGGTGCGCGAACTGCAGTCTGTACCCTGATTGTATTATCTGCAGGACCCACGCAGATATGTTGGGAAGGTGTCTCCACCCCTCTACAAAATCCACTAAGGGTACCAGCCTCTCGAGACTGGCCTCTGGTGTCTTTTGAGCATCTTTTTTGACTTCCTGAAGCGGAATACCGGCAGGTTGTAGTCGATATGGCCCTTGCGACCATAACCGATGCTTCACAATCGTTTTTCGCTGGAAAGTGATGCGGCCCGAAGCGCTGCTAACGGCGGGCATGCATCTTTTTCCTAGAGGGCCCCGCTGCGGAGAACAACCTCGGTTGCCTCACAGCGGAGGGGGCAGCCCTCCGAGGTCCCACCACGGCTAGGACCTCTTTCCCGAAGTCCTCCTAGCCTGAATGACGTCCCTCAGGTCGCCCTTCTGGCTGGAGGACTTCGGTTTGAGAACGCTTCCTCTGTTGCCAAGCTCCCGGAGGAGGGGCCCTGAGGAAACGCTCTCCTTTGCTCTGCCCTGTGTGAGGAGCTGGCTGACGGCTGGGGCTGATCGCTTTGCCCCACCCTACTTGACTTGAACTTAGCTTTACGAGGGAGGAACTGCTGGAACGCCGCAGATTGTTTCTTCGTCTCCTGGAACCTGTCGACGACCGAATTAACGGCGTCGCCGAACAGGCCAGAAGGCGGAGGCGGCGCGTCCAGCAGGAAGGACCTATCCTTATCTTTAATACCCGATAGATTCAGCCACAGATGTCTCTCCGTGGCCACCATGGCCGCCATTGAGCGGCCAACGGCGCGGGCTGTTTCTCTCGTAGCCCGGAGAGACAAATCTGTGGCCTTCCTCAAGCTCGGATATATCTTCCGGAGTAGGCCCCTCTCCCTCGTCCAAATCTTTCAGGAGGTCGGCCTGGTACGCCTGCAAGATTGCCATGGAATGCAAGCATGCACCAGCCCGACCTGCCGCCATATAAGCCCTGCCAACCAGTGTAGATGTTTCCCTGCAGGGCTTACTAGGCAACACCGGGGTCTTAAGGGAAGACGCCGATTCAGGAGAGAGATAGCTCGCTAAAGCCTCCTCCACCCTCGGCATCTTCCCGTATCCCATGTCTCGAGCCCCCAAAACGTTGCTATAATCAATTATACTAGGGCTCGAGACACGGGACGAATGCGGTCTTTCCCACGATCTCGTGATCTCTTTATGGAGATCCGGGAAAAACGGCAGACCCCGGCGTTGAGGCTGTGACCTGCGCTTCAGGAAACGCTCGTCCAGTTTGCTCGTGACTTGCGTTTCCTGATCATTTTGTGGCCAACTGATATTTAATTTGGCCACAGCACGAGTCACAACCTCCACCAGCTCCTCATAATTAAGACCGTACTCTGGCGTGCCGAACTCACGATCGTCCGCATCGATGCTGAGCACGTCCCCTTCCTCAGAAGCAGACAGCTCAAGCATCGGGACCTGATCACGGGCAGGAGAAACCTCTCGGGCTCCCGCACCGCTCTCAGAGGCCACGGGATCAGCTGATGGAGAACGAGAAATGCCTCAGCATTCTCGCCCTCCTCAGCTAAATCCCGCTGCGAACCCCAGGATCTCATTCGCCGCATCGCCTCAACGAAAGCGGGACCAGACCCCTGGGGAACGCGAGCCTGACCGTGCTCATCAAAGCACGCCAGTCGGGAGCGCAGCACTCTCATGGGGAGAGCTTCACAGTGATCACAGGCACTCTCTTTCTCGAGAGCTGCCCGTGCGTGCTGCGCTCCCAAACAGTTCACACATAAAGAGTGTGTATCCCCACCCGTGATGTAGCGAGGGCAGGGATGCACACACCTCTTGAACTGCTTCTCGGCCATACTTTAGATATAATATATATATAGACAAACAACACCAAATAAGACAGACAGTTTTGACATATAGCGCTTGCTGAAGAGCGAAAGCTAGTGTGTGTTGTGACAGCGTCACTTTTATACTTCCGGGTATGCCGTCACATGTTACGTCACGACGCAACACCAATCAGGATTGGATTAGTTTCATTCATACTTCAGAGGCGCACGCTTCAGGGAGCGTCCCCAAAGAGTCGATTTTATCGACGCAGTGTGAGTTCCCTCGATAGGGAACTAAAGGCTTCTAAATATAGCAAAGCACCAGCAGAAAATAATACAGAAGGCTAAAGAGTCCAGAATTTCTACCAAGGGAACAAACACTATATCCACAAATGACCTTTGTAGGAAATCACCATATTTAGACCAATTTAGAGTAAGCAATTGAAAGAGGAAAGGGGTTAGAAAAGAAAGCATTTGACGTCTCTTTTTGGTAAGATTTCTTCAGTAAACCCATATGCATCTAGTCTGGGAAAAATTATGTAGTACAGTAAAGCAGCATTGGTTTCCAGTTCAGAGTTTCATAAACAACAACTGCTACAAGTCATAAGAGGCTCTTTGATCTGCTCATTGTTTCTAATTTCGTGAGTAACACAGTAATTGGCAAGGTTGGCGATAACCCCTTTGAACTCCTGTCACTGTTGTTTGATACCCATCTGCTCTTTCAGCCTTTTTTTGCTAAAGAAAAATATCCTGTGCTATAATTGGAACCTTCTCCAATGCCCTAGGAGGCTTCAACTTGCCATTTGCAAGTAGGGCATGTCCCGGCGCCTGTTTGACAAAAGCCAAGAGATGAAATGCAGAGGCAGAGGTTGGACGTGCTGGGTACTGTCCAGCCGTGATTACACTCCGACTCAGCAAATTAACAAGAAGCTAAAAGAGACTGCATGACACATGCTCTATCATCTATTACCAGAGTGTGTTGCTTTATGTGCAATAAGAATCTAGGTTTCAGTACAGAAACATCTCAGTTACTATTATAACCTCTGTTCCCTGATGGAGGGAAAAAGACGCAGTGTCACAGACACATGTGATACTTTGAGAAAAGTTCATTGAGAATTGTCACTTGCCAATTTGCATACCACTCGCCCAGACATATAAAAAGTTATCACTCATTCAGATTTGTGCTGAAGAGCCTGAGACAACGCCTCAAACATTTTTGTGGGCAGTTAAACATTGTGGCAAGAAGGACACCAAGTCTCGTTCACTCCATCAGGGAACAGAGGTTACAATAGTAACGAGACATTCCCTATTTGTCAGTCACTTTGACATGGTGTCTTTGACTGACACTATAGGGTCCCCCAGGGAAAAAATGTTATGAGGATTTTGCGAGAGTAGATGTCAGGTAACAGGCACACTTTCAACATTGTAACCTAGCAAATTCCAACGTAAGTTGTGTAGTCCTTCGTACCACATGGGGACAGAGAGAACAGTACTAACTATGTCGCTTCAGTCTTTGACCTTTTCTCTTCTTTCTTTTAAATAAAAGCTCACAGCTGTGCAGATCAGAATTAGTGCTGGGGAAGTGCTCTCTCCTAGATAGTAGAAAGAACTCTACAGTGACCACATACTGCCCTTGAGCCCAAGAGAATGCAATAGTCTCATGGAGTGTGCACGCACTCCTAAGGGCACGGCATGACTTCTGGTATGCCAAGGAATCCACAATCCAATGGGACATCCTCCTTTTGGAGACACCCTTCCAATTTTGCTGTAGCCCAAAACAGACAGAGCTACTCAAAGCTTCTGAAGCTCTGCATCCAGTCCAGGTAAACACACAGGGTGTACTGGACGCCCATTTCGCTGGCATAGATTACCTGCAGGTCCCCAAACCTCCTGATGGAAGTGAGCAAAATCAGGAGCACCGACATCAAAGAGAGGGCACTTAGCTCTGCTAACACCAAGAGCTCAAAAAATGCACTCTGTAGGCCTAGAAAGACTAGAGAACCCATGAGGAAATAATTAATGGCTTAGGAGGTTTTAATCTCTTGATGTCTCTGAGAAAACTAATTATCAGCTTGTACTTCCCTAAAGAATTACCATCCACTCGCGGAGTGCAGCTATTGCAGCTACATACACTTTCAAGGTGGAAGGGGGCAGCCGGCCTTCAAATCTCTCCTGCAAAAAAGGAAAGCCCTGACTCGACTGTGCATCTATGTGGGTCTTCCCACAAAAGTTAGCAAAGCACAAAAGTTAGCAAACAGAATCCACTGCAACTGAAAGGCCCATTTCAAATCAGGGGCTCTAGCCTGAGTGATAGTATATATCACCACTGGTGATAGCTTACTCAAGTCTTCCGTATCCCGTCCAGGGTCCAGAGATGGAGGTTTGAGAGGTCTGTGTCCATCTGCCAGATTGTGCTCTGTCTCTGAGAAAGAAGGTCTTTTCTCAGGGAGATTTGCCAGGGAGGGGCTGTAGCAAGGAGCATGAACCAAGTCCCAGTAGGCCAGTACAGCGCAACTATCAATACTTGTTCTTCATCCTCACTGACTTTGCACAAAGTCTGTGCAATCAGACTCGATTGGGGGAAATGCATACAAGTATTGCACTGGCCCCTGGGGTCATCCGTAAAGAGGGGGGCTTCATCACCTTCCTGTGGGTTGTGGCTGGACTGTGGGCTCAGGCTGCAGCAGAACAATGACATCTACTGCACAAAAAGTAGTCTCATCGACTTGATAAACTTATAATTGAGCCACTGTAGGCACATGGCATATTTAAACATTTTCTTTAATGACTTTATGGGCCGTCAAGTGCCAGTCCCTTCAGGCAGCCTATGAGTGATCCAGCTCTCAGATTAAATCAAAAATATCTTCATTTGTGTTCCGAAAGATGAACGGAAGGTCTTACGGGGTTGGTACAGCATGGGGTGAGTAATTAATAACTTAATTTTCATTTTTGGGTGAACTAACCCTTAAGTTTTCCATTAAGAATGATACTTAAAAGAGCTATTTCCCCTTACCTAAGAGAATAACTTAAAGGTGTTGCATATGCCAGTTGAGAACCACTGATTTAAAGAACCCAGAATGCAACACACTGATCTGAAGAACCTAAAATAAACATTTATAACACTAATATCTCACTAAGGATCCATATTCTTTCTACTTCCAGGATGATTGATATGCTACTTCCATGTATCTTCACTAATGTCTGTTGCTATAAATATTTAACGCATTCTCATCCTTTATCGTCATATAGAACGCTATATGACAAAACTGCGCTATACTACGCACATGGCATCCGTTATCGTTAATATAACATGCGCTGTGATGGTTAGGTTTTAGTCTCATATTATGCTAAAGGATTTATTGGATTTATTACGTCTTTGGTTTTGCGTGTCATATTAACGATAAAGGGTGCCATGTGCGTAGTATAGCGTCGTTTTGTCATATAGGGTTCTATATGACAATAAAGGATGAGAACAGGCTCAAATATTGTGAAAGAAATATTTAATCACCTCAGAGTGCGCTCACAGCCACAGATGCAGCCAAATGATCAATGCTGTAACTGCATCTTTAAAGTGTTTAAAGAATGTCACTCAGTGTATAGATCAAGAGGTATCTAGTGGATCACTGTCTCAATGATCATTAGGACAGGAGCAGAGGGGAAGATTTCACAAGATTTACGCTTAAATACAGATTGAATTAACATAAAAAACCTGATTAAACTTTGAGCAATCAATGAGGAGAATTAATCACACTCAATGAACCCAGTTAATGTGCAACATCAACCACAGTAATGTTCACCTGGGCTAGCTTTAAAGTCAACCTCTTGCATTCTGAGGGTAAAAGCAACTGTAATAACAGCACACTGGCAGGAAATTCTTCTTTTATGTGAATTAAAGATGCCTCTTCCCTGCAAACACTTAATGGCAACTGTTTTTCAATGTCTGAGCGTTTTAAGCAGATGCTGCAATTCACTGACCTCCAGCTGTGCCTCATATCACTTCTTCCTTCATTTGTGAGTCATAACAACTCCCTGTTTCTGCGTTTGACACACCTACACTGAGATTAAGACATTTAAACAGAGGACGAGCTGAAGTCAGCAAAGGCAAGGAGTTTTTGTAAAAACATCTGTTAGGTTCAAGTAGCCTACTTCTTTACTGACCCTAAATCTGAAATGTGTTCATATTTCACGCATCACAATCATTTAGCATTATCATTAATGTTATTAAACTGGCCATTATTAACAACGATTTATGAAAACAACTGACCCTGGGTGATTAACTGACTTTGCAAGTTTCCTTTAATAAAACACCTGAGCTTGTTTGTCTATGTTTTGAAAGAAACACTGTCTGAGAAGAATTATCGGATGAAGCACTGAAGCTCAAAAAGTATCAAAATAAATGTAAAAATATATACAGAACCATTCAAGTGCGATTAAATCATCATCTGTACAAATTTTAATTAAGAATCTACAAGACTTACGGGTTTACCAAAGCAAATCAAAATCTTTCCAAGTACCCCATGGGAGCATCTTAAATATTGTACATGTGGTTGAGAATCTCTGCTCTTGAATATCCTGAATAATCAAATTAAATGACGTCTAGAGTTCTTTATCTTAAAAGCTAGAGAAAAAAAGAATTTTCTCAATCAAAGCCTAAGTGTACAGAGCAAATCTTTCTAATTAAAGAATGCTCTGCTGTGAGCGTGATAAACAGCTTATCAATTCATTGGGATATTAAACAAATCACAAAGCTGTTGACTTTCGCAGAGCCATTGAAATACTATCAGGGAGAACTGAATTTATCTTTGATCAGCATAGAGCAGTTTTGTCAGTCAGTGCTCAGAAATATTTATTTCCTAAATTACAATACAGTGCTGCTAGCTATCAGTCTTACAAAGAAAAACAAACATTAGAGATTATTTATTTTATTTAATTTATGTTTTGTCTGTGATAAACATCACTAAAACCTAATTTTTCAAGTGCAATAAATAATGTACAATGCTGTATATATATATATATATATATATATATATATATATATATATATATATATATATATATATATATATATACATATATATATATATATATATATATATATATATATATATAGTTTTTATACAGTTTTTATACAGTAAGTCTTTACTGTAACTTTTGATCAATATAACACAACTTTGCTAAATAAACATTTTAACATTTAATTTGACAATTTATTATTACTGGTTAATAATTTACACTACCATTTGTATTTATTGTATATTGTAATATAAATAATGTATTTACTTGTTTTGCTGTATTCTGTTTAAAATTTTGAAATAGGCCTATAAATACACCTCAGTTGCAGCCTGTGGCATGCTGCATGCCATCATTTAAAATTTACACTTCTCAATTTCTCAGGTTTTAATTTCACAGTGTTTATGCCTTTATGGCTTAATTTCCATACAATCTAATGTTAAGTGGCTCCTTCTGGCACTATTAACACATTTTTCCCATGATATTTTATAGAGGAAACCAGAAGAGCGAAAAGTTCAAGGATATATATTAGACATAAATTTATTTTACCAAGGGTGTGGGTGTATTTTACAGAATAAAAAGAAAGCCTATAGGACCGTGCCCAGAAAGGCAGTTACTACTAATCAAATTTTAAATGCAAGTTACAGGATACCATTTAATTTGCCTCATACATTTGATTGAGCATCCCTTCTCATTGTATGTGACATCTTGTAATGAGACTATAAATCATAAAAGCTTCACCTGTGAAGGGAAATAAAGAATCAGACAAAAAAAAGAATGCACATGGTGCTCAAAAGTGATTTAAATGAATCAATTAATCAATCTATAAGTTAGACCAAAACAATTCAGGTCTTTATAAGCTAAAAAAAAGTGTGAAAATGTAATGCAATGGGAAACAACATGTTTATGGATGTCATTGTTGGTGAGCAACTTTTAATTTCCATAGTTCATGTAAAGTGTGACAACTTGATTAATTCATCAGTGGCTTCCTCACATAGTGGTGGCAAAACATTGTTTTACCCAACACGTTCTCATTAAATCATAACCCTTGGTCTTTTGCTAACCTTGAATTATTAGATGTGGCTCTCAAAGTACCATTAATTAGCCTCAGAGAAAACAGCGAGTGGATTTTTGTGGGTTTTTAGCACCTGCACGCAAACCAAGCACTTAATGGCACTCTCTCCGAGCGGAGGAAGGGAAGGGCAATGGAGTGAGGTGAAGGGTAGGAAATAAGACATTATTGATGTTTGTTGAATGTAAACCTGACTCCACAGTGATTTGTATTCAAACACATATCACTGCTGTTTAGATGTTCCATGCGCTCAAAGTTCTCTCCTGGCCTACTTTTACTTTTTGCCAGTCATCGCTGTCTCAGTAACAAAACCGGTTTATGATGGAATGACAAATAAAGCACAGAAAAAAAGGAGACCATCATTGTACCTCGGAACAAAATGTTTAAAGGGTTGGTTCACCCAAAGATTATACGTGAGTTTTTGAACATTTATATGTGAATAAAAACTCGTAATCCCTAAGTATCATATCATTGACAGCATATAAGGATATCAAACTGTAAAAAAATTGCTGTAGTTATGCAGCTGTTTGCCAGTAACTTACTGTAGATTTAAATTGATGTATATTTACTGGCAACAGTTTGTTTAAAGTTAAATGAAAATTAAACATTAACAAGTCTTTGTCTTTACAGAATAAAACAAAAAAAATAACAATCTAATGCAAAGCATTCTCGGAACTAGAAATCTTCATCAAACTTTTTCTGTTGTTTTGTTTTTCCTTCAGATTTTGGTTCCCAGAATGCTTTGCATGACGCTGTTATTTTAGTTTTATTCTGTAAAGATAAAGATTTAGTTGTTAATGTTTAATGTTCATTTAACTTTGAACAAACTGTTGCCAGTAAATAACAATAATTTAAATCTACAGTAAGTTACTGGCAAGCAGCTGCCTGTAATACTGTAATATACTGTCATTTCTACAGATTTTTTTTAAAAGTTAACTATTTTTATATATAAATGAAGCCATAAATCACAAAATCAAGAATGCCTTTGTTAAAGGTATAGGCAATTTATTTTACATAAACACCTTATATTGATATTATGTGAAACGTACTCGGTAACTGAACGAAACCTTGTTTCCCTTTCAGTCGATAACGTCTGACGTCAGTCGACGTTGAACCGTGGAGAGGTCCCACATGAGGACTGAGGGGGGTCTGGGAGGATTCAGCATTTTACCTATTTAAAGGAGGCCGCTGATCAGATCGTTCTTCCCCAGTGACTGGCCAGTCACGGGTTTTGTAAAGCTGCTATGGCCGCCACATAAATTTTGAGCATGGATGGGGTTCTGCCTTTACCCAGGAAGAAAAGGAAGGAGGGAACTTCCATAACCCCGCAGTCTAGGGTGAAAAGCCTCGGGCTTTGCACCAGCTAGAAAACATAGAACATTTTGAGGGTTAAACACGTGATCGTATTTAACCCTCCCTCCGGGAGGTTTGCAGGTTCCCGTTGATGGCTAATGCTTGCAGGAACCACAGCTCCAGGCGATGTTGCCAAATCAAGCAGAAGGCTTTTTCTTAGACGGTGCGGCTTCTTCACTCCGGATCCAGCGATGCGTGAGCTTCGCTGAAGAGATGAAAAATCGGATTCAGCCCATCAAGCTATATTTATATGCCCAGGCCACGCCTGATTTGGCAGAAGGTGACGTAGTCACCTCCTATTGGATCTGATGTCACCAAGGGCCTCTCTCGATAGGCAGCTGCTGTTGCCGCAGGACAGCCAATGGGCACGCGAGCCGCCTTGTCTATGATGTGTGCATGCTGCCGCAACGCGTTTTCCATGAATTCAAAATTAAGGATAATTTTTGGCTTCAATATCTTGTGGAAAAGAGGTTTTACCCTCAGCGTAAGATATTACACAGTACAAGAGAACCTCTCGTAAGAGAACTCTCTTCACATCCTGATAACAATCAATAATAGAAGTGGTCTAAATATTTTTTTAATTACAAATATCATATATGGAAGTCTCAGGACCAAAACAATTTCATTCTATCACTGAATTCAGTCCTACCTGCCAGCATATCTATTTCCGTACCTCACTGCACCAAGCTACGTCTTCAGACTCAGATTTATTTATTTCTATGTTAACACTATCAATGGCAAAATTAATCTGCAAATGTCAGGTGTTGGAGGTTAGAGCTCTGTTGTTATTATTATCTGTTGTGTTATTTAATGTTATGTGCTTTGAGACATGAGGTGATTAACACCATCTGACGCTTTGTTGAATCTGCTCTGGCTGTGCGCGACCTGTATGTTCATGTGTTTTGAAGGAGGCATGGCTCTAAAGGGTGGGTGTGATCTAATGCTTTCAAAGCTAGCTTGCTATTGCTAGCCGCTCTAAAATTACCTACCCCACCTTAAGGTCATTAAGACCATTATGAACTGAATGCTAGCACAGACTGTTTTGTGATTAAGTTTTATCAAGTCTGGCCAGCAAAAAGTGTTTTTCAACTGAAAGATCATGTTGTTTTGCAGGGATTACAGGTTTATAGCAGAGATTGTTTGTGCATGCACAGAAGAGAGTTATAGGAATGTCACACCAAATTTCATATCATCCTGTAAAATTTTAAAAAAGGTCCTAAACTTCAATCATCTAGATTTGTCATAGGGCAGTCAATGAGCGAGCACAGAACTAGGTGTTGAAAAAGTATGCAAAAATTCACAAGGTGGCTCTGTCACGCACAACAAAGATAGATATCCAAAGACTATTCAAGCTGACACTGACAGCTCATAAGGGGAGTAATGAAAACACCAAAGAGGAGAGACAAGAGAGTAATTACTGACCGGGTGCAGTTATCTATTACAGCTGTGCTTCAGGAAAACCTTTTCCAAGATGCTTTACTTATTTACATATAGACAATCCTCTGTGTCCTGCACGGCATTCCCAGATGAACAAGGTTGAAATCACCTTCGTCACTTAAGAGGTGTTTTTTTTGGGGGGGGATGAAAACTGGTCTTTTGGTTTTAAAAGACAATGACTAACATACTATCAACTGTAGAAAGAGGTCAATGGGTGCTTGTTTTATTACAAATACCACGCTTGTTCAACACAAACAGTAATTTGATGGCAGTCATCAATCACAAGACACATTAAGTAAAGGCTTAAAATAGATAGTGTTTTTCTATCTAGCGTCTATCCAAAAAAACACCATTTATTGTTTGAATTTCATGATCAAATAGACAGAAAGATTACACCTTGCTTATCGAAAGTAGCAAAACACAGAGCTTGTTATTTGGTGTTAATGGTGGTTAGGCTACAAAACTGAATTCGTTGTTTACACACACGAGGTCCATTGAGCCGGGCCGGTGTAGTGCGGGGCGGGTTCGGTACGCAATGAGAGTATCACGCGTCGAATCGTGAGTTCTGCATTGCAGTTTTTCGGGTTTGGTTTGAATAACGTTACAACCCTTATGAACAATATTCTCTCAAAAATACAAACTTGTGCATACATGTTGCTCACATGTTGTGAGCAACAACATGTATGCATCTCGTTCCCTTCAGGGAACTAGGGTTACATACGTAACCAGAGACATTTTATAGTTTTGTCAGGAAACTTTACAATTCCATACACACACTTTGGGCTTTTCCCTCCCCATACGCACTTTGGAAATGAACTTGCACTCCTTGGGCGGGTCAACGCAAAAATGAGGCGTATTAAGCGCAAATTCCCTGGTGCTATTTTACAGTTCCAGAAAACAATTCTGCCACTGACCAGAAAGAACCTAGTCTAAAGTCAGTGGTGTGTTGCGATGTTATTCATAATACTATTTTAAGCGCACATGCTTGGCCATAATGTAGCAGGAGAGCATACATGATTATCTCATCAACACAGATGCAGTGCTTTCAATTTTTGCAAATCATACATTATTACAAGGAAAATATGAGAGAAATCATTGAGGTGTCCATGAAGATGTAAAAAAAAATTATAGGCCTAAATCTAGCTTACACATTTACCCAAATTTTTCAGGCTAATTGTAATGACAGATCAGACCTGTTTTCCCAATAGTGGCAAGACACATGTATATAAGGACATCTGACAAATTGGTTTTTGACTAGTCTTTCAAGTCTCTGTCTTTTACGGCCCTGACAAGAACGTTGGTCTCCTTGGCTGTGAACCACTCGGGGCGTGCGCCTGATAAATTCGCCATAATAATAACAATCTACCATGCAACATGCGCTCCTGCTCTTAAAGGGTATGTTGGATGACACTCTGATTGGTGTATTTCACGTTTACACCCAAACCACACCTATGAATAATGAAGCTATTTCAGACCAACCCCTTTTAAACTTGTGCTGGGCGCAAGAGTCATTCATCCCGCCGGTTAAATAGCAACAGCGCCCAAGACCTGCCCACAAAGTTACTTTGTGTTTTCGATCGTTAAAATAGGGCCCTTCATGTATTTTTGCAAGTGTTTGTCGGATGATATCACAGCACCATTGGCTTTCATTTCCCACTGCAGGCGTGCAGAGAACAGCAGAGCAGGAGTGAAACACAAGACAGATGGGCTCCACTGCTCGATTGTTTTGAAGTGTCATTGAAAAGACTACTTGATATCTGAATCGTCTTAGAAAACTTGATGACAAACCTCTCTCTGCTCTCATCAGAACTCCATCTCTCCACTTGTTTTTTTGTTTTGTTTTTTACTTGCTCTCTCCGAATGAAAATACTCTTGAGGAGAAAGCAAAACATTTCCTATAAAGCTTGCAACAGGCACTTAGTTTGATCACTAAAATGGATAAATGATCTTCCCTGATTAGTAAATCAAGGGAGCAGTTTGTAATAATAGGCTGAAAATATACTGTATCATTAATTTAGTGTATTTATTATTAATAACAGGGCTCGAGACTAACAGCGTCCTATCGTCCTGGGACGATGAAAAATGTGTTTAGGATGAACAGAAATATTCTCCAGGACGCCTACAGGATGAAAGACTTTTTGTATGCGGTGTTCATTTATTACTAGCCTATTAGGCCAATTTACTTAGAAAATGCCAAAATTAACCGACCAAGTGCTGACTACAGCGGAGCGCGTCTTCTCATGATGTTACTATAGTTACTATCACTGGCTGGCTACTCGCGGAGACTCGTTATGCTGTACATCAAATGGCTTCATGACATCGCAAATGTGTTGCGCTGGTTAAACAACGGATATTCAATGAATAATAACTAGACAAAAATGTTAGATAGTGACGATTTGGGTAGAGATCCAGTCAGAACTGATGTCCTGCGTTTGAGGTAAATGAGCTCATTTGTAGCCTACTGTAACATGCTGATCTACCCAGCCACACGCGAGTTGGCATGCACTGCATGTCTCGTAAAACGTTAAAAAATGTAAACGTCTGGGAGAATGAGTAAAACTCGCTTAAAAGTCTGATTAACAGTGAAGACGCAAAAAAGCTATATTCGGTGCGGTTTTCTGTGCGCATACACACGACCGAAGCTTGCAACCATAGACAACTACAGTGCGCGTCCCTCGCAAGTACTTAATTGAGCTCTCTTTCGTGTCTGAATGGACAAAATAATACTCACAACATTACGTCTAAATGTCCGTTTTTGGAGAGCATTCATGTAAACTAGGCCGGTTATGTCTTAAACATTTGTGAGTGTATATGTGCATCCATAGATATCATACAGAGATTCAGGCTGCGTTCCAGTCCACTTTTAGACATGCACTTGCAAACTTCCCTAAGCACTTCCCTCGGGGAATCCCTGCCGCCATTTTGAAGTTCGTTCCACTTCGTGAAGTGAACAAGGGAAGTTTATATGGACAGACACTCGTTCCTCGATTTAGACCGAGGGAGCGAGTCTACTTCATATGTGCACTTCAGGCATCTATATATCCCACAATGCAGTACGATTGTGACATAACCACAGATCGTCTAATCACCACAACAACAAACACTCTATGACATATTAAATATAATTTATTTATTTATTTTAAAATAACCCAAACACACCTATATACATGTGGATGCTGCATTAAACAAATTCGTAAAGGGGAAAAAAGTAAATAATAAATCAACTCATAGCTGATTCAAAGTGATCAAGGGCTTAGGGCGTTCCAGTTCAGCTCATTGCGGTTTCCGCCAGTAGTAGGCACTCGTGCCAACGTAAGCAATGACATACATCCGGAGTGAACGAGGACGGATGGAAGTTCACGAGTGAAGGGCATGGAAATTTTGGACTGGAACGCAGCATCGATACCCTATTGGCCGCTGGAAACCGGAAATGCGGCCGCCATTTTGAACCGGTCGTAGATTCGTTGCGTGGCAGCAGATGAGATGCCAGAGCATTGTGGAGCATTTTCCTGTTCTAATTGCCGGACCACCGAAAATAGGACTTTTCACACATTTAAATTTACATTTAAATTATCTTCACATTGGGGCTTTTTACAGCAAAATATAATACATTTGATTAACAGGATTAATTCTCATATTGTGTAATTACTATGATTAAAAAGGAATTTCTAGATGGTAGCATGTATCTTCACCATCATATAAATCAGTGTTAATGCAATGGCACATTTGTAAAACAATCAGCCTCAAAGTCCCTAAAGTCAAAATGAATTATGTGTTCTGAGTTTGTCACACCACAGAAAAATGTGTTATTAGCCACCTAGCCAAATTTGAATGATAAAAAAGTCAGCAAGTACATATCTTGAAAATCATGAGCAGTATTCTCTGCTCTCAAAAGCTGGGGGCGTGTCCGCTAGCTGCGCTGAAACCACGCCCACTCACAGAAAAGCTACCGACGGTGATTCTGCTTTCGAGACGGGGAGATGAAGGCCGAGGCGGGAGATAGTCGGTTCACCAGTAACAGCAGATTATCAGTGAATCCCAGTTGTATCCGATGAAAGTTTATAAAACTATCCCGTGTAAAATGATCCCTACAGAGGTGGGTGATGGCGGTGATCCTCCATCAAGGTTGGCTCTTCACAAAATAAATCCACCTCTTCTTGATGTGATCATTTTTAGGAAATTTAAATAAAGACACCGATAGGTACTAGCCTACGCATTTCCGTGTCGAATGCATAGCTAGCTAGCAAACTGTTAAATGTGCTCTATTGGTAGGGGAGGGGCCACCCTCAGTGGCCTCTTCTTGGTTTCACACTGCTGAATTCGGCCCTGGTCTGTCCTCACGGATTGAGGTAATGAGGACAGGGCGGTTGGTGGAGTGGCTCTGTCTCAACACCATATCCATGAGGACAAACCAGGGCCAAGTTTCAGCAGTGGCTTTCCCACTCACACCCTCACCCTCCCGGGACACTTGCAGTCCTAAGGCAGAGCAAATAAAGCATGCCTGTTAACAACAACAACAACAACCAAACAATACAATACATAGCTTGCATGACAGCACTACAAAAACATAAAAGTGGAACCCCATTGCCATTTATATTTTTTTATAATAGGCTACACAAGTGAGACCGACTAGTGCAAATATTACAAATAGGTTGTTGTCTTACACTGGTCATTTTCAGACTGCAATTGAATAAATTGAGCTGTCTGCTCCTTGTTCCCTAAAAACAATTATTGAACTACTATTATTAGCACAAATTCGGCCTTGTGAGGGATGATTGGGACAGCCTTCATTGCGCCGCGGTGACGCAGTCTGCCTTCAAATGCAACCTTTTAGAGGGTGCAGCTTTTGAATTGGGATAACCTTCGCCGTTCCACTGTGACGCAATCAGCCTTCAAATTCGGCCTTCTGAGGATGCAGCCTTCACATTGGGACACAGCTTATTTGTCATAGATTCGGCTGATAGTATAATTGGAGAGATTTTTAAGGATTTATCTCCTGTGGCTTTCACAGGATTGGCATTTTCCATAGCTTCTGCTTTGAAACAGATCTCTTAGATTCAGCAGAAGATGAAACCTGCCCTAAAAGAGAGAAGACAGGATTTCAAGACAGTCTCAGTTCAATATTTTAAAGACTTAAGATGCCATTAGTGAGTGTTTCGTTTTAAAAAGAGAAGAAAGGATTATTCAGCTTTCATCCAAATATATTTGACCAAATCACATTGCAAAACTGTTTTCATTATGGGTCCTGAATGAAAAGAACTTATTTAAAGACGACCTATTATGCTCCCTATTTACATGATGGTGGATGGATGGACGGAACAGCCTCAGGTGTCCCCTGAACGTGTCTGTAAAGTTTCTGCTCAAAATACCCCACAGACAATTTATTATGTCATAACCATTTTTCAGCTGAATCAAAAACATGATGTATTTGTGCATGTCTCTTTAAATGTAAATGAGTTGCAGCTCCCCAACCCCCCATCCTGAAGAGGGCAGCTAGAGCCTTTACAGCTCGTACCTTGGATACTCTGCCAAAATCATATCGCAATCAAATAAAAAATAATATCGCAATCATAAGCACTGTTTTATCTTATTATATACATTTGAGTGTGTTGAAAGTTGTTATAATACTACTCTGTGCGTTCCCTCTGCGATTCATTGTGTATATATATATATATATATATATATATATACATACAATATACCTTACGACCATTGCTAGTCGTCTAAGTGGGATCTGTTTCAATGTGACGTCACATTAAAGCACATTCCTGAAAGGCTCTTTTTAAAACACTGACTGCATTTAAAATCGCAAACTTCCCTTCTTATATAGTATGTGACATATCCCTTAAGTATGTAACAATATGAGACAAAAGAAGTGTGTCCGAAAAAAGGCAAAATGTACTCATATGACCTACTTCTTCCAGCAAGATTCTGAAGTGTGCATTCGATGGATACTTTACTATCCCATAAGGCCAAGAGAGAGGATTTATGTATGGCAGTATAGCATTGTAACTGACGCTGGGTAGGTCACAGTGATAATGACAGCATTAACAAAAGTAGTATGTCCAGATTACATTCATACAAACAAAATCATAGAACATACTTTTTTTAGTGGTCGTGAAGTAATTACATATTTACTTCATAGAGTTGGCTATGTGATTTCGGACACAGCCATAGTTTCAGGAGTGGATGGATTTTTACCAATATAGAGTGGTTGAGTACACACACTGCAGACACATGAATACTTTCAAAACCAATATGAAAGTGAATTTTGCACAATAGGTCCCCTTTAAAGGAAACACTCCAAAAGATATGGTCGTTCAATGGTCCTTTGATTTAAATATATTCGGTTTTACCAAGTGCTTTGCACAGATATGCTAGCTAGCTACTGTACAGACAGGTGTGCCTCAGGAATGGATACTTCAAGATGGCATTAAACACGGAGCAGGATCTTGTTTTGACATTTACATGTCTTTGGTGTAAGTCAACTTCAAGACATCAGTCCCCTGAAATCAAGTTGTAAACTGACTTTTCATTCAGAGGTCCAGATGGATTATCAAGATGGCTGCAAGAAGCACTGGCAATGAGGCCCATAGTTAAACACCTTAAGTGGGTCAGCAGGAGTGTAATATGGGGCAGGCTTTTAAAGATCTGTGTGTGGGTGGTACGATTGAGCCCTGCAAATCCCTGTGAGCACACTTAAAACAAAGCAAAGGATACAAATAATCATACATTGAACACATTCGGATTAAAGCACACACACAGCATAGACCATTTAAAACATATTTGTTAAGTCCTGCCTAAAAACACTGCTTATACTAGTCTAATGGTTTGCTGGTCTTAATTAGACATTTTCAAATTAAGATTTAAAAACTCTCAACCTAGCCAGCTGGCATCCCAGCCCGGTCGAAACTGGTATTTATCTGGTGTGCCAACTGAATTGTCCTAAAATCCTATAAAACTAGCCTGACCAGAAAAGATTATAATTTGTCTACTCTATAACCATGTGTGCCTAACTCAGCTCCTGAATGGCCATTGATTAATTAAAGCTGAACTCTGCAGGACAGTGTCCCTCAGGAGTTTGACAACCCTGCTTTATACAATGAAAAACTAATGATCTAATAATAAGATCTAATGAGACATTTCATGTCATTTTAAAGCAAAATACCTTCTATATAGTGCTATAATCTCAGCTTGTGGAAAAGCTTATTTCTTTTGATAACCTTTGATTAATCATGTGGTTCAAAGAGTAAACTTTCATCGAGGAGTGAGTTGCTTTCGGTTTTGAGAGAAGGATCCAGCGTGGCTAAAGGCTGCGAAGAATCACAAATATGGGGAGAACGGCACGAACTGAAAATCTGAAAAATCTCTATTGGTGTACATAAATATTCCTCTAATGAGTCATACCTGATATTACGGCATCAAATATAAATATAAAAATATTTTTCAACATTGAGATCTGAATCAGTGGTTCATAGACTGAGGTTCATTGATTTCCATTTCTCTCTACAATTCATAACCGCATGAAAACCAACGCTCGATATAGGCTGTGCAGAGGTGAGCCTATCCAGTTCCACTGCTCAATGCGTTTCACAACCAAATAAAACAGCACTTGATAAAAATAGTGAAATATCCAAGCACCGAATATTTAATAATGTGGACTTATTAAATCTCGACATCCTATGCAGAGAAAGAGATGAGAGGGATATCCAGCATTGTGTCATTCACCGCAATTTTCCAGGAATGTGAGGGTATCTGAGACAACGCTGTATTTTTTCTCTCTTGGAGAACAGAAAGGAATCCTTACTTGATTGCTAGCATGCATTTTTTTGTGCACACAAAAGAAAGATCAGAATGTACAATGAGCAATTTACTCACCAGCTTCTGTGCTGTCAAATTTGCATTAGTCTCTCACAGACTAATTAAGGAAATTATACATGACAAACACATGAACTTGAAATCAATCTAATTGGATGTCATTTTAATTCTAGGATTTCCACAAGCATTCTTGATCCTACAGAGAATGAGGGAGAGACATGAGCTTGGCCTTGTAAATTAAAATAACACATCATTTTATACCCCAAGTGAGGCACGGGGCGTTCGCCTCACACTGAAGGAGCAAATATATTTCATTCCCTTCACATTGAGCAGGGAGAAATATTGTTTAATCAATGGCACCAAGAACTTCGGCCACCTCAGCAGAATTTCCCCACCCACTTTTGACTGAGCATGGCTGCCGTTTATCCCCTAACTCCATCTCTGATGTCTCAGTGGTCAAGAATCAGGCCACTGTCACTGTTGTCCAAACCAATCGGAGGTTAGAGCCCAGCAATGGTTTTAGGCCACGTTTACACAAAGCCGGGTATTTAGCAAAACTAATATTTTCCCCCTCTCCGTTTAAAAAAAAAATTTGTTTACACTCCCGCATAAATACACCGTTGAGCGCCATCATAACTATGCCAAACCTAAGGCGGCAGTGTAGGGGTTAAGGATAAAGCCAAGCAAGCCAATCAGAATCTCAGAATCGACAAGAGAGAACCTAAAACGCCATTTCTCCCAGTTCACACGACAATAAATATCCTGCGTTTTCAAAAATCTCCACTTTGCCCGGAGTTTTTAGAGATAATCGTTTTCAGTGATAAAAACGGCGTTTTCGTGTAAATGAGAAGGCAAAACGCAGAGAAATATCTGCGTTTTCCCATCGTGTAAACGGGGCCTTAAAGGGAACATATTATCAACATTATCAACAAAAAAAAGGTGGACAAATTAACAAAGAGCAAATGTTTTTAATTATGTATGTTGCTTTATGAGTAATTGTTTTGTTTTGCTGTCTATCTTAGCCAAGCCATTTCTGTAAAAGATATATTTAACAGTTTCTCACAAAGTCAAATCAAAATTAATTAAATTCCATATTCAATTACAAATTCAAAAATAAATAAAATTAAACTATTAAAAATTAAATTAAAATGAACAATACAATATCGTACACTACTGCTTAATCTCAGTGCTGGCGAGTAAAGTCACGCTGGCCTTTTGAGAAGACAATAATCTGTATGGAACGAACAAAAAACTGACAAATGCGGGTAATATAATAATACATCAATTTGCATGGTTTTTAGCGGCATGGAACCTCATGCTGTAACTTCCAAACATTTTGCGTAAGGTTTCATGGCGCAAAAAAACATCCAAATTTATGTATCATTATTTTACCCAAATTTATCGTTTTTTTTTTTTTGTTTTTTTTTTACATAAAATCTGTCTTTTATCTAACATGATAAATGGACTTAAAGGTCCCCTGACATGAAATTTCCACTTTCTGAGGTGTTAACATTAACGTTAGTTCCCCTAGCCTGTATTTGGTTCTCTCGTGTCTAGAATTTTCAATTGGTGTAAACCGAGCATTGGCTATTTTACTTTTCTCTGCAGCTCAGACGCACTGATCTTGAATCTCCTCATTATTATTACACTAACCCACATATTTCACATCAACCCTCCCTCTGGAAAATGCAGGAAAGGGCATGCGCATATTTCTGTGGCACATTGAGTGAGTTGTGTTTACCCAGCTGTCAGGTCTTCTGTGTTTCGGGCTTCCCACGGATGCTATACTTCCTCAATAATGGATACAATTTATGTTTGATTATATTCCTGAAAGTGACGATCGTAATCTAGCTCTCTGTGCTGCACATTTTACGGAAGATAGCTTCCAGAATCTCCACGAATTCAACACCGGATTCAACAAGAAACTGTCACTAAAACATGAAGCAGATCCAACTTTAAAACCAGAGGCAGCAGTTGTTGGGCCACAACCTGTAAGTAGGCTAAGACTTCATCATTTTAAATGTATTTGCATGTATAATTCCAGACGTAGCCTTGTGTTTTATTTTTTTCAAATGCCAGCGCTGGCTTTATAGCCATTAGGCTACTAGTTATGCTAGTATTTTGTGTGTACGACAAACGCATACAAACATTATGGACCTGAATTTTGTATTAAAAAGTACTAATGTTGCAAATGTATTTTTCATGTCCTATATGTTTTATGACGTTATTTTTGATTTTATCAAGAACGTAAACTTGCCAATGCTGTTTGTGTTTAACATTAGTAGCCAGTCAGTTGCTATCGTTGCCAGTCAGATGCTATTGTGTTATTGTGCTATTGTGCAAACGTGTATATGGTTAAAAAATGTAGCAAATTATCATTCAGAAACGTTTAGTAAGAGCCGTGTGTGGTGAGGTTCTGCTTGACTCGAATTCATCGCGGCTTTCTCGGTCTGATTCTGCCTCACTGATACTGCTGTCTCGACATCATTATTTACGTGTATCCACCTTTGGCATGCCGTAAAGGTAATGGGCGTTAACCTTCCGGACAACATGAGCGACAGTTTAGCGAATCACAAAACACCGGCCCAAACGAACCAATCTGAGCCCATTGAGTGTTTCTGAGGGAGTGGTTTCATGGTATCAGGAAGTCAACCGCTCGTTCAGGGGACAGAGGAGAGCGCGGCTTACAATAAAGGTGAAGTTTATGAAAAATAAGACTTTTTAAAAAAGAAAAACCACGAATACATGTTATATTGCACCCAATAAATACAATCATGCAAAGAAAAAAAAGCAGTCAACCCCACCTTTAAAGTAAACAAATAAAAAACTAGAAAATGATAGAATATTGCTCTTTTGAATAAAACCAAAGATTGAGGTTAAAATCAAACTAACAGCCTGAGCTGGAAAGGTTTATCTCTGAGATGAAGACTGGCAAAAGATCTGAAGAATGAGAGCATCCACGCAAGGAAGGAATAGTGCATGATGGAGAACACCACTCAAAACAGATATGTAATCAGCGCTCAGAGGGATTTAAGACTGGATGTTCAAAAAACGCATGGAAAGAGTCACTAAGCACTGAAACAAATTAGGTTCTAATCCATTTCTTTGAAGGGACTCTAATTAGTCTTCCAATTTCCTTCTCACATAAGAACAAACAGTGCTTCATGATGTAACATGATCTTGTTTAATGTAACATGCTCTGGCAAGATTGTTTTCTCTCATGGTGACAGATGGCCTGCATGTATAAAAAATGGCTTCTCATTTGCTGTTCACATTAAAAACCAATTATTCTTCCCAAATCCACATATGACGAGCGAACAATTTAAGCCTTTGTCCACACAATAAAATACCCTGTGAAGTGTCACAGTTCACAGACAGAAACAAAGACAACATCATGTACATAGAGAAAGTATATTTTAAGCTGACATATCTTTGATTGAAATCTAGAGTTTTGGATTTTCTAAATGCCCTTTCCCTTTGCGGAGGCAATTTCCTTTGGAAATTGTTGGACAGTAAATATGGTTAATGTGCTGTGCCTGCACTTCGCTCACACAGAGAGTTAAGGAAGGCTGACATGAGTTATCTGTATGATTCTTGCAGAAAACTGAGATATGAATCCTTCCCATCGGTAAACTGAGATTGTAGAGTGATGTACAATTGCCCTGGAGGGAAAAACTCCATGTTAATTTTAAGTAGTATAGAGCTCATTGGTTCAAACAAATTTTAGTGCAAAAATTTTCTTAAGGATTTTTTTTTATTTATTTAAATATTCCTTTTAACAATGTCCTTTTTTTCAACTATAATTTTTAAAAGGGGTCATGAACTGGCTTTTTAAATTTTATTATATTCTTGTCTGAGGTCATATATTCTGACGTTCGCTTGGTTTTTACATTCAAAAACATCAAAATGAATAAGTAATAGGCTATTTTGTACCCAAGTTGTGAGCCTACCTGAAAAACGTCGGTTTTTATGGGCGTGTCGTACTGAACACTTGGAAGTAAACGCCCACTGCTGCGAGTGGATAACAGTTTTACATATTATAATGAGTTTAACTCACCCGTCGGTACACGTGGGGAAAAGCGTCCAAATGTTGTCAAATGGCAACCGGATTCGACCCATACATGTTTTTCGAACCCAGAGTTACGTCTGTTGCACAATTCCTGTCAGATTCAATATAGATGGCACAGCACCGTTCTTTACTCTTAAGCCCTATTCGCACGGGATTTAGTATTACCTGGGGACCACGTGTAAAATTGAAATTACCCACCCACATCTGAATTTAATATGGCGCATTCACACGGTATAAGCAAAGCCTGTGACTTTACTCGAATTTACTGACTTATCTCGCGGATATGATGTCATTAGGCTATAGCTTTGAAATGTCTTGTCGTTATTATGTCTAGCTGTATAATAAACAGAAGAATTGTCCTTACGTATGCTGCTAAACATGTCATTCATCTCCATCTAATCGTTCTTTTTGTTTTTGCTCTTCTGATGGTATAGCAGACGTTTTACCTCATCAGCTGGAACGTCATTAAAAATAAAGTTTATTCATGCAGTCCAATTGGAATCCACAAGCTTTGCCAGCGACTGTCTTCCAAAACCAGGCGCTGCACAATATTCTGTACTACTCGGTAGCTCAATTCGGTTTGTTATCTCACAAGGTAGGCATGTATGTTATTTAGCTATGTGTGTAATGCGTGAATCGGTGGGCGGGGCTAAACCGGCTGAGTTGAAGTAGGTGTTGATCTTCTGCGGGGTGGTGTTTATCCTCTTTGACTTCATATTTCCCCACTTTTCAAAATGAGTCGTTTGTTGAGGCTGGTGCCAATAAAAGCTTTTATTGGACTAACAAGGACGTTTTCAGTTCTGAAACTTACAGGATATTCTTATAATATGATGACCTCTTAGATGTCAAAAGCTCAAGGAAAATTTTATTTCTTAGTTCATCACCCTTTTAAAAATGCCAAAAAGTATTATAATTATTGAAATTTATTTCAAGATAAATAAGAACACTAACACAAAAATAGGTTAACATCTATGGAAGCCGTTTCTGTTTCAACAGTGAAAAAATAAAGTAAAACAGTGTGATCATATTTTACCATGTGACTATTTGTTTTTAGGAATGCACTATATATAGGCCACCGTCATGGTCTATCGGCCGAAATATGTTCATTTTAATGTTATTCGTTCTCGGCCTGGTAAAGAAAATGTGTACCTTCAGCTGAGACACTAAAGATGTGCACTGATTGCCAAGCCATACAGTTAAGTACATGTGTAGCTCAACTAAAAATTTGTAGGCTTTTTGTTCTACCGCAGTCTTTTGGGTAAATATTTTTTTCTGTGTGGGGGGGTCAAGTTTTTTGTGTTACCCAGCTCCTAAGTAATAGGCGGTTTGCAGTCACGTGATTGTGTTTATGTGTGGACTGCAGATGGAGGGCAAGGAGTGAAGAGTGCAATGGACGAGATGGAGGAAAATCCGTACTGTACTACTTTAGACGCTATTACAAGAGAAATATATAAACAGAAAATCGAAACATACGTTGGCCGTGATCCTTAAGTTATGAAGAGGACCGATTTTCAACTGAATTGAGAGATTTGCCTGCCATCGAGGCTGTAGATATCAGCAACTAACTCGTCTTACAGACATGCTTTGACTTTACAAAGTTCGGAAACTGGTACGTTACACAAACAGCCACATAAGTGTATTTAAACACCTGAATAATGTAATTATAAGCCACATAAATAATGTATTAACTCACATTTGACGAAGTGATCACTGCACACTGCACACACGGGCATTTTCCCATTCGGCTCCTCCTGACCGCAGACGTAAGTTAGGTTTACAAGGCATTTTTACCTGTGTTTTTCTGTCAATTCCTTGCATCCCCACCCTTATGAACAACAACTTTTGGCACACGATAAAAACTCTTTGAGGTTTGGTCGATTTGAGCAACCATAAACGACGCAAAACATAGGCATTTGAGTGTGTTATAGTGCTTCCTAATATAGAAATTCACTTCCTGCCCTCCATCTGCGTTTCGCGCCATGGCAACAAAGTGGCGTGACATCACGTGAAAACAAGCTATTATCATGCAACCCAGTGGATTTAAGTTCATCCGTAAACATTAATTCGTGTGTGAAGTAAAATAATTTTTCGAAAAGCAAAAAAAAAAAAAATCAACCCAGTATGAGGGTTTGCCCACAATTTGCTGGTAAAATTAACCCCACATGTGTTCTGTTATATATTTACCAAGAATCAGATGATTCAAAGATTTTTGATTCATCTAATTCCTAAAGCAAATAAATAAATAATAAACTGCATATACAATGACAAAGATGTCCAAGTGAAAGTGGTTTTAATTAGTGCAAGAAGTCTAGACTTTCATCAAGCCAGCAAGCATGATGGAAATGACAAGCCTCAGCGATTGAGAATTAGAGTAGCTGACCAGCTCATCATTTATTGTTTGGTAGATGGTGGCAAATGCAGGTCGACCATGATGTGGAATCAATGAACTGTACCACTAGAGCACTAAGCTTGATTGCCGATTATCCTTCACTCAGTCATAAATAACATGATCCTAACAATGGCATTGGCTGCAAACAATCATAACATCCAACAAATAATGCAATAAAGGAGAAGAATGAGACAATATTGCACTAAATTACAGCCTTCAGTGTAAATAAGCCTGAGTAGATACTGAGTAATACTGAGTAAATAAGCCTTCAGTACAGTCAAACTGTGATATTGATTCAAGCATCTGATATCACTCCAGATTTGTATTCCAGCTTCAGGTTGCCTTCTCACACACTCACACACTAAAGTAGCATATGGTTACCAATACCAAGGGTGTAGTCCAGAGACGGGGAAAATAACAAAGTTCTTAAATTCAATACTAAGCGACCACAGGGCTTAGTAAAGAAGTTAAAGTCATTATTGTACAGTCTTGACAGGAAAGCGACATAGGGGCAATTCGGCTGTGGTTCACATTCCACTTAAAAGGCATGTATCGACATTATTCAGTGAATAGATTCTCTGTATCTTGATTTTATTTATCTAGAGAAAGAAAGAAAATACCATGTCCTTGAGTGAGTTTCAAATTACTTGCCATACTAGGAAACAAAAACTACGCTGTAAAAATAAAGCGTATTTTTACAGTTAAAAAAACGGCGGCAGTGGTTGCCAGAACTTTCAAATTACTTGCCATACTCAGGAAACAAAAACTACGCTGTAAAAAATAAAGCGTATTTTTACAGTTAAAAAAACGGCGGCAGTGGTTGCCAGAACTTTACCGTCAAAATTACGGTAGCAACGTTATTGGTGTTACAGACTTAACTTAAACCTTACAGTAATACACTGTATTTCATTATCTGATATAATTTTTAATTTACCAACCTATTGAAGTATTAATATCTGTTGTGTACCATTGTAATACACTGATAACCACCAATCAACACAACAGTGATGAGAGTTATGATAAATCAAAACAGATCACGAGCAGCTCTTCCACAAGAAAAGTTAATATTCGCACAAACATTAAACACCATCATGGTTACACACATGAAATTTAAAAAATGCAATAAACATTAATTTAACAACATTAAATGTAACATAAAACCCTAATGAACATAACTGATTAGACAAGAACTAAGAAAAATAAGAAGAAATATAGTTATTTCAACAAAAATAAATCAAATGTGTGTCACATAGGGAATTGTGGGAATGTCAATTTAGGCTATGTTTTTTCACTGTAAATGATAAAAAATGTTGTTCTTTTTCACTTTCAAAACTGTAACTTTAATGCTATTTTACATTTAATTTCACATTAAATTTTACATTAATTAATTCCATTAAATTACATTACATTAAATGTACTGTTCGATCTATCACAGTTATTTACCGAATATAAGGAAACTTTACATTTCACATTGACAAATTTCTACCAGTTAATCGATATCTAACGGTATATTGGCCACCCCTAGATGTTTTTTTTTTTTTTACAGAGAACCGACACCCTAATAGGTATTTGAATTTTGAAAACGTAGACAGGGGCATGCGAGTCTAGATGTTTCCTGTGAGTCTAGATTAGATATAGTCTACCTGACAAGTAGGACTGTATATTTCCACCACCAGCCTCAGAAAAACAAAAACCCAAGTGCACAAGCCAAGGAGCGGATCGACGCTAAACCAGCCTTGTGCTGCAAATCCATGGCTCTCTGCTCCATCAGCGTGCAGCTTCACCTACATTAATACTTTATAGAGCAAAGAACAGCTACAAGTGCCTGCTAATGGCCTGGAAATAATATGCTTTTCTCCAGCCCCTTACGAAAGGAGATAGCAGAAAAAGAAACGTGTACGGCCCATTACTGCTTGCTCTGCACTTTCCTTGCCATTTCTTGTTCTCACAGCAAAGGGCAAACCAACATTCTTGCACATCAACAAAAGGAACTAAAAAATAGCTGTCGGCCATAATTACTATTGTAATAGCTGACTGAGAGACAAGGACTGAGGCAAATGAGAGAATGTTAGCGAGAAGTGATGGGTACAAAAGGGCAATGGGGAGGCTGAAAAGCCCAGAGAAAACACCCTCTTGGCTTGCATTCAGTCTGCAGTACAGCGACATATTCTCTCCATCTCTTCATCTATCTATTTTCCTTAACCTCTGCTGCTCTGTTATACTTTTTTGTGAGACTCTTGGGCGTTTAAGGACTGTTCCAAATGGTAGAATATAGAGGTGTTGCTCCTGTGATATGAAAAAAAAAAAACATTGACCATGTTAGTGCAAAAAAATAAAAAATCTACTACTTTGGTCTACCCAGTACCCCATGGGGTTTATTTAAAAAGGTTGGGGTGTTAGATGCACCAGTCTGCATGATGTGCCAATTTAACAGCAAGTTCTTTTCAGTGCTTCTCATTAGTTACCTACTGGCAACCCGCCACAGACAAATCTGTGCCACCAGTTTCATAATAAACCGAAAATATTTTAAAAGTCTTATAGTAACATAAACGGCTTCTAACATTGTTTTGCATCGTTGCTTTGGCAAAGTATCTGTTAAAATTTACTAAATGCAAAAGGGTGATTTGGCTTTTTGTCCTTATGAAATCACAAAAGACTCAGAAACATTTCAAAGCGAAGTAGCTTGTGATCCAGTGTTTTCCCTGTCTCAGAACGGCTCAGTTCAAATTGAAAAAGAGAAAACAACTAGCCTGGATGCCAGCCCGAACTCCGCCCACAACATTTTTTGGACGGGAAGTTCGGTACTGAACTGAATCCAATTAGGAGTAATTATGATCAGGCAAACAATGTTCGCGCCAATCAAATTGCAAGGGCGGGCTTTATACAATGATGGACAGGTGATCTGCAAGGACGCAATCATCACGTTATCAAAGAGCGCTAACTGGTTTCCCTCAGAGATGTACATCTTGAGATGTAGAGATGTCAGAATTGAGATGTATAGATTCCGCTGTCGCGTCTGTTTTGAAATAAATTGACAGCGCATTAATTTTAATAGACAAACAGAAAACTGCAATCAAGGTATTTGTCGATTGGAAAGATATTTTTGCCGTCCTTCCCACATGATTCGGGAAAAGTGTAACTTATCAGCTGGCTCTGGCGGTCGCTAAGAAGGATGGGACGTAATGAAAAGCCTGTGGTCGTTGTGGTTTCTCCTTTGGTCACACTCATGAAGGAGTAAGTAAAAGAAGCAACACTCGTTATTTAACTTCTAAAATAAGTAAAGTTAGGCTACATTCTGTATTTGACAACTGTATGCAAAGTAGCTGACTTACTGCATTGCTCTGATTGGATGTAGGTTTACCGACTATCCAATTGAGTGCAGAGTTGTTGTTTTTTCCTGGTTCGGTTAAGACACGCCTCATAATCGAATCCAGACGGAGGGATTTCAGACTCGTCTTCCAATAGGAAAATTAGTATGGCGAAGTCAGGCTAGAAAACAACAACAAAAAAAAACTAAATATTTAACTCATAGCTTTATTATTTTTTCGAGTTAACATTAAACAAAAAATTGTAACAGTCTTTTCTTCCCTATTATGATGTACATCGGAGTGAAACAGCTTTTCAAACAATAAAAAAGTAGGGTGGGACTTGATTTTGTCCATCAGGAATTGATTGGATGGTTGTGGTTTGCTTTTGCTGTGATCTCTTGTGAGTGAAAGGTTGGCTCGCACTGCACCAGTAAACACATCATCAGAGAAGAGCAGAGATGTCCTTGCTAGAGGGAGGGGTTGTTATTTAGATTAAAGATTACAAGATGTATGGTGACTTTAATGTATCATGATAATATTGTTATTGTGAATTATTTTGGCCACAATAATTGTGTAGTGAAAATTGTATATTGTGATATAGCTTTAGAAGGAAACAATTTTATCGTGCCATTAGCTTAGCAACATGCAAAACTCCAAATCTATTTTATTCAATTTCGAAAAGTATCAATGAAAACAGCTCAGAGTCATTAAAATGGATTGTTTTGCTCAATATTTGTGTGTTGTGTATTTTGAATGCTTATAGTACTGTGCTATTACCTTAACAAATTGCTAATATCAAAAACAATTTTGAATGTAGTTATCCTGCATACTAAGGTATTTAATTTTAGCCAATCTCAAAACAATAACAAAGGTGTAGCTTGATGACGCCATTATGAGCATGGAATCATAAGAGTTGTCATCTTCACCAAAGAACCAGGACACTGCTATTTCCGCTCCCAAATAAGCTTAATAAAAGGCAAATTTTCAACCGCAAGCGGAACTTCATCAGGCAAAGAAGACAACAAATATCAACAACTTTTATTTCAACATGATAAACAAATCACACCTGACAGGGTCAATCATTGAATTGACCAATCATCCAATAAAAACATATAGCCTTTATATATAGTAGTTGTCTGTTACGGCATCTACGGCCCTGGTGATCCAGTGCTCTCTCTCCTGAGTACTAAGTGTCTCATACTTTACTTATACTTTAGTTTAGTAGGGATAGTTACGCTCTGATTGCACCTGTTCTGTATGAAATATCCCAAACTATATCTGCCTCGTTAACTCGGCGACCTGTGCGAAGTACAGCTGGGTTTCAGTTACGTGAATATGATGATGCGCGAAATTCAGATGGAGGGCAGGGAGTGAAGAGTGCAATGGACGAGATGGAGGAAAGTCTGCACTGTACTGCGTTACACGCTATTACAAGAGAAAGATATAAACAAAAAAATTCAAACATATGTTGGATGTGATCCTTACGTTATGAAGAGGAGCGTTTTTCAACTGAATTGAAAGATTTTCCAGACATCGAGGTGGTAGATATCAGCAACTACCTCGTATTGCAAGACATAACTTTGACTTTACAAAGTTCTAAACATTAAGGTTACACAAGCATAGCCACTTAAGTTGTTTTAACTCACCTTTGACGAAGTGATCCCTATAGACACGAGTATTTCCCATCGTCTCCTCCCGACCGCAGACGTAGGTTTGCAGAGCCGTTTTCCAGAGTTTTTCAGTCAATTTCTAGCATTGCCCCCCTTATGAACAAAAACTTTTGGTACACAATAAAAACTCCATGTGGTTTGATCTATTTAAGTAACGATAACGACGCAAAACATAGGCATTTTGAGTATGTTATAGTGCTTTCTAAATACAGCAAATCGCTTCCTGCCCTCCATTTGCATTTTGTGCCATGGCAATGCAATGGTGTGAACGTCATATGAAAACAAGCTATTGTCTCACCCCGAGTTTCATGTCCGATCGCTCTCTAGTTTCCCTGATTGTCTGTGTTATGGTACCTTGCCTGTTACTAACCTCTCTGACTGTCTGCAGCCTGCTTAGTGACCACGGCCAGACCTTGGACTTTGATTCTCACCGCCAGCCCTGAATCTAGTGCGTCTCCAGTTTTTCCGCTGCCCGTCCCGAACCATGCCTGTCTCTGACCCTCTGTCTCTGATTATACAAAGCTGGACATATGCTCTGCCTATAGACGCTTTCATCAGACGCGTTGCCATGGTGATGAGCTGGCCCAAAGTTAACTTCCGTTCTGTTAGTTTATACTGTTTATTGGATAATACGGCATTGACTGTATTAGATACTATATTAAAATAGCTAGGTTTATCCGAGTATCCGGTACAGTGTTTCCCATGCATTTATTAGTGGCAGCCCAACTCATTATCAGCGCTGACCGCCACATATTGATTTCCGTGTTTTTTACAATTTAAGGAAAAGTTGTATTTGACTGCAGAGTTGCGTGTAGCGCATATCGCAAGCCTCTCTCTCTCTCTCTCTCTCTCTCTCTCTCTCTCTCTCTCTCTCTCACACACAAACACATTAACAGCGGAGCAGAATGTATCATAACGCTGCACAGATCCATCCAACATCCTGTCATGTGGAGACCCGCCTTAAAAAAAGGTTAGCAAGCATGTAAGAAGCTAATAAGGAGAGATATGTTCACCTAATAAAGCCTCGTCGCCGCGCTCCGCTCGCCACAGTTTTTTAACACTGCGGTAAATCAGAACACGTCGGTAGAAAAACATCTTGTCTCCTATTTTTGTTCAACGGGTCTGGTAGTGTCACATTTCAGTTTGGCCAGGTAACATTTATTTTCTTTGACTGTCAAGAAATACCAGCTACTATGGTTATTTACTTGTTATGGATTGTCTGCGCAAGTTTGGCGGAAGTTAAGTTTGGGCCAGTTTTATGCACATGCGCAGTACCGTGTGTTTATGTTGTCACTGCTGAAAGCGTCTATAACCTGGTTCGAATCTGAGAGGGGAACAAATGGAAGACTGCATTCTCCAAAGCACTGGGCAACTGCCTTTTAAACAGTCTAGCTGTCTTTCAGTCCTTCATCGATGATGTTTTCCGTGATCTGCTCCACCAAAGTATAATCGTCTACATAGACAATATTCTGATCTATTCAGACACCCAAGAAGCCCACATTTTCTTACTACCATGGTCATCAGGAGGATTGGTACCGCTACCTCAAGTGGGCTGAATATGCAAAACATTCCACACTCAAGCACTCTACAGGGATGACTCCTTTGCAATGCGTCCTCGGATTTCAACCGCCTCTGTTCCCCTGGTCTGGTGAGCCCAACAGTGTCCCTGCTGTGGATGATTGGCTCAGGCAAAGTGAGGAGACCTGGAACCTGGCCCATACTTTCTTCAGCAGCCTGACCGTCATCATAGGCCAGGCCCAGAGAACCAAACCGGCAAATGGGTATGGCTATCCACACAAGATCTATGCCTCAGACTACCCTGCAATAAACTCAGTCTGACATTCTTGGGTCCATTAAAGATCATCAGTCAAATCACCCGGTGTTGTTTTGCCTTGATCTGCACAGACACATGCGCATCTCAGCCAACATTTCACATCTCCTTGCTCAAACCAGCCTCTGTCCTTTCTGTAGGGAGAAGAGAGGAAATGGGGGATGCTGGTACCCAGCCTATCCTGTTAGAGGGTTCAGGAGGTTTGCCAAGTAGCGTCATCTACTGGACTCTGAACATCGATGTTGGGCATCTTCAGTATCTGGTAGATTGGGAAGGCTTTGAGTCTAGAGGAACGTTCCTGGGTCAATGCCAATGACATACTGGATCCGTTGCTGATTCAAGACTTTAATCGCAATCACCCTTATAGACCTGCTCCTCGATCCTGGTAACCCCGCCGTCATCAGTTATCTGCACTAAAGGCGCTCTGTTATGGCGTCTCAGCCCTGGTGATTCTTAGTCCTGTGCTCTCTCTCCTAAATACTAATTGTCTCAGACTTCAGTTTAGTAGGGATTGTTACGTACAATTGCACTACACCTGTTCTGAATTCTGGTCCCCAAACTGGTCTGTCTCATTAACTCAGCGCCCTCTACGAAGTATTGTCTCACCCCGTGTTTTATGTCTGAGCGCTCTCTAGTTTCCTTGATTGTCTGTGTTACAGAACCTAGCCTGTTACTAACCTCTCTGTCTGTCTGAAGGCTGCCTAGTGACCGTTGCCTGATCTTGGACTCTAATTCTCACCGCCAGCCCTGAACCTCACGCGTCTCCAGTTTTTCCTGTTGTCTGCTGCCTATCCCGAACCAAGCCTGTTTCTGACCCTGAGTTTTGGCCACTCCCTGGACTCCTGTCCGGACCTTACAAGAATATCTGCCTTGTGTTATCCTTCTACTGAATTGTTGCAAATGGATCTGCCTCACATGTCTGATTCGTTACATTGCCGTCAAGCTGATGAAAAGCAATCCGATGGTTTTCAGGCAGAAATAATGTATTATTGTAGCAAATGTATAAGTTTTATTTACATTGCTGTGGTATGAAGCAAGGTGCAGACAAGAGTCTGGTATATGTTGATGTTTTTATGCTTATATGCAGCAGTCAGCTGCTGCGTTTTTTTGTTTTGTCGTATTTTTATGTGGGGAGCAGCATTACTGTTACTACAAAAAAGCCATGGTTAACTATATAACAATGATACATTTTCTGTTGATAAAAGGTATCCAAACAGGTGTGTCTAATATATTTTTGTTTCCATGGTTTCTAAGGAAGTAAAAAAAATCTAAATCAAGGCCAACGTGAATATGACGTTTTCGATAGGTGACTCAACTTGTGTACTTACATTATTCCAAATGTTTCCAACAATGTTTAAATCCTGATAAATCAAAACCAACTGAAATCAGTTTCAGTTTTCATGCAGAGTGATATTTTAGGTGCATATAATTTCATAATTAAGTAGAGCATTTAAAATCGACCCTTAAAAGACAGCTACCTATGCAGGCAGTAGGCAGTGAAGCAACTTTGAAACACAGCTTGTATCTCTTTTTCTCTCTGGTGCCAAGTTCTTCATTCTCTTTTCCTTTCGATTTCTGAGAGATATTCCAGGTTCCCCAGTGATCGCTAAAGAAAGACAGTTTAGAAGAGAAATCTGATGCACAGGAATACATGTGTCCCTGGAGGACGGCAACCTTATCAAACACAAACAGCTGAGCAGCCGAGACTAAAACTGGCAGAGCCGTGTAGAAAGACTGAAAGAGTAGGGTGGAAGATGGTAAGGGAACAGGACATCTTACTGGGGTAAACACTGAAATCCCAAACAGTAAACTATCAAACAATGATAATCCATTAAGAGTCAGTGCATAGAGAATATGGGTTTATGCCTCACTGCAGCGGTGGTTATTGATTGAGTGTCGGTCCGTGCTGAGAGGGGGTAGCGGCATTATCATGCAGCCTACGTAATGCCATTTCATTCAGGCGAGACCGGCGAAGCTTTTGATTAAGAACAGATGCTGCTCACACCTCCCATTCTCTTATGCGCTGCTTATGAAAATGGCAGATTTAGGAGCTTTATCATGGTTTAATATCTCTAATGTTTTATATCCTCAACCACTCCCAAAGCCATCTTTCTGTTCCAAAAACGAAAGGCACATTCCCCCTGTAATTGGGTGCTGTTAACTGAACTAACTCTTGACCTTTTGAGGGTTGTTTAACACAAATATATCAATGTTATGCCCTTATTGTTCATCCCAAACTTTCAGAAAGAGATATGTTTAGACTGTCCCTTTCACCTGATACTTGTTAAGACTCAAAGGTGGTCAAGACCACCTTCTAGCAGCTTAAACACCCATAGTGCAGTACTTATATACTGTATAAAAGAATACAAACTAAAAACTCATGCATAGCGCAGCCCCATTTACAGTCTATTTGCACATAGTTTCAGTACAGTCATTTTATATACTCATCAAGGATGATTACATAGAGCCCTATATATATATATATATATATATATATATATATATATATATATATATATATATATATATATATATATATATATATATATATATAAACCTAGTTCTTGCCATTGTTTGCTGTTAGTAGTCAGCAGCGCACTTTCAGAACCCTTCACCAACCCTAAACATTGCATAACTATCACCAATCTCAATTACCATTAACAATCTTCTGAGAGTTGTAATGACAGAAATATACATACACACACACACTGTACATATATCAACATTTTGATTGCTTGTATCATTGTAAAATATAAACTATATTATCGCCCAGCTCTATTCTGCCAAAAGCGACAAGGCATGAAGATATTAAGATATTATAAATATTAACATCATGATTTGTGTGCAATGTGAAAAGCGCTATAATTATAAATTAACTTCTTGTATACAAAAAGCATCCTATACTGTTGAAACAATAAGCACAAACCAAAGTCTATTGAGGATTGTATGAATGTCTCTTGCCATCACACTTTGACTGACATCTCGCATTGTGGCACTGCCGCCCTCATAAGTGACAGCCACTCCATTATCACATTATCAGAGTCGCCACATAAAACTTTACAGCGGCGACACCCAGCATTCATCACATCCTCACCTCCAAGAGGGCACATGGTGAGACTCTATCAGATTGACAAGTGGCCTGGGGTCTGACTGAAGTCTGACAATACTCCCCAGAGCTCTATTTATGAGTTATCGCACACCAGCCTCGACATCAAGACTTCACAACGCACAAAATCGACCTTTGCTTTTTGCATGGTTCAGTGCCCCTTTAGAAGCCATCCTATTTGATAATTGCCTCCTTGCCATGTTTCAGATCGGCCATAAATACCCCTCTCTGTGTTTCATGGTGAATAGCAATTAGGCAAGTAACGACAAAGATTAAAATTTATGCAGTTGATTCAAAAGAAGGATGTATATTGTGCAGCTGTGACAATTCGGCAATAAAATCAGGGAGCGGCAAAAGTTTGATTACAATTTCCTGAGAGGGCGGGAAGTGGTGGAGGTGGGGTGGGGAGGATTAGGCCTTAACGTACGCCCCCTGTCTGTGATTGTGTCTGCCACATTACATTACCCAAGGCGATCCGAGAGGAGATATAATGAGATTATCACAAAGAAGCATGAATCGAATCCCAGATGAGACACCAGCCGGCAGTGAATGGGAGTCGGTGTTACTCACACCTGCATGAGTGGAGCTCCTCAAGCATGGAATGAGCAAAGCCCTCAAGCGTAACTGCAGTGAAACATGAACAGAAGTGATCCATCACTCTCCTGCAAAATATCATCAAAAAAATTTAATAATCTTATAGCCGAAGATCTACATGAGAACAATAGCTAATGGGTCCATGCTAAGAGACTTTTTAAAGGGATAGTTTGACCAAAATGATGATATTTAACTCATGCATTACTCACCCTCAAGCCGTTCGAGATGCATATGTCAATCTTGTTTCAGACAAACACATTTCAGTTATTTTAGAAAATGTCTTAGACCCTTCAGTGGATATAATGTGAAGAAATGGGTCCAGATCCTTCAAGTCCCACAAAAGTGCATACATCCTTCATAAAAGTAATCCATCCGGCTCTGAAACAAGATTGACATATGCATCTCGAACGGCTTGAGGGTGAGTAATGCATGTGTTAAATATCATTTTTGGCCGAACTTATCCCTTTAAGGTCTTACTTAGTGAATCTGTAATGTGCTGAAGTTTCACTGCCTTGGATGCATGTCTGAATAACATTGTAGGCATATCTGTGATTTAATTTGCATTCAAAGTGGAGGATATATTGTATAACCAAGGCTTGGTTTTCCAGGGATAGTTCATTTCCTGGAAAGTTTAAATTGTGTTTTATGGACTCTCTATCTATGTGCTTCTCCCAAAGACAGTAAAAGGCTTCTCCTTTGACTTTACGCCTCCAAGTCCCCTGATTGCCACATTGACAGTAAAAAACTGCTTGTGAATTGCATTTGTGAACTGCACTTGTGAAACTGCATTTGTGAATCGATTCAGAATCGTCCACATCTGCATTGCGATGCATCTAAGAATTGATTCCCCACACCAAGTAGTTGGTGCAAATTTGAAGTTTTATATATTATGAAATTAAATTGTGGTTTTGTGAAGAGTCATCTGAATGCTGTACAATCACATGACACTACTCATGATAGCTTTTTATAAAAAGTATTTATGGTGTGGGTCGCCACCTAAACAATGTATTTCTCCATGTTGAAACAGACCACGACCTGCAGTGCTTTACTAAATATCAAAGATAATCATCAAAATCATTGGCTGCTGCCTCTGTAGATACGCTATAGTGTAATGTTGGTTGGTGATGCAAAGACTGAAACTTAGACAGTGATAATGGGATAATCAGTACCTGTATGGTCGAATCAGAAGAAAGAGATGATGCCAGAACAAGAGCAACAAAAAATAGAGCAAACTTTAGTATACACAAGCTGGAAAGATTTGATGGTGGACAAAATCCTAAGTAGTTATGCCCAAGTTGCTTCTTTTTTGTTGGATAGGTAATGGAATTAATTATTGTGTTGACCACTCTTTAAAACTAAGAGACGATCATGATGGTCCACGTCGATAGGTGGCAGGGCAGCATCTAACACCATTGTTGTATCGGTACTTGAAAAGTACACAAAGAAACGGATGCTAATGCTATTATTCATCATAGACAGTAAAAGAAGTGGACACAGCGATCCCACAGATTTCAACAGAGAAAGTTGAAGCCCATTATAAGCACTCACTTCCTGATAACCAAGCGTACTGCGCAGCCTCAAACTGAGCTTGATGATGTGAGCAACCATTCTGGCCTTCTAGTAGCTGTGCCGAGACAAATCTGAATTGAAATCTGAAACAAATCTGTTGTTGAAATATTTTGTCCCATTGTTTTTATGAAATCTTTATCTATGGGCTTCTCCCTTGACTTTATGCCTCCATGTCCACCCGATTGCCTCATAGACAGTAAAAGATTGCCTACGAGCTTCTCCTTCTATCTCCTGCCTACAAGCTTCTCCTTCTATTTCTCTTCATTACACTTCATGTAATTTCTCTACCGTGCGACAGCGAGTCCAGTGGTTTATGACGCAATTGCTAGGCTATTTTTACAAAAATGGCTTCTATGGGGCCATAACGTAAAATACAAAGTATTGGATCCTTTTATCCATTGTCCTGCTTCTTAAGAAATAAATTATGGAAAAAATGGATGCCTCAGATGTAAAGTTATTCGCTGTCAGAAGTGTACGCCAAAATGAATGGGAGTCAATGGAATGCTAACTGCAGGTAAAAGTCTGCTACAATGGCGGCCCCCAAGCAAAGCTTCAGTTTCCGGCAGGTGGAGTACCCCTTATAACTCACAAGCCATTAATTACTACTAAATGCCACTTTAATCTATACAACTCAACTAGTGTGCTACACAAATCCAATATTCACTCACATATTAAGCCGCGTTTCCACCGCAGGAACTTTCCCCAGGAACTAGGAACTTTGGGGTGGTACTCGGTGTGTTTACACTGCAGGAACCAGGGTCTAAATGAAGTTCCGGGTAAAAATCCCCCCCCCCCCCCAGAAAGTCCCTGCTGGCGAGGTAGTACTTTTCAGGAAGTTCAGGAACTTTCGGGGTGGGACTTGTGCACTAAACAATGCTGATTGGTTCTTACCACGCTATTCTTTCTGCCCAATGGTGCGTGTTCGTCCCAGAGCTGGTTCGTCCCATCCATCTCACGGTCAAAGTCTGCTGATAAAATGTCTACTTTTATATCTAGCTTTACACGCTTTCTGAATTCGCTTTGGGTGCTCTTCTCTTTTCTGCCGTTTTGTTAATTACCTCGTTAGTAAACCAATCGCACACAAAAGCAGCAAAGCTTGAATCTCCTCTATACAAAACTCAAAACAAACGCGCAGGCTTGGAAGAGCAAACACACGCAGTTTAACGTCACTACATAATCTTCCCACCTCTGGACCGGTACTGTAGTACGCGTGTAACGCAGTAAGCAAGCAGTCTGGGGAAAAAAAGGTTCCTGTGAAAAAAGTTCCTGGGACAAATAGTTCCTGGTAATTGCGGTGGAAACGCGGCTTTAGATCAAGACTACATCAAATATTCTGAAATGACACATAATGTGCAAAAGCCAATGAGGTTTGACATTAGTTTCCATCCTTATTAAATGTAAATAGGAACTGAGCCACCTTTTCATGCTTGTGTGTCACACAGGCAAGTGGACAACCATTAATGTTGAGCCCTGTACAGCATTGGCATCAAGCACACACACCCACACAGATGGCATCCTTCCACGCTCACACATACACTAACCAACTCATTTATCCCAATGAGCTAAAGGTGAAAATCAGAGGGAAAAGCCAAATGTATCCATTAGGTGACCAAAGAGAAGCTGTCAATTATACTACAATATACAAACACAATAACCTCCAAAGGGTGTTTTAGTTGTAGCAGCACAAAAACCGTTTCATCAAAGTGAAAGGTCAAACACATCAGTCTCTGTAGTTGTGAAGATAAATAAACAAATGTACCAACCGTGAAAGGTCGAAAATCAGCACAGACTAAAAACTACAAGCAGAATAAAACATGACCTTAAACAGGTCATGATCGCATGCTGTAAGTTCCTGCGGTAAACCCTTCACCTCTTGCCTCTCAATAATGAAAATTAAATTCAAAAACAGAGCTATTATAATAATTAACAAGTGTCAGCCAGGAGCAAAAACATTATTATTTAAAATGGGCTGAATTAGCTGAAAATTAGTGAGCTGCGGATGAAGAGCCGTCATGTTGTCACATCACATTTAATGTGGGATCAATCTTCATATAGTACAAAGTGTGCTGTTTACACTGCTTAAAACATCGATAACTCATTGTCATCACAAAATGGAGCGGCATTAGTTGGTTGGCATAAATATTTCACATGAGTCTTAACTGAACATTTCAGTGTGGAGGTGACACCCCTGACTTTGGGAGCAGAGGAGAAATGAACTCTACATGAGGTTGACATCGGTCATTCTGGAGTCTTGGAGATGAAAGCTCAGCCGAGGGATCTTGTCCCCTGCACACAAAATGAATTATTCATTGAGGATTTGGAGACATCAGTTAGAGGATCTGTCGATACCAACCCCCATCTCCCCAAAACACACAAAGACCGGCCAGTAACAGTACGCTCTGCCCTTTAATGCAACCTTTAAAATGTAGTGTCTCCTGATAGGTGGGTCATTGTGTTTTGAAATCTTGTATGGAAAGGATGCAACCAAACAAACACTTTGACTATATGGCTTTATGCTTTTTGGATATTTTGAGTACAGTTTTAAAATATCACTTTTAAGAATCACTTTACTGGAGCATAGAGACACATAGTGTTTAATCTAAAGGTCAGGAATTGTACTACACATTGACAGCTGGCTCTTGAAAGCTTGTTTTGTTTTTTTGACACTGTTCAACTGAGAAGAACAAGAAAAAGTCGTTATATTTTCCATGGGAACATGTATTTGAGAGCTGGATTAATTAATAAGAGTGTTATATATTGTTACACGACTTTGTCAAAAAAGTCTTTGTCAATGCACGTCCAAGCTGACTGTGAAATTTTGATAAAAGAACTTCTTAGACCATTGATATTAGAACAGTTGTTATCAAATAAGTTTTGTTCACATATAGTTCCTCTTTTTTTATCTGATGCAAAATTTTGAAAACATTGAATTTGAAAACATTTTATTACAATAAAAAACATTATTTCATTACATAATTTCATTACATTAAGAAAAAAAAACACTCTTTAAACTGCTATTCATACATAACACCATAAAATACTCCTTTTACTGCAACCAAATAGCAAAAATGAGTGTCTCTTCACGAACAGAACATAATACCTCTCCAGTACACCATTTCATTTCAAACAATGACAAATCATTCATAGCCTTGAACAGATTTAAATCTGTAATTATTCTTGGCTTGATTGGCCAAAAAAAAAATAACAACTGATACAAAGAAGCCTTTCTTTTTACATATATTTAAAACCACAAATAATCATTTGCATAGAGAATGTTACATTAAAAGCCTTAAAAAAGACTCAACAAAAAATAATGGTCTCAATCTATCGCAATACATAAAAGCATGAAAAATGGTTTCTCTCTGCATGCAAAAAGGGCAGTCAGAACTAATCTTTGGGTTTATTACAGAAATAAAAGCATTCACAGCTATAACTCCATGTAAGATTCTCCACTGCACGGTGGCTTATACAGTGCTCTCCATTGTGGTCTAAAAACTATGCTCAATGACATTACGCCATGGTGTATCACTCCTGTTCTCTGAAACTTATCTGTTAAAAACTTTCACACAATTTTTAAACACATCTTTCAAATTAAATGAATCAGCAATGAAACTTACATCTTTCTTTTCCAAAAAGGACCTTCATACTCAACCATTTTAGGTGACAGTCTTTTAGGTTCACATGTTCATGGTCTGAGGTTACCCAGGCTAATCTCAAACATGAGTCCATGTATATTGTCTACAATCCCGATGAAAAGTCCTCCATATATCACTGAGTTCATGTGTGTAATAACGTGACAACATGTGAGGTTCACAGTGTTTCTATCCAAGTTTTTTTTTTTTAGTACCATTAAAATCACCACCCCAAGAATTAAAATATCATCATCATTGGTACACTTTTGTAAAGCCAAACATAATGAGACTAAAAAAACTATTCTCTGTAGTTGCATAGGAGCATATACACAAAAACTTGATTCTCAACAACATCTCTAATTTAAAATTCTTCCTTTCATAATCTCATCTCTACTTCGTAAGAAACAGTGGTGACATTTTTAAGAGAAAAACAGCAACTCCAGGGCTAAGTGAACTATTAT
Organism: Hybognathus amarus; assembly: GCA_030378365.1. Lineage (NCBI taxonomy): Eukaryota > Metazoa > Chordata > Actinopteri > Cypriniformes > Leuciscidae > Hybognathus > Hybognathus amarus. Next base: position 511,173 of record JAQIUQ010001106.1, on the reverse strand, counting down.
GAGTCAAAATGGAAAGCCCATCCCATTCCATGGCCCAATTTACTTCATTTTGTACATCATGTACGTCTCCTGAAGTAACACAACATCGAAATGTTTTTGTTTAACCAACTCATAAATCTCTGCTTTTTTTTTTAATATGCCTTGCACAATTCACTTTCAGGGATACAATATTGATGTTACTCATGCTTAATAATATAACCAACGACAAAAAGCCCAATACAAGCTTTACAGCAGGGACCATTGAATTCACCATTTTAAACACCATCATTGCTGCCTACTTCCATGCCAATTTTTCTCACAATTTTCTTCAGCCGGTACACGTCACTATCAGTAAAACACCCCTAGCTCATTAAAGCCCGCAACCTTGCTACAAATAACTGAGCATTCGGGAAATGATTTTCGACATTTACATTCTGGTTATTTTTTGTAATTCTCAGAAACTGTTTAATGTTTTGTTGAACATCATAACCCCAAATACAATAATCCGACACTACTGGAACTACTGGTTTCACTACCATTTCAGATGATTTTATATCACACTGCATTTCACCTTCCACCAATACAGCCATTTCTTCCATTGGTTCTTCAGACCCAGATCTAGACTCTACAGTCTCAGACACACTCCCACAGCCACATTCACATATGTCTCTTTTTCTACAACCTTTGAAACATTCAAACTGGAACCCTCGAAAGCTTCTGAAGATGTCTGTGGTCTAACCTCTCATCTTTTACAAAGTCATCTGGGCATGTACGCCCCAAATGTCCTACTTGTCACAGTATGGGTTTGTGTTTCCTTGGTTCACCAGATGTGTGTATAAAAAAAGGAAATGTAATATTTTAGTAGTTATAAACAAAGGTTTATTTTAGTTTAGATTAACATTTGAGGGCAGCAATTGTATTGATAATGTCAAAATAAAACCGACGTGATGTTACTTGAAAGCATTATAGCCTACTATCCCTGCCAAACTTACAGATAGTAGTGTTATACAGTAAATCCATGGTGAATGTTGCTGATCTGTGGACACTGGATAGTTCACTTCATTCATGGCACAAAGTTTCCTCCTGGTTTCCACGTCAGCGCTGTTTGATCCGTTAATTACAGAGAAATGTGAATGTTTCTCACTAGATCTCGCAGTGATGTTATTACTAAGTGGCGAATTCAAATGTTTTCTTTACTGGATTTGGCTGTGTAGTAACAGTGCTGATGATCAAGATCGGCTGCGCTGCATTGGTCCTGATAAACTGTCTGTCATCCAGACAACCATACAATAACGAGTAGCTCAGATTCGTTCCGATTACATTACATTTGCCATTTGATGTTGGGCAATGTTGTGGTCACGCCAGCGTCTCTTACATTATGAGCGCGCTTGCCATGTGCAACGCGCCTAGATTTGAAATAACAAAATTTTGTTTGGCAGAAAAAATGCATAACTGAGAACCGAACCGAAAGCTTTGAACCAAATGGTTCAATACGAATACGTGTATCGTTACACCCCTGAATAAATACCCTGCCTGTATCGTGTTTGTTACAGAGTCCTTGTTATTCGTCACACTATTTCTGAGTTCTGTGTTCTTGCCAGTGTTCTTTGTTTTTCATGTATGGAATCTGGATTGATTATTTGGATTTCGACCCTTGCCTGAACTGTTCTGAGTACGGATAATCCTTGAAAAAAGATACCGTTTTTGTATCTTCTGCTTCCTGTGTGTGGAATCGTGACTGCTCTACCACATCCAAAACATCTAATTTTATCAGTAGTTGCATAAATCAAGTAATCAAAATCATCCATTCGAAAATAAAATGACACTTCCATTTTACCATTATTCTTATTATAAATGCATAACGTGCTTCAAGAGTGGACTAACATTTCCAAGTGACATCTTTTTAATTGGTGAAACCAATTTTCCATAGTGAGATAGCATGTTTACTAAGAACTCATCCTTTACGAAAGGTGGTACATTTGACAAAGTCACTCTTTTCAGACGGCATTGAAAGTGGAAGCACGACGTTAAAAGTATAATTTATCCCTAAACCACACTCCACTAATTCATTAGCTATTTTCACAGAGCTCATAAACAATACTTTGGCATTATTCATTCAAGACGAAGCCAACAACACAGAATCATAACCTACCAATTCTCCTTCCGCTAAAAAAAAAATTCTATATTCAATGCCGAAATAGAAAAGTTTAAAAACACACCTCACCTGCACACTCGCTATCACAGCCACACTCAACTCTTTCAGCCAAACTCGCACATACACAGAGAGAGAGAAGATGTTGTATCACTGAACCACTCGCTCGCTCGTTTTTGAAATTACAGATTTTATCCATTCATCTGAGGTTACTTTACTCGTTCAACCTACATGTCAGAGGATAATGCTTGCGGAATTTCTAGTATTATGATGGCACAACTTGCAGCAATGATTGATAAAAATATTCTTAAGCCATAATTCTAGTTCTGTATGTTTTTGCCCTTGCCCTTATCCATAAACAAAAAGTCGCCCAAAGTTAAACGTGTTTTGTTAGGAACGCCACCTGCTGAGAAAAATACCCCATGGTCCTGTCTCATCATTTTGCCATGTTTATGTGACACTAAATAGGCGTTCAGGACCACATCAGACATTTGTGGTGAAAATTGTAGCATTTCACACTGTTTCCGTCAGGAGTCATTTACTCAATTCCTTTCTGTTTTGCTTGTGACAGTCATAAATTCTCAGGCAAGGCCATCCATCATTCTTCTCAGCAGCATGTTGATGGGACCTGTTGTGGATGGGCTGTTTTGCGAACTGTCTATATTTAACCAGCATGAGGTAAATATTTAGCGAGTTGCGTGACAGTATGCCCTGGAAAGCAGTGCACTCGCTATGAGCAAAAGACAAGACACGGGAGCTGTCGGGGAACAAATGGCCGAACAGAACTTGCGGTGGAACACAAACTATGAGACATTAGGCTTTGCACGGGACTTCCCGAGGGTCAAGCTATGAAGACAAACACCCCAGCTGGAGGAAATCCAACCTTGTCACCCACCACAGCATGGCTCAGGATTGTTATGCTGGAGTCATTTAAAACTCACAAAGAAAAGGTATTGAGCTCTGCCACATCATTGAGGTTCAATGAAAGCTTTTCAAATGGCAAACTTTTTATAATATGAAATGTTTTGGGTACAGACCTAAATCTGTATGATGCCAGAGTTTGGTTCATTTGGCTAGTGTGAGGCATAGGCATGGCATACAGCACTTCATTGAATAATTAATAAGACAAATAATTAAACTGACATATTTCAGGTGACATATTCAAATATTATTAGAAATGTGCAACATATTTTGAAATCATATTGTGTAGTTGTGCTTGGAGTTTGGATTTATTTGTGCAACATGACATCATGACTTGCGTAAACATACACGTCACTTTCAAGTCAAGTGGTGTGTTATCTATATGCATTTTGAGCTATCCGCGTGTCTTCGCGTGTATGTCTACGTCATTGCGTCCAAGTGATTCCGCGTGTATGTACACGCTGTTAAATGTCCGAGCGCAAACGAAGCAAAATGTATAAATATACATCTGGAGAACGATATTTTTTTCCCTGAGGATGGTAGGGGAAGACTCATAAATGCTATTAACCCCAGTGACAGGTAGGTTTAGGGACGGGGTTGAGGTAAGTCATATATTTAGATAATAACAGTAATAACGTTAAGTCAACGGCATTCATAAACACGCTGAAAAGCGATTATGTGTGTTGATAGCACGCAAAAAAATAGAAATACAATTGGCGTGTCATACACCCGCAATTTCATGAAGATCAGTCTAATTTGTGATAGCCCAATAAAACATGCCAAACTGGGCTTTTTTTTATTATTATTATGATTATTTTTTTGGCCAGGCTGTGATACAAAGAAATTATGAGCACATGCAAAAGCTTGTGAGAAAACCATTTAAAAAAATATTTTAGCGTGCTGTAGTCAATGTGCTTTTTCCTGTGAGCTTTTTGTTTTTCTTATCCATTTTCTTTGTGCATAGTAAAACAAATCATCAAGCTGCAGTTTTTTTTAAGCCATATAATTTTGTCATATAAAATCCTTTACCAAGTTTTGGGTTTTGTACTTCCCACATATTTGAAATTTCATATTATGATCAAACTCTGTAGCAGGGTCATTAAAAACAAATATCCTCTCTGGACATCACTGTTGCCCACTACTATATTTCATCATCAGGCAAATGTATGCATGTGTGCAAATGATCAAACTCACTGACTGAGCTGTAAAGAGATGTGAACTTATCCTGTAGCATTGTTTCCATGACAACCAAGTTACTGATCTTGCTGCAACACAAGCAACGGTCAGAGGTCACAATGAACTCAAAGCAGCAAAAATCTTGGCATATATTTTACTGTTACCTCAAACCATGTATGTGCATTATCATGTGGTAGCTAAATGATGTTTTACATTTGATTAATTTGTTACACATCTTAAAATTAATCTGTTTTAATCTTTTGGTGATTACTTTAGAAAGCCAGGCCACCTCAGATTGCTTAATCTTACATTATATGTAAATACATTACTCCTGGTTTCACTAGTTCTAGACTAAAATGCATGATGATTGAGCAAGGCAACTTGCACTGACACATTTTAAAATATTTTGTCTCAAGATTCAAATCAATGACTTTTTCACGTTTATAGACGTTATGCACCAGAGAAACGTGGGCGCTGTCATCTTTAAAATATTGTCTTTGAACTTCCGTTTTTGCGGTCGCTCTGTATATTTCTATGGCATCGCTGTTGAGGAGTAATTAGCTGGTGAAGTGGAATTGCTTATTGTAGAGTTAACAAAAGTTATCATGAGCATTGTAATGTTTATCATAAGCATTGTAAAGCAGATGTCTTAACATATGTCGACCGGGAAATTATTTACGAGCAGTTCATTCATAACTAAGCAAGATCTCTGTGGAAATACAGAACGGAAGTCAAAAGACAACGAGCACAGCACTGAAAAGGGGCGGGGCTACTTAAGGTCTATAGACCATTTTGCAAGATGTAAACAAAACTGGTCCAGAAGCACTTCCTGTTTCAGCTTTTTAACACTACATAAAAGCTGGGATAAAATACAACCAACAGAACATATAAAACTGAATCAAAAAGTTAAACAAAGATCTTAAAGATGTTTCTTTACATGTAAAATGAAGAAAACAGTTACAAACTGAAACAGGAAGTGTTTCTGGACCAGTGTTGTTTACATCTTGCAAAATGGTCTATAAAGGCTAATTAAATGTCCTAATTGAGCTAAGGAATCATGGCTTAATCTAAGCCCTGTCAGTGAAACTGGGCCATACTCTTTTGTTTTTGCAAATATAGCAGTCACATTTACATGAATCAAAAATATTAACTCATTTTATATGAATACATTTTTTTTCCACACATCTGCATCTGTCTAGATAATCAGAATATAATGCATGTTATCACAAGATTGCAGAAGCCCTTTTAATTATAGTAATTTACTTAACACCTGCAAATTATGTTGACTATAGAAATGACGAGAAATAAGTACGAGTAAAAGCCACACGCTATGTGCTCACACCTCTCATGAGGAGGCAATTCTGTGTGTCATATTAACACAGTTTAGGTTATTCTTATCTACCTTGTTTAAAAAAAAAAATCGAAGAATACTGCAGTTGAACTTACAGCTTAAAGGCTTGTCTCTTCAAATCACATACGCAGTGTCGTCTTGTTTTGATTATCTTTCTTTGATGAGCTTTTTTTTCACACTAATGCTTAAACTGTATCAGAATGTGTAGTATGATATGGCTATTTATAATTGAGAATAATCCACTAAAATGGCAGTTTACAAACTTTGGGCCACACAATAGAAACAAGTGTTTAGCACAGAAAACAGTGTTAAAAAAGAAACAGAAATGTGTCCCTCCCAGATTCTCAAATTCAATTAACAAGGTCAAATGGGTCAAATCTGCACTTGCTGTTTATCTCAAACAATGCAGCACAAGGGTGTCACAGATCACACCAGTGTTTTCTGTAACGCTTTCCAGTGGTGGCCCTACACGCTTAGACAAAAAGCACAGATTCAAACAAATTCTCGGTTCTTTAAAAAATCGTTCAAAAAGAATCAAACTCAGTCTGATGAATCTTTCAGTGAATGAAATTGAAATGAACTGAGCCCATCAGAGTGGCCCACTGGATGAAACAATTTGCCAAAAATATGAAAGTAAAATATGCCAAGTTCAGTAAAAGACAAAACATTTATGTAATGTGCTTTTCCCACAACAAAAGAAGAAGAAAAACAAAAGAAATTGGTGGGTCTCAAGATTGGTAATTCCTCAGGTGGATCGTAGAGTGAAAAAAAATGTTTTAAAGTCCTGGTTCCGTCCTGTCAATGTCATGACTCTGAACATAATCTTAGTTTGCCAATGGACAGAAAATCTGGGCTTATACAGAACATTCTGACCTCTAAACTTTCTTTCTAGCACTTTTTACACACATTTCTCATTGTCAAACATTTGTTTTGTGTTGATCCTGTCAATTATTTTCTCTTCCATTGCTTCCCTTGTCTCCTCAGAGAATACCCCTGCTGTATATAGCACAGAAGAGAGCTGTCTCCATTCATCTCCATCAACGGTTACAGTGATAATGGACTCTCGGAGAACAAGATAGCTTCATTCCATGGGCAGGTATTGGAAATCACTCAAATAGACAAACTAGCAAAGAGGGGTTGCATCTATATAACCAAGGAGGATTAAATTCTTTAACAACAAGGTATCATCAACATCCCAGTCCTTAATAATGATACAAGCATATTACAGTGCTCTACAGATACATAAAACCATAGGATGGATAGAGGATTCAGAGCCATTAAGGACATGATCACTGCCAAAAAAACTTAGTCGTACATAAGAGACAGATACTTTACAATCTGCAAAAGTTATTTCCCTTCCAAATACTGCTATGTCTAGCGTTACGATAAAGGGCGAATGCTTCAGCAGTCTTTTAAATGACCCACAGGCATGGCAAAGTGGAGGCAAAAATGTATTATGGGCCTTGACAACAATCCAGTAGGCCTAATGGAGCATACACTGCTTTCCGCCAACAAATATATTCTATGCTAAGTGTATTTCAACTTGCCCTAACATATAGAGGAAAACAAAAGAGAAAGAGGACAGGTTTAAAACAAAACAAAAACAACAAAAAAGTTCTTATTCAGTCAGACACAATGGCAACATTGAACTTCGGAACCTCATTCATCTTGTGAATTGTTTGAGGTTCAGCACTGCATAAAGACTAAGAGGTGATTCACTGAGTTTAACAATTGGAAGGCGGTGACACTAAAGCTACAATAATCGGACTCTCTCTCACACAGTTTTGCGTTACTGTGTCTAGCCCATTTCTGCGGGGTGCTATAGGGTACTTAGCACCCTAAACTATATACAGTATATATATATATATATATATATATATATATATGTATAGGTGAAACAGAGTTGGGTTCTGCTGGAGAACGTCAAATTAATCTATTTACAGCACGATTTTGCAACGGTGAGCAATGTAGCCAATCACATACATAGTTGTTGATCCCTTGAACGCAATGGCCAATCAGATGTGTTTAAAAGTTAGTCAGAATAAACTCACCATTCAAAAAGCCAGAGTTTTTATTGAGTGCTCAGTTATGCAGGCTTCCAAACCTCCATTAACAAACAAAGTGTAGACACAATGCAAGTAAGAGATTCATTGGGTATTGTTGGCAGATTCATGTATTTTAACAGAACTTTGTGAGATCGCAATGAACTGACAAAGCAACAGTGTTTAGTGATTGTAAAGGGAGTGCTCTTGTCTGTGCTTTGAGGCTACAGACTATATAATCCATTGAATAAAACTATTGTTTTTCATGCTGCAGAGTGGACGGATGGACAATTGCATGCTGCAAAGCTTTGGAAGTAACAAATGCTGGATTCATTTCCGCACAGGACAGAAATATGACATTTTAAAATAGTAACAGCATTAAAGCCAGGGCCGGATTAACCATTGGGCCAACTGGGCACTTGCCCAGGGGCCCACGACATCTAAGGGGCCCTGGGCACCAGCGGCGGAGTGGCAATTGGGAGAGTCGTGAGTTTCCCGGTGGGCCGGTAGTGTTTCGAGGCTGTGGGAGGTTAAAAACGGAGCATATGTTTGCATGCCTGTCTTTGTGGTGCCTGTCTTTTTATGAAAAAGACGCCGATCACGGTCACAGCTAAAGTGGCGTAGGTTGTAACGCGCTGAGCGCGTGAATGAGCTTTTGATCCGCAGCGCTCAGAACCCGAGTTCGAATCCACTTTTTGCTGAAGTCTCTTCTCCCTTTTCTCAACACATATGAGATGTAAAATGTATAACCTAACATAGGTCTCTCAGCGTGTTATTTTGCCAACGAACTAAAATCGAAACCATGACATGGCTTTTTGCGTTTATAAAACAGCACAAGACTTTAAGAATAGGCATCAGTGCTGGGTGATTTAAAGAAAAGTGTGCACTTTGCTCACGCGATCAGGATGGTCTTTTCTCCTAAATACAAGCTCAAGGGTTTATTTCTTGCAAGTGAAGAAATAAGGACAAAAGTATTTACATTTTATTATAGTGTAATGTAGACTAAAATATACTTTTGAAATATTCATTTTCATTTATATAGTACATTTATAGGCTATATGGATTTTACGTCATAGGAATAATTATATAAATCATTATTACAGTAAATCAGTAAAACTAAAAATGCTATATTAAGGGTCCACCCAACATAGTTTTACAAATTCCTTTAGGAAAGAACAACCATGAACTTTACTCCAGCATAGTTAAACAAAGTTAATTTTAAGTCATTAAGTCAGTAAAACTGTAAAAGACATATTAAAATGTCCTTGGACAAAATATACATTTGGCCTGCTTAAGAGGGGGCCTACAAGACATTGTGCCCAAGGGCCTCTGAACTCTTAATCCGGCCCTGATTAAAGCAATGTAAAGGCAGACTATCAGCAAAAAAATATATATATATATATTCTATTGCAATTATTGATAAAAGTGATGACTTTTAAATAATCTTAAATGTCTCACTGTACACTGCTATGGTTGAACTGTTGCTTACCCTACATCTGCACTGGAACCAGCCTTATATTGTGCTTTTTGAAACTATAGAAATTACCTAAAATTAAGATAATGACATTTATAAAATTTACAAAAGCCATCAAAACTAGCAACCATTATCCATAAAACCTGATACATAAACCAGGTGAAACATATGCTTAGATATGTGACAATATTTTCATGTACTAAAGCTTAATTTTATCTGTGTTCACTGAGAAATGATGTGTGAATGACTGTAAGGTTCTATTATGCCCAAATTACAAATAACGGAGGAGAGATAACTGTGCTCGCACAAGAGGACACCTGCTGCTCTACTTCTCAGAATCCTCAGTGCAGGATTACTTAGGTAGCTCATCTACATACAGTACACATCAATAATCCTGTTTTTTTGCTCCAACACGCACACCACACAGGAACAGGCTCATATGCAACTAAACTGAAAAACATGCATTCAAGAACACATAATATGTTTTTAACTTTGTGCTGAATTTAGCCAACAAAATATAAATCAAAATTAAGATTTATTAGCACATTTAAATGTATTATATACGTGTTGTGCAGGATTTCAGAAACCAGCCCTAAAGAAAAAAATCCGCCACTGTTCACAGCTAAGAAAATACAGCAGAACATGAGATAATGTCACCAGCCACAGGGAGACTGCAGCAAACACAAATGTTGCTACACTGGCATCCTATATTTCATCTCCCAGGGTTGAAACAAGTCACAGAAGTAGTAAAAAATGGGGAAACGGGGAGAAAAAGAATACAACACCCTGGAGCTAGTTAGAAAAACACCAATAACTAACATCAGAAGTTGAATAATGAAAATGAAAACCGCATAATTTCTTTGGTCGTTTTTCTTTTTTTTTTTCTTTTTTTTTGGGGGGGGGGTGTTCTTTGGACCCATCCATTGCACTCCTGTCTATGTTTGAGCACTCTAGTGTGCACTTTTATAAAAACCTCAAGTTTTTTCAGACAGAGTGAGAGGCTGTCAGTATTGCCATAGCCAAAGGATGCACTCTGGAGCGTGACAGGCTGACTAGGTGCTCTGAATTGTTGACAAGGGAAAACGTTGTTTGCTTCCGGTGTTGGACAGCATCAAATAAATGGAGGTATTTTGCGGCAGAGTAGCATTCCGAGGCTGTCCGAGCCGGGTGGGTGAATGTGGTCTGACAGAGGGGCACTGAACGTACTACCCTTGGGTGGTGCTGTAATGTTCTCTTGTAACATTTTAACTGATACATGCACTAAAGCATCAGGACATCCAGAGGACACCATTTGTTTCCTCACAGCTACTTTTGATGGCAAGAAACTTGATGGTTACTTAAAGGCATATTCCAGGTTCAGTTTTGATTTAAATGCGTCCCATTCACATATTTATTTATTTGATGATGTTAATAATGTGAAGCTTTAATTGCAGAAAAAAGCAGAAATTAAATAAATTGAACAGATGCGTTTGTGATCTGTGAACAGCTCCTAACATCTACATGCACCCAAATTCGACACACTTCCTTTAATGCAAGTTGATATTCTGCCATCTAGTGGCACAAGCATTATTTGTCATCTAAAATTCCTCCAGTACTCTCCCTTAGTCATAAATAAATAAATAAATATCACCGTAGGCGGTCTGGCTTTGAATGTATTGATATTTTAATCCAATTCAATCCCTTAAAACCAAATATTTTCCTCTGTATACAAAAAAAAACCTCCACTACCATAATGAGAGGATAGTGAAAAAAAGTACTGCTTCATTAGACCCAAACCATTTGATTGTTGGGGATAACTAACTAAGGGGACCAACCTTGACTCCCACCCAATCCACACATTTCCCATCACATTGCTAAAAATACCATTCTACACAGTGTAGAGTCCCAAATCACTCTGCTGGTCCAGAGTAGAGAAATGTTAATTCCAAACCTAATGCATGATGGCACTCTCTCCTCTCCATCGAGGTGTGATTTACCCCATGTAAAAGCATCCTGACAGCCCCCTCCATCATCACACCTCTGTGACCAAATCTATAGGATGCTCAAATCTCCTGGTCCCCGGCTCATTCGCTCTTTCCATCCCTCCATCCGCAGGTAAGGCTGTATCAGACTGTCTCACTCAGTCCTCTGAGAATAACAGCCCAGAGAAACAGAGGTAGTCAAGCCCACTGGGACGCGAGTGCGTGCGTTGTTGGATGCTGGTGTTCATTAATTAGCACGGACTTCAATCATGTAAAATAGTACCTAAGGCTGCTTTTGTTTTAGATGAGATCTGCTGCGCAAACACATTCAGGGCAAGCCGCACTTCAGTTTTTGCAGCTACAAAAACATTCATTCATTTAGTTTGCAGCCGCTTATATCCAGAACTATTCATAAAGCAGACGATATGAATGAAAAAGCTAAATAAAGCCCAAAAGTGCTTGGATGCTAATCGTAGACTGTAAAGTTCATTTGGAAGCCTATCGAGATGCCTTTTTAAGCCATTAAATCAACGTGGTTCAATACTGCAGAGCTCTAGACTGCATGAAATCCACCAATTCACGCTTTTGCCTCTCTAGTAATCCTTGGTATAACACTGCATGGAGAGCACAGACTTAAGTGTCTGAAAGTTTGCCAATTCGAAATGCCATTTGAAAACTTTTTTTGAAACCTTTGGGAGATTTAGATGAGGAAGGCCAAGGCTGCTGATTTCTTTTCAACACGGCACATTTTTTTCATTTTAATTGCATTTTAATTGCACGTGTCATGCAGCTGCTGGTATGGCTAGGGGCAACCTTATTTCCCTCTCTCTTTGAACTAGTGTTTGTGTGTTTGTTGGAGTGCAACAGAGGACTGGGGCCACACATAGTAATGGATTCCCAGCTCGTCCTGTACCATGCAGCCAAAAGTGATTTGTCAGATTGTTTTAGGGGGCAAGAGTTTCTCTGCTCATTTAATCAGTTTCTTGTTGTTTGGTTTGGTAGCTGGAAAAACAAGTTTTCTTTTAACAAAAAAAGAAAGAAAAGTTAGCCACATACTGATCATGATTTTAAATCACTACAAATTAAACCACTTCTAAACCATCTACTGTAACAATGAAATTAAGCTTTTTATGTTGCTTGTAAATATAAATAAAAATCTCAGGATAGCCAGCTACAGTATTTCGAATGGTTGTCAATGGAAAAAGTTGCTTTATATCCATGTAAAATCTACCAGCAGGGACTAGGCAAAACTCAGTCTTGTGTAGCCAGACCTTTAACAAGATTGCGTTATCTGAGATATATTAGCCCACAATAGCAGGCCGTCATTAACAAAATTATAAATGCAATGATTACACAGTAAAAACACAGAAAAATTAAAAAACACAGCTCACAAACATGGAATATACGGTTTCACTTGTGTATTAATAGAATCAATAAATTTAACAGTAAAAATATAAGCAACAGCATGCCACTGGGAACCTTATACCCTTTATCTTAAAGGGGTTCTTCTTATACACAACGGTCTTAAACTATCCAACATAAAATCAATTCACAGATCACTATTATTTTAAAAAATCTTTAGTCATCTTAAACCATCTTCCCATATATACCGTATGATTTTTGTTATTTAAACAGTATTTTACGGTAATGTACTGTGATACAGTAATAACTGTAAAATTACTTATTCAAAAGTAATTTTCTTTTTTCTTTTTTTTTATGAGGCCACATGCCACATTTTGTGCAGCCTTCATTAAAATATTAAGCCAAATTAATACCTTAAATGAAGATTACTCTGGTTCTGTTCTTATGGGCTTAGATAACTTTATTAACAAAGGAGAACATCTGATCAAGGTAATTACCCTATGTTAATTATGGTTCTTAATCACCCTGCTAATTACAGGCACCCTTGCTGGTTCAATCTAAAATCAAATTGTCCTGCCTTGAAGGTGTGGCAATTCGTTTGGCGAATCTCCATCTAAAGCAGTTTTCCAGCACACTCAGCAGTTCACCTGCTGAGGAAGAGAGGGATGAGGGGAAATCAAGTACAGAAGGCCTATTTTCATTATCTTACTACTCTTGGTTCTGCATGTCTAATGTGCATCATTTTACCTTCTGAGGAATCCTGGAGTGTGTTGCCAGGCAACATGCACATGGTATGGGGCGCATGTAGAGGTTCACTAGTTTGCCTTGTATAATAATCCAAACAAGCTGAGCAGTCAACAGTATGACACTGAGTAAATGCAAAAAAAATCTGGAGCAAAAGCTCCTTTGGTACTTTTAAAACGCTTCGCTGCTAAACACGGACGTGTCTGCTAGAAGATATTTTGGGAATGCATAAAGGAATAGTTCAGCCAAAAAATGAAAATCCTGTCATTTATTCCCTGCTCATCCCAAACCCGAACAGCTTTTTCTTCTGTGGAACACAAAAAGACACATTTTTTTCAAACTTTTTCCTATATACAATTATTCCCCATGAGGACTGAGGGTTTTAAACAAGAGACACCCTAAAGTTGGCCATATGACTAGTTGGTCTGTGTGAAGAACAGAATGTAACTTTAAATCATTATCTCACTAATAAAAACTTTATCATCCAATAAGCTGTTAACTGCCTCGACTAGGTGACAGATCAGACAGATTGAAGAAGGAATCATTCAGAATGCATTTATGAACAGAATCAAACAAATCTATAAAAGGATCTCATTCAAAATAATGATTCATTCACAATAGCACTGTGATTGCATGGAAAAGAATTACTCTTAATTGATTTAAAATACACACTACTATTCAAAAGTTTGGGGTCACTAAGACTTTTTTGAAAAATATTTATATTATTAATAATAAACTGTTTTCAACATTGATAATAATGTTTATTGGGCAGCAAAACAGTACAGAATGATTCTGAAGGATTATATGACACTGAAAACTTGAGTAATGATACTGAAAATTCAGTTTTGAACACATTTTAAAATTTTACATTACATTTTAATTTGTAATATGTTGCAGTATTATTGTTTCAGTGTATTATTGATCAAATAAATGCAGCATTGGTGAACATAGTGATTTCTATCAAAAAGAATCTTACCGACCCAATCTTTTTAACGGTAGTGTAATTAAAAAAATAAATAAATAAATAAAAATAGTCTTATTGTGTTCCCGGACAGAAAATCATGAGAAAGAACATGAGGAAAAGATTTTCATTTGTGCATTAACTATTCCTTTAAAACGAATCTAAGAGCCGTTCTATGAACATTAACACGTTCAATCCAAATGCTGCAAATGTAATTTAAGCATTGTACAAAATAAAAATGACAAAAAAAAAAAAATCCCATGTGGGGACACCCACATTCTTTAATTATGAATCATATCTCAACTGTGCAAGAATCACAATACATTACAAAATAGAGAGCATAGATCACTTAATTCAAGAATGACATTCAACTCAACCCTAAAACATCTAACTCAGTTAAATAGTTCAAGCAGCAAAAAGACTGAGGCTGGAGGATGAACATAATTTACAGCTTTTACCCACGTTCCACAAGGACTATGTCAAGGAGAGCTCCATTGCATGCCATTTGCATACATTTCCAAATGAACAGAGTTTTGTAAAAATTTGGCCGAGTGTCAAAGCGAAGCATGGGGGTTAGCGAACACTCATCTCTCAGAGCTCCCGGCTTCGCACCAAGCAGTGACAATCTGGCCACGTCTCATCAGTCAGTTTCCTGGGTAAGAAATGAACCAGCCTGGGACACTAGCAGATTGCTGGAAGCTGTCCAAATTAATTATAAGGCCTCTCAGAATACAGAGAGCCTGCTAGCCTGTGTGCGTCTCTCCCTGTGGCAGGGACAATCGCTCTCGAAGTTGGCAGACACGTTTAATCGAATGATCTCAAGCAACAGAAGTGCTGCATTGCATGATTTATAGAAGATAATTTCAGACCTTACCTGCTGAATTTGTAAACATCATCAGTCAATCTTTTCCAGGCTAACAAATAGCTGCCATTTAAAAATATGACTATTAGCATAGAGGCACGGGCTAACACTGTGGATCGTAGCCTGCAGAGAAGTGAGTGGAATCTGACTGTAATTGATGAAAGGAACTTGTTGAGGGGGTTTAAGTCTGTAACTGACAATATATCTGCGGACACAGACCTTAGTTGGGGTAGACGGCATATTAAATTTGATGTGAAATACAACAAGGCCATGAGGGATTGATTAGCAGTCTGTTCAATAGGATGGATGATGTACAGTGGTGTAAACAAACAATCAAAATAAAGTTCCAATTGACAAAAGCATTAGTTGTGAATAAGTTCATTGGGTAACAAAAAAAAGAATTAAAAGAAAAATAGCATATGAGAAAAGGACCTTAAATGTTAATAATGATTTTACTTTTCTAATTAGTTAATGTTTAATGTTGCTGTTTGAGCATAAACAACACATGCAAAGTTACAACGTTCAAAGTTCACAGCAAAGGGAGATATTTGCTTTTAAAGAAATCGTTTAAGGACTACAACAAACGGCTGGTATTAACTACACGACATTGCTCTTGGGTACCTAGTTCACACTACATGATTTTAAGCCCGATTTAATAGTATAAAAGAGCCAACAATGCATCAAAGACGCTCGTAGTCGCGTCGCCAGAGCCCAGAAAAATATCCAGCATGCTAGAAATCCAATGCTGTCGCACAACTCAACCTTTAAGTAAATCATGTGACATTATTTTTCGATTTGATCAAGAACGTAAACCAATGCCAATGCTGTTTGTGTAGCTATATAGGATCCAGAGTTCAATGCTATTGCGTAAAACAAATGTGTATAAAGTAAAAAATACATATATATAGCAAATTACCATTCAGAAACGTTTTGTAAGAGTCGTGTGTGGTTCTGCTTGCCTCTCTTCATCGCCACTATCTGGGTTTGATTCTGTCAAATGACACCATTATTTACATCTGACAGGAAAACACCAGGAACACACATGCAGCTTCGCCCGTAAAGTTAATGGGCATTAAGGGGTCGCACACCGGACGCGCAGCGCCGCGCCACGTCGCGTCTAGGACAACTCAAGGTATCGCACACCGGACGCGCACTTTCTCATCAGTGTATGGCCAGCAATATTGTAATGTTTAATGACAGGAGATGAAGATAATGTCTGTTCTATGTAATTATTGTACTGCACAATTAAATACAATCGTTGCTGAGTCTGCAGTCTGAAAACTTTACCTCAGAGCATCCGTTAACTGAATGAATTGAGAATCTCACCTGAAAAATCCAATAACATCAGCAATTGTCATTTAAGCAGCTGATTTCTGTAAATGAATGCAAAACGAAATGTATATTGCAGGATAGGGCGAAGTCAGGACCCATCAGCAACGATTTGAGACAAAAATAATTTAAATTTGATATAAAACTATGTAAATGGCGCTCTGTGGCGCTGCAGGGTTTTGAACACGGTCCTGAGCCGTCGCTGGGCGCCGCGGACAGACACCGAATGGCGCCGCCGGTGTGTGTACACTCATAGAGAATAATGTGTTCGAATTTTAAAGACGTGGCGCTGCCACGCGGAGCTACACGTCCGTGTGCGACCCCTTTAGTATCCGGACAACGTGCACTACTCAGTTAAGCCAATCACAACACACCGGCCCAGACTAACCAATCTGAGCCCATTAACACAATCATGCAAAGAAAAAAAGCAGTAAACCACCCCTTTAAGTTCCTGCCAGTCTTCACTTCAGTGTTCTTTATTGTTTGTGTTATACTCGCTGCCTCACCCGTTTGCCTGTTTGCTTTATTAAAGAAAGTGTTATTTCTACTTTCATCTCCATCTTGCTTGAACCACCCCGTGACAGAATACTGAACCCAGAATGGATAATGTGGACTTCTTCGTGCTGGCTCAAAAAAGCCAGACTTTTTTGTTCTTGTACTCGCAGCCCCTTGACGACAAAACCCGAAGACCCTGTTCTGGATTCAGGGTGACTCAATTGCTATTTTAAACTTGAAAAGGTAATAACAGTAAACCTGTTCATAATCATCCAGATGACCACAACTGATCCTTATGGCAGAGTGAAAAGGTTTCTAGATCTCTCTCAAATACTGGTAATTTTAAGTCTAAGCTAATATGTTGGTACACTTTCCATATCAGGTGGTACAACTTCAGTATACAATATTTGGTTGTACCAGAAAGAGAGTAAAACATTTTATTTATACATTTTAAAATATTATTTAACAAGTGAAACTTTGTTTGTCAGTTACCATGCAGATTTGGATACATTCAGAATCACAGATTATTTTTGGAAGTATGACCAACATAAGAGTTTTCACCGGAAAATGTCATCTGAACTAGTAAGAAACATCGACTTTTGTTCTGGTTCTGGTTCAAAACCGTGCAAATTATACTTTGTTCTCAAATTGTTAATGTTAACAGCGTCAGCATTTAGTGACTACATGTAGTGTCCTTCCGATATGTATCCTTGTTTTCGCATGGGCTGGTCGCAATCTTTTTTTCTGTAGCCACTTCGAAGTCTTTTGCATTTTACAACAAGTGAATCTGTTGTCACTGGTGATAGTCGTTTGAACCTTTCTGGATCCGCCATCAAATTGATAAGTTTTATTATTTCAAGTGCTATGAGAAAATGTAATAAATCTCCACCTCCAACATAGCCTACTAGCCAAGACTCCTTTATGTGTACAGATGTGAAGTAATGATGCAAAGACATGCTTGAATCTCCGCGGAAATCCACCAGTACCACTGAAATTAAAAACATTATCACTACTAGCTTTCCGCTTTGAATTCGAGCTACGGCAAGCAGATAGTTTTGAACACTGGCTGGTTATTTATTTTCTCAAATATGTATTTTGAATAATTTTTCAACTAAAAAAAAAGCTACAGACTGCAGCTTTAATGCTCTAATTTTAAAGTAGCCCTAAGTCTTAAAGTTTAAAGGCTTAAATGCCCATTTTAAATGTTGCTTTTTTGCTTTTTTGTATGTGTTGTAAAATGTTCAAGGAGAAAAAAGAATCCCATCAAATTCACATCAGTGCCATAAGAGTGACCCTTATTTTGACAAGTCAAGACAATGAATGGATTAGCATGGACTAATGCAGGCCAGTCTTTATCTGTACACTATATGCTGCTCTGAGTGTTGTGTTTCTCTGTGAAGTGATACAAAACCACGTGAGCAGAGGAACCGCAGCTGAACACAGCTTTAGCAATTCAGGGCTGACAAATGATAAGTAATTGACTCAGGAGCTAGAAATCAGACCCAGTGGAAGAGGAGTTGTCATTCTGAATACTGATCAGCTTATGTGATTGACATCTAACAACACAGAAAAAGCCCAAAGCACAGGGTTTTCTTCTTTGACCAAAGAGATTTTTTTTTTTTTGGTTAATGCATTTTACTTTAGGAAGCCATATACCCAAAACAGCTTGTTTTCCTCAATAGCATGCAAACACGAAAAAAAAAGAAAAAAAAAAGACTTTACATGCACTCTATGCTTTCCCTCAGCTCACCATGCAATGACAGAATTGGCCAATTTCATCACCTGCCCTTGGCGGTGTTTACACCTCACTCACCTGACAGGGGAAAGAGGCTAATTAAAACCAAGGGAACACTTAAAAGTGTTGCTTGTCCTTTAGGCCCTGTTTACACTGGTATTAAGATGTGTTTTGGTCAATTAGATCACAAGCAGACATGCCCGTTTACACCTGGTGATTTATCTTGTCTCTTTTGTCCACTTTCAACCACTTCTGTCTGGATATCTTTCAGAAAAGGACAAAATAAACTTGCACAATTTACATATTAACTTTTCTGCCCTGACAACTGCAAGGACCACGCTGAACGTTTTGATTGCACAGTAAACATCAGGAATGGTGAGAGAACAATGTGCTTGCTTTGTTTTTCATTCTTAAACCAAACTTGGGTCTTCAGCCGACAAAGTTTAAATCCCATCTGGCAAGAGCACTTCCCATAATGCTTAGTTAGCATTAAGTCAGTAGGCGGAGAGTCAGACAGTCGTTTATGGCTGTTCAAATGTACTTTCCGACTACCTCTGTAAGTGGACAAGCTCAAAACATTTTAGATCACTTTACACCTGTTCATCCACTTGTAAACCAATATGGATCTTAATACCAGGTGTAAACAGGGCTTTAGTGTTTTAACAAAACAGAATTTAATTAATGACATTACCCTAGCGGTAACTGGCCGTTTCTGAACATTCTTTCAAAGATCAGTGGAAAAAAGTATTTTCAACGATTAGCATGTAAAGGAAAGTACAAAAGTATTCTACTCTACTCAAATGAACAGTACTGAACTGTTGGGATTCAATATCTGATGATCATCATCTCACAACATTTCCAATTGTTGAAATGGTTTATTCAACATTTTCCTCAAACAATGAGGTATAAATAAGATCTCAGTTGTGGCTGAGGTCTTTGTGGAAAACACTGCCTTCATATAGCCTACCTTTCCACATTCATCTGTCCTAGAGCAAATTGGCTGCCACCAGGGTTGGCAAGGATCATCCTGCAGTAAATGAAGACTGAGTCAACATAGACGGCCCTGTCAATTTGGCCCCAGCATCTCTGGGACCTTCCAGTCCCCAGACCTGCCTGCTCCAACCCTCACCACTATTAAAAGTATACGCGATTCAACTATGGCCAGGGGAATATTTAACCGTAGTGCTGTCAAAGCGAAGACATGTAAAAATTAAACCCCTGCTCTTCCAGGCCCAAAGATGAGAAAGTTGAAGCCATTTACCGAAGTGAAAGCAGCAAGGCGTATTACCTGGGAAACTGAGTGGTTTGTTTATTAGAATAGTAGTACGGGTCGACATACCTGTCAGCGGATTTTCCATCTCACTTGGATTAATGTTCCTCTTGTGCGTCTGCATCTTCATCATTTTGTTATCCATTTAGCTGCTTTATGGCTGTTGGTAAACAGAAACAAAGAGCTACTTGATTTCCACCACTGAAGAAATGGCTGTCATCTCAAGCACTGATATAAACAGTGTAATAATTGAAGTGCTTTGTAAGCTTTGACTAAACAAAACACAAAGGGTACTGGCCGTTGGACACACTGGCAGCGGGGGAACAATCTTCTATTTGCTTTGATTTGTGTAAACCTATTTAGCTGACAAACCACCTGGACCAAGTGAGATCAATGGTTTAATCCAAATGCTAAGTGTTCCTCGTTGTAAATGCACATGTTAATAATTATGGTGGCGAGGTGTCATTACATTCTTGTAGGGTGTCTCGAGGGATCCGACTCCAAATGAGAAAGCTTTGTCTCAATTATGGGCATTTAAACAGGGGTGTTCGAGATAAGGTGAAATAAAAATTACCCTATAAAAATACTGACAAACAAATTGCATAATATCAGGGGTAATGAATCAACAATCCTCTGAAAAGCCTGCCTCCCACAATGTTTAATTTTCATAACTGCGGGTAAAGCAGTTTCAGCAGTCTCTGTGGATAATTTCACATGCTTTTGTTTAAAATCTAATACGGTGGAAAATTACCTCCAGTACATTCATTTCCCCCAATCCTGCCATTTGAGATGAGAAGAAACAGGTGGGTTTTAAACTGAAGCTTGCCTGAGATGACTAGTGCAAGTCATTTCCATTTTGAGAGGTTTCTTTATTGCTCTCTGTTTTGTTACATCTGTTTTCTGCCATGCTCCTTCACCTTGCCAGAAGTTTCTTTGCGACATCGGCTTGTTCAATTTGTATTCCTAAATTACCGAGCATACCGTCACTGGCTTATGACTTTTTGAAAACTGAAACACACCTGCATCGAACCAGAACAAGGAGCAATCGTTTCAACTGCGTTTTCATGTTCTTTCACCTTTTTAACACTGAGCTTTAATTGTGTTTCCGAATAAGAAGCACCCTGATAACCTTTAGACAACAGTATAAATTACATAAATGTTTGCTTTTTTCCTGGCTGAAACAAATTAATCTCATCCTTTACAATTAAACTAACTGAAAATGAGGCAGTTTAGTTTAGTTTATTAAGTTTTATAATGACGTGGACAGTCCCTTTTGATAAAAAGAGCAGGTGTTCTGACGATTCATGCTACCCATCGAGATTTGCTACTTATCGGTTATGCGCATGTGCAGACTCAGTTTTTTTTTTTTTTTTTTCAAAAGGTACATTTTCCTGTTATAATGTATAATTTCCCTTTAAAAAAATGCTTACTACCATATTAATATTTGTATGGTTCCGGTTATGCGCATGTGCAGACTCACAGTTTGTTTGTTTTTTAACAAAAGGTACATTTTCCTGTTATAATGTATAATTTCCCTTTAAAAAATGCTTACTACCATATTAATATTTGTATGGTCCCGGTTATGCGCATGTGCAGACTCACAGTTTGTTTGTTTTTTTAACAAAAGGTACATTTTCCTGTTATAATGTATAATTTCCCTTTAAAAATGCTTAAGTTACTACCATATGAATATTTGTACGGTCAGCCAGCTGAAAACGAAAAACCGAAAGTTTCTATTACTATGAGGAAAGGTGTACTTTGACAAGTCAAAGATGATTATTTTATGATCATTTTTACTTTTCACACCGTCTACAGTATACAGTAGCTACTTATAACTTAGAATTGTATTATAATTGTATTTCACATGACTTTAATCGGCATTCTGTGATCAATTTGCGCTAAGGTAACTTAGCATTTTTCGAGAAGGCAGCAAAAATCGACAGAACACCGTCCCGGCCATTTGTCAATATAAGCATACATCAATAAAAAAGTAGGCTACTTACTTTCAAGACGCACGTTGTCTTCCAAATAAGAGTGGATTTATGTTCGCCATTTTGATGCGGAATATATGTTTGGGGTCATTTCGCATAGGCCAAACGTTAGGTGAGAGAAAATTATACGTTAAAGTCGTTTGAGCGCGCGGCCGTGTCGCGGTCGCAACTGTTTGCAGGTGGTCGCATGGATATTCGACGCGTTGAAAGAAAGCTGCTTAGGCTATCTATGTGTGAGGTTGAACTGTGCTTCACAAAAACGCTTACACCCGGTCCCTTTTCGCTAATATGACGCTATTGCAAATAAGGGATAACATTTTTTTAACGTTCCCATGCAAATATGAAAAGTTATTAAACTATATTCATGGACTGTATATAGCTTGACGGTTATTTTCTAGCTAGTGTAGCTGTGACGTAACTATTCACTTCAAATAGCACTCGGAAGTTTGGGTAATGCAAAACAACAACTGTCTGCCTAACATGTATACAAATCAAATATCTGTTTTAGAACAGCAACAGTTCTGAAAATGTCTGTAAGAGCTCTGGGTGAATTATATAGCCTATGCCTATACTGCTCAAATGTAATTTCTCGTTTGCACACATAACATGATACATGCGTCAAAGGAAAACAAACAAAAAAACAGTGCCAAGAACAATTTGTTCTGCTGCAGGAAGTGGTTTTGATCAGCAGACCAAATCACACTTCATCTCAACTGTCTAAATGTGAAACTATATAGCCTCACTGAGGAAACTCAAACCCCCCTAAAATATCACCATATCAAAAGTTCTCTTTTGGTTTTTAACATTCCCACTATAGGCATGTTGTTCCACCACATCAAGAAAAACAGAAAACAAAAACGTTTTAAAAATTCATTATTTTTTCATTCATTATTTAGAGGCAGCATTCGGCATGATTGATTTGCAGGCTTTCTCTTCCATTTTTTCTGCCTAATTAGCCTTTGGGCACTTGGTCACAATAATACAAGCCATCTTTTGTTTCCTGTGGCAGCCTTTACTCTGGGATCCATACCCACACACACACATGGGAATACTAGGCTACATGTCACTAGAGAGCATCTCCCCATCATGGC
This sequence comes from Hybognathus amarus, assembly GCA_030378365.1. Taxonomy (NCBI): domain Eukaryota; kingdom Metazoa; phylum Chordata; class Actinopteri; order Cypriniformes; family Leuciscidae; genus Hybognathus; species Hybognathus amarus. The sequence goes on along the minus strand of JAQIUQ010001106.1, from coordinate 488,277 downwards.
TGCAGGGCAGGAGTGGAGCCACACGGTGGAACCGCCACCATCCCTCTTACTGATTGATGATCTGGAGAGCAGCAATAAAACAAGGAGGAGGCCCAATTATTCTTCTGAGGGAAACTGGAGAAAGTATATGTTAGCCTTGACTGTTGGAGAAGTGGGCGTGGGAGAAAGGAAAAGAGCCTGGCCTTAATGCAGCAGATTGCTTCTCACCAAAACCCAGCCATCTCTAACGAAAGTCATGGAGAAACAGATATATAGACTAATCAATTTCAGATTTTAGCCTGAAAAGTGGCTTTCGATTCAGTTTACAGTGGACATAAAAAGTATACACACCCCTGTTAAAACAACTGGTTTTTGTAATGTACAAAATGAATGCGAAATGTCAAGATGTGGCAAACTGATAAACTCCTATCTCCTATCTTTACAGTGGTACAGTCTTGCAGTAAAATTTAACATCATGAGAACATCTGAACACCCAGAGGAGAGAGAACACAAGCGCTGAAAAGAAGGAAAAAAGAGAGCAGTCTTCACATGAAACACTGTGATTCATCAAACTTTGATTAAATCACTGATATATGCCATCTCTAATAGCACTCAACAGAGTGATCACAGATTAAACCTGGAATTTGGAAGTTGGTTGACATGCTTTGATTTAAGTTCAATCAAAGAATAAGGGGAAGATTGAGGATCCTGAATAATAGTGTTTGGAAGTGCCACCTGGTGACTGTTTACCATATTGGTGTATTAAATGTAAATCTTGACAGGGTCACTGTCAGATGAGGTTACTACTTTAACCCTCGTTCTCTGTTTGGGAGCCCTGTCTGTAAGACCCTGAGGTCAATTTAATAGCTCAAAAAGCATACTTAACATTTTAACATTTACAACCTTTCATTTTGTGTATACATTATTAAAACACAAATTTAATTCCACATAAACAATTAATACATGAAATGAGTTTTCATGCTGCCTTTGTCTGTTTAGTGCATTTTAAGAAAATGTAACATTTAAAATGTTTTAATGAACAATATGGGGTCAGTCAGTCTTAACAGAACATGAGAGTTTATTACATATGACTCAGTTTTGAACCCAAAAAAAGCTAAACGTAATGGTTCAACCAACACCATACTCTTCCATCAATATGAATTTAACCATCATAAGGATGCAAATGAACATCATAATCAGCCTTTTCTTTCACAGATGGCAGAGCACATGTTGTTTTCCGTCTGTGTGTCTGCATTTGTGTGATGTGTTTATTTTGGGAGAATTCAACATTTTGTGAAGTGAATCACAAAAAGCTCTACTTTGTCTTTATTAGCCAATGCGAGGCATTAATACTGACAGGACTAGGCAGAGCGGGAGATTTATGACTAAAGTGCAATGACTTCTGAACCCTGTTTTGCCCTGGAGTGCTGTTAGAACACACAACCCTACCCTCTAAAGCACAGCTAGAACAATTAGCATACAAACAGGAGCAAGATGTTACATAATTAACTTCTCAACCATGCCATGCTAAAATCCCTTGACATATGAGAACATAGATGTGTAAAACTGTGTTGAATTATCATTCCCCATGACAATACATTTGTAGGAAGTGCATATGTGCATATCTAATCTTTGTTCTGATTTTCTGTTCTTGGTGAAGAGATGATTTACTTCTGATCAAAGAACTTAAATTACATAACCACACACCATTATACATAGGAAGATCTGTTTGCCACAACATAAATCAGATCAGATTAACCAGTTCCTGTAAATACCATGTGTCTGCAAACCCTGAACCTGTAGCTGAAAAGCTCAAAACTCAAACCCAATGCCTGTGAGGCATTTTCCATTAATATGGTAGAATCTGTTTTAAATGTTGGATATGGAGACAAAAAAATATCTTTTTTTTCTCGTCTTTTGACCATATGTCAACATCCGCAGTTTTAGGGTACCCTTAAACGTCGGTTAGAATGACGTATCTGGATCCTAACCCTACCCCAGACCTAAACCTACCCCGTCACCTAACTGACGTTAAAGGTAAAGCGTCAGTTGTATGACATCCCAGGATCATCATGTAACTGTACGTTAAAGGGTACACCCTAAAATGGCGGATGTTGACGTATGGTCAAAAGACGCCCCAAGATGTCAGTTATATGACGTCTTGGGATGAGACTGTGTTATTTATTCAGCTATTAATATTACACAACAGTGTCAATATGTTGACACAGTTAACCAAATTATTATGAGGGGAAAAACTCATTAGGGAGAAAATACAAATTTAAAAATAATTTAAATCAAAATGTAAATAAAAATTGCCCTTTTATTTATGGGAAATATACTCCTAGCTCCTAGCTATTTAGTTAGCTCCATATTAAGTTAGCTTTGTTTAACAAAACAAAAAAAAACTTCATTTTAAGAATTTCAGACCTTTTTTTGTACTCTATTTTCTTGAAAGTGCCCATGCACTGACTTTTCACCCATTGAGCAGATAATGGTGCAGAGCAGCCCAGTGGGAGGCCTTGAAACCCTGAGCTGAATGCAGTTCTGCTCCAGATGTGTCACCCTGCCATTTCCCTCAGCAACAAAGCACAATCACTGTGCTCCGCTTGTGTGCTTTCAGAATGGCTGTGTCATGTCACTAATCTCTGGGTGCTTTCCTTTGTGTGTGGCTCCTTCAAGCCTGAGCTCTAGCTATTCACTTTTGAGCAGGCCACACTTCACACCTCCTGTCCTCCTACCCCCCACCACTACAAGACAAGAGGCCATCTGCCCCTCTAATAGATGTCAAGAAGACTCTTGAGGAGGAGTGAGGTACAAGCTCTGACCTTCTCAGATTTTAAAACCATGCAACTTCCAAAAAAATACCCTTTTCACAGTTGTTTTATTGAAATAATAAACCTAGCAATGTTTTGTTCTTTTATATTCTGTAATGCACATTTATAACGCTATACTGTTATATTACCTTATCATTACAGAAAAATGGTTTGGAGTGTTTCTACAACGGCTGAGGGAGGCTTTTTGCTATAGAGGAAATGAGAATGCAAGCAATGCATTTGTTGTTTGTTCACTATAAACATTTACCCAAAGAATGACTTCTGAACCAGGAAATGTGAAAATGGTCCGTTATATGTTATTTTATTAAGTGTAATTTTATGTCATATTTTATGTCACTTGGGGCTTAAGTGAGCCAGGACATCCATTTGCGCCACCTAAAAAAAATGTATTGGCTGTGACCCCTGAGTAGGGGTGTTAAAATATTTATTCATGTCTATTTCTAAAATGAACAGGAGGTTAATGCAATCAATATAGACTAGAGGCTCTGCTGCGACCACTTTACTTTGCCTAGGGTTTTAGAAATGTCATAGAGCATGAGGTGAGGTCATCCTTTAAAGTGGCTTTCTTGATCATGAATAAGCCCCTCTCTCATTACAGGTGACACAGAGGTGAACTTGTCTGCATGAAAGACCACAGAACAAGAACGCAACGGAAAGTATCCAGCGCGATAGCAGTGACCTCACAGCATGTTCACAAGGGGAAACAAACAAGTCACAACTTCTTGTTTTTAATGGTTGCTCTCACGCAATCAGTGTGCAAAACAAGGAAATGGGCAAATGTGACAGTGACTCATCAATGTCCTCCACTATTGATTTAATTTCAGACAGGCGATTTTATCATGCGTAAACAGGCTAGTGTTGGGTTGGAGGGGAGTAAACTAGACAGGGGAAGTTTCTCCGAGGTTTGAACAACATGAGAAGCAACAGCCATCAGCAGAACACCAGCCAGGTTCACAGAGAGTTCAGCCACTGTTGCACTGTGTTTAAAGTAACATGTTGAATGGCAGAAGTTGTATAGGGAGTGAAAGGGAGAGCTAATTACCTTGCAGACATCAGCAGACGGCATCATTTTTTATTGCATGTTTCTTTCAAACTAAATGGCACTGGTAAAAACAGCTCTGCAAGAAGGTGCTCAGGCTTTTATACTTCAATACTTCTTAATGTAAGTGCTTTCTGAGCACCTGCTTTCTAGAGTGGTCTTGTCATTAGCTTATATCATCGAATAAAGAAGTTAGAATACAAGGACAGATACTTTTTCAGTTTTAAACTGTCTGACTGTCTTGGAAGATACTTTTGCTGAGATGGGCTTACCATATGATCTTTTTCCCAAACATATTCTTTTTAGGGCCCAAGCCCTGAAAGAGCACAGAGCCCTATTGTTTCCTTCCGATTATTTTTTTTTTTTTTTTTTTTTTTTTTTTTTTTTTTTTTCTTTTTCTAGCGACTATTCGGGCACTTTTGGGGCCCTTAACATGCTCGAAAACTCTTGAAACTTTGCACACGGGTCAGAACCCGCGGCCATCAGAGCCGGGCTGAAGCTGGTACCCGGGCGTGGCAGGGCGGCTCGTCAGCGCCCCCTGGAATGGGGTCCGAACACCTGGTCCATAACTCAAACACACTTGCATGTAATAATATGAAACTCGGTACACATGTCGATAGCAGAATTTCATCTATACCTCGCGTTCTTGCTTTTTACCCCAGCCCAACAGGAAGTCGGCTATTGAGGTTTTTTTGTAAAACACACGCAATGAACTTTTAAATACTCCTCCTAGAGCTCTGATCCAAATTCGACGAAACTCGGTCAGCGTGAAGTCAAGACATTGAGGATGAAAGTTTGTGTGGGGATTTTTGATATCTCGAACGGTTTGGCCGTGGCGAGGAAACGAAACTATGGCGAGAAACGTGAAACAGGAAGTGTGTCATAACTTCAGCATACATTAACTGATCTGGATGAAACTTCAGCAGTGCGTTCGCTGTAAGAGGACGATCACATGGATGTGACTATTGTGAGTCAAAGTTATAGCGCCACCAACTGGCAGCAGGAAGTGTGTCACTTTCAAAATGCTTTGAAATCACCCTCTTATTTTTACCCGATTTGCTTCAAACTTCATCTGTATAATGTACATACACGGCAGATGAAGACCTATGAATGGATTCTTGATATCTTTGAAACTGTTGCCGTGGCGACGCATCAAACTTTACCATTCTTTTAGGATGCATTCTTTTAGGGATTCAAACATTTGTCCATAAATCAAACACACGTGCATGGATTAATATGAAACTCGGTACACTCATAGATCACATCAGGCCAAACAACTTTCGTGCTCTAAGTTTTACGACAGTTCAAACGGAAGTCGGGAATTATGTTTTTTTTTTTTTAAATAATTGTCCTAGAAAAACATCAAATTACAACCCATGCTGTTACCAATCACCACCAAACTCGGTGTGCATGAAGTCAAGACATTGAGGATGCTATATTCCGGACGGATTTTTGATATCTCGAACGGTTTGGCCGTGGCGGATTTTTTTGACTAAAAAAGGACACATAAAGTGTGTTATAACTTGGTTAGTTTTACTGACAGTTACAAAACTTGCCGTGTATATTGTTCTATTCAAGCCAAACAACTTTCTAATTAACAATAATAAGCTCAAACCCACAGAAAGTCAGATATTGTAGTTTGAATATGATCATGCTCTTTCTAAACCTAGGCCTGTCACACAGTCTGTGTGTGTGTGTGTGTGTGTGTGTGTAGGGGGAGGGGGCTTAATCATTTCACTGTGTGTCTGGCCTGCTAAAGTAAATACATTTCTTAAGCCTGGTATTTTTTACATAAGTTTTTATTTTTATTTTTTTTATAAGTAAAGGCATATAACCTGTTTAATTGTAGTGCATTGACAATAGTTTTATATAATTAGTGTATTAATTAAATTAACTTGGTCCATAAATCAAAAAAGTAAGTAAATAAATCAAAAAGGAAGTGTGTTAAAACTTCTGCATACATTAACTGATCTTGATGAAACTTCAGCAGTGTGTTCGTTGTAAGAGGTCGATCACATAGATGTGAGTCAAATATATAGCGCCACCAACTGGCAGCAGAAAGTGTTTCACTTTCAAAATGCTTTGAAATCGCACTCTTACTTTTACCCGATTTGCTTCAAATGTAAACACACGCCAGATGAAGAGCTGTGAAAGCATTATTCAATATCTAAGATAATGTTGCCATAGCAACGCATCAAACTTTAACATTCCTTTTTTTTGATGATTTTGAGTCTCTTAGCGGCTTTTGGGGCCCTTAATGGGTTTGAAAACTCTTGAAACTTTGCACACAGGTCAGATCCCACAGCCATCAGAGCCGGGCTGAAGATGGTACCCGGGTGTGGCAAGGGGGCTAGACAGCGCCCCCTGGAACGGGGTCCAAAAACTTGGTCCATAAATCAAACACGCTTGCATGTAATAATATGAAACTCAGTACACATGTTGATCTCATCGTTTCATATATTCATATATTCTCCTCAAGCCGGACAACTTTCTAATTTACACTCATGAGCTAGGACCCACAGAAAGTCAGATATTTTGGTTTGAAAATGTTGAGTGTCTCTCTGAGCCTACACTTCTGTATGGCAAGCCCTTTTAACATTTAAAAGCTAAGTTTGACTATTCGTAATTAACATTGTAGATATCAACAACGTCTTTCTAGTCGTAATTACATTTTGGATAGTTTGTATTATCATTTAAGATATCTGTAACGTAATTGTGACTAGTTGAAACGACAGATAGAGTATGGCAAACCGTTTTAACATTTAATCATTTTAACCTACTAGTCTCTATTTTCATGCTACTAGTACTTATTTTTTAGATACTAGTATCTATTCCATTAAGTACTAGTACTTATTCATTAGCTACTAGTGCTTATTCTTTAGATACTAGTGCCTTTTCTTTAGATACTAGTGTTTATTCTTTAGGTAGTAGTACCTTTTTAAAGATACTAGTACTTATTCATTAGACACTAGTCCTTATTTATTAGATACTAGTACTTATTCATTAGATGCTAGTCCTTAGTCATTACATACCAATGCTTATTAATTAGTTACTAGTACTTATTCATTAGATACTAGTATCTATTAAATAGATACTAGTACTTATTCATTAGACACTAGTACTTATTTCAATGGTGACTAGTAACTATTCTTTTGTTACTACTAGTCACATTTTTTCCATTGACTTCTATGGTGATCTGTCATTCAGATATCAACTATTCAGTTCTGACTAGTATGTTAGTATGTATTCCAATTGTGGAATACATACTAGTATGTATTCCAAAGCAGGGGTTAAGTTTTTGCACGTCGTGCAGAATAACCCAAAAGGCACCCAGGTGGCGGTGCCACCGGCTTAGTCGTGTGTGTGTGTGTGTGTGTGTGTGTGTGTGTGTGATGATGATATATATATATATAGTGGAGTGAAATATAGCTGCGAGCAGCGATGGAGGGCCAAAGCCGGCGGTACCGCCATCCCGGTGCCTTTAGGCACCGGGGTTGCGGTGCCCAGCCGGCTTGGGCCGCGTGATCGCTGCTCGCAGCTATATTTATATATATATATATATATATATATATATATATATATATATATATTTTTATTTATTTTTTTATAAGCAATCAACTATGTAAAGGATTTTGCAGGAATGTTTCTCTGATGCTCTCTCAGTCACTCATTAGGGCCCAAGCCCTGAAAGGGCGCAGAGCCCTATTGTTTTCACTTACGATTATTTTTTTATTTTTTATTTTTTTATTTTTTATTTTTTTTATTTTTTATTTTTTTTCTAGCGACTATTCGGGCACTTTTGGGGCCCTTAACATGCTCGAAAACTCTTGAAACTTTGCACACGGGGTCAGAACCCGCGGCCATCAGAGCCGGGCTGAAGCTGGTACCCGGGCGTGGCAGGGCGGCTCGTCAGCGCCCCCTGGAATGGGGTCCGAACACCTGGTCCATAACTCAAACACACTTGCATGTAATAATATGAAACTCGGTACACATGTCGATAGCAGAATTTCATCTATACCTTCGCGTTCTTACTTTTTACCCCAGCCCAACAGGAAGTTGGCTATTGAGGTTTTTTTGTAAAACACACGCAATGAACTTTTAAATACTCCTCCTAGAGCTCTGATCCAAATTCGACGAAACTCGGTCAGCGTGAAGTCAAGACATTGAGGATGAAAGTTTGTGTGGGGATTTTTGATATCTCGAACGGTTTGGCCGTGGCGAGGAAACGAAACTATGGCGAGAAACGTGAAACAGGAAGTGTGTCATAACTTCAGCATACATTAACTGATCTGGATGAAACTTCAGCAGTGCGTTCGCTGTAAGAGGACGATCACATGGATGTGACTATTGTGAGTCAAAGTTATAGCGCCACCAACTGGCAGCAGGAAGTGTGTCACTTTCAAAATGCTTTGAAATCACCCTCTTATTTTTACCCGATTTGCTTCAAACTTCATCTGTATAATGTACATACACGGCAGATGAAGACCTATGAATGGATTCTTGATATCTTTGAAACTGTTGCCGTGGCGACGCATCAAACTTTACCATTCTTTTAGGATGCATTCTTTTAGGGATTTGAACATTTGTCCATAAATCAAACACACGTGCATGGATTAATATGAAACTCGGTACACTCATAGATCACATCAGGCCAAACAACTTTCGTGCTCTAAGTTTTACGACAGTTCAAACGGAAGTCGGGAATTATGTTTTTTTTTTTAAATAATTGTCCTAGAAAAACATCAAATTACAACCCATGCTGTTACCAATCACCACCAAACTCGGTGTGCATGAAGTCAAGACATTGAGGATGCTATATTCCGGACGGATTTTTGATATCTTCGAACGGTTTGGCCGTGGCGGATTTTTTTGACTAAAAAAGGACACATATAGTGTGTTATAACTTGGTTAGTTTTACTGACAGTTACAAAACTTGCCGTGTATATTGTTCTATTCAAGCCAAACAACTTTCTAATTAACAATAATAAGCTCAAACCCACAGAAAGTCAGATATTGTAGTTTGAATATGATCATGCTCTTTCTAAACCTAGGCCTGTCACACAGTCTGTGTGTGTGTGTGTTGGTTTGTGTGTGTGTGTGTGTAGGGGGAGGGGGCTTAATCATTTCACTGTGTGTCTGGCCTGCTAAAGTAAATACATTTCTTAAGCCTGGTATTTTTTACATAAGTTTTTATTAGGCCCAAGCCCTGAAAGGGCGCAGAGCCCTATTGTTTCCTTCCGATTATTTATTTTTTTTTTATTTTTTTTTTTTTCATTTTTTTTTTCTTTTTTTTTTTTTTTTCTTCTAGCGACTATTCGGGCACTTTTGGGGCCCTTAACATGCTCGAAAACTCTTGAAACTTTGCACACGGGTCAGAACCCGCGGCCATCAGAGCCGGGCTGAAGCTGGTACCCGGGCGTGGCAGGGCGGCTCGTCAGCGCCCCCTGGAATGGGGTCCGAACACCTGGTCCATAACTCAAACACACTTGCATGTAATAATATGAAACTCGGTACACATGTCGATAGCAGAATTTCATCTATACCTCGTGTTCTTACTTTTTACCCCAGCCCAACAGGAAGTCGGCTATTGAGGTTTTTTTGTAAAACACACGCAATGAACTTTTAAATACTCCTCCTAGAGCTCTGATCCAAATTCGACGAAACTCGGTCAGCGTGAAGTCAAGACATTGAGGATGAAAGTTTGTGTGGGGATTTTTGATATCTCGAACGGTTTGGCCGTGGCGAGGAAACGAAACTATGGCGAGAACGTGAAACAGGAAGTGTGTCATAACTTCAGCATACATTAACTGATCTGGATGAAACTTCAGCAGTGCGTTCGCTGTAAGAGGACGATCACATGGATGTGACTATTGTGAGTCAAAGTTATAGCGCCACCAACTGGCAGCAGGAAGTGTGTCACTTTCAAAATGCTTTGAAATCACCCTCTTATTTTTACCCGATTTGCTTCAAACTTCATCTGTATAATGTAAATACACGGCAGATGAAGACCTATGAATGGATTCTTGATATCTTTGAAACTGTTGCCGTGGCGACGCATCAAACTTTACCATTCTTTTAGGATGCATTCTTTTAGGGATTCGAACATTTGTCCATAAATCAAACACACGTGCATGGATTAATATGAAACTCGGTACACTCATAGATCACATCAGGCCAAACAACTTTCGTGCTCTAAGTTTTACGACAGTTCAAACGGAAGTCGGGAATTATGTTTTTTTTTTTAGATAAATGTCCTAGAAAAACATCAAATTACAACCCATGCTGTTACCAATCACCACCAAACTCGGTGTGCATGAAGTCAAGACATTGAGGATGCTAAATTCCGGACGGATTTGTGATATCTTGAACGGTTTGGCCGTGGCGGATTTTTTTGACTAAAAAAGGACACATAAAGTGTGTTATAACTTGGTTAGTTTTACTGACAGTTACAAAACTTGCCGTGTATATTGTTCTATTCAAGCCAAACAACTTTCTAATTAACAATAATAAGCTCAAACCCACAGAAAGTCAGATATTGTAGTTTGAATATGATCATGCTCTTTCTGAGCCTAGGCCTGTCTTTGCCTTTGAGTCTCTTGACACACAGTCTGTGTGTGTGTGTGTGTGTGTGTGTGTGTGTGTGTGTGTGTGTGTGTGTGTGTGTGTGTGTGTGTGTGTGTGTGTGTGTGTGTGTGTGTGTGTGTGTGTGTGTGTGTGTGTGTGTGTGTGTGTGTGTGTGTGTGTGTGTGTGTGTGTGTGTGTGTGTGTGTGTGTGTGTGTAGGGGGAGGGGGCTTAATCATTTCACTGTGTGTCTGGCCTGCTAAAGTAAATACATTTCTTAAGCCTGGTATTTTTTAAATAAGTTTTTATTTTTATTTTTTTATAAGTAAAGGCATATAACCTGTTTAATTGTAGTGCATTGACAATAGTTTTATATAATTAGTGTATTAATTAAATTAACTTGGTCCATAAATCAAAAAAGTAAGTAAATAAATCAAAAAGGTAGTGTGTTAAAACTTCTGCATACATTAACTGATCTTGATGAAACTTCAGCAGTGTGTTCGTTGTAAGAGGCCGATCACATGGATGTGACTATTGTGAGTCAAAGGCTGCGTTTACACTTGGCATTAACATGCGATCACCGTGATCTGATCAAGCAGATCGGATCATTAGCCAATCAGGACATGGTGAGTTTACATTTGGTCACATTAAGTAGCCTCTGTATCTGGATAGAAGAGCGGATTTCTGTTTCCTGCATAATATTTAAATTAGATATGTTGCACGACACCAGATTAAGAGTAAAAATGATGCAAATAAAAAAATGTCCCAGTTGCTTTCACTAATTCGCTTTGCAATCTCCAGTAATTAGATAAAAAAAATGTTAACGAAGTTATACTTCCAGAGTTGATCATACAAAAATAACTGGGTTGATCATAAAACAAGTCATATCATCGATCATCTGGTTTTAAGGTTATAGCGTGCAATGACTATATTGACAGAAATGGGAGATTGGTTAACATGCAAAGACATTCAATAAAAACATTCAACATTTAAAAAATCAGATTGCGATTATTCCTCTGGCAAAGCAGCATGCAGCTCTTATTTAAGATCTCATGACTGACTGTGAATGTACAGGCGATCGCCTCGTTCAGATAATGTTGCACAATTAAAATGAAAAATGACACACATAGTATCATGTAAGCCTAAATTAACTGTTTTAAAGATAAACGTTTATTGTAAGATTCAAATAAGTTTTTATTTCTTGTCTAAACTGCGTCTGGCCATTATTTTCTCACAGCCACGGGGAGACTGGGTGGGATTTAAATTACGTCCACCTGTGAATGCAGACACGATGGCTGGATTGCGTTTACATTACACTGAGATCCGATCACAAAGCGTCCTCGACTACCTCCGAACCTGGACACGCCGATCGGATAACATTCCGATCAGAAGCGCGTTTACACTTGTCTTTTCAATGTGTATGTGGACAACATCCGGATACAGGTCGCATATTAATGCCAAGTGTAAACACAGCCAAATATATAGCGCCACCAACTGGCAGCAGAAAGTGTTTCACTTTCAAAATGCTTTGAAATCACACTCTTACTTTTACCCGATTTGCTTCAAACTTCATCTGTATAATGTAAACACACGCCAGATGAAGAGCTGTGGAAAGCATTATTCAATATCTAAGATAATGTTGCCATAGCAACGCATCAAACTTTAACATTCCTTTTTTTGATGATTTTGAGTCTCTTAGCGGCTTTTGGGGCCCTTAATGGGTTTGAAAACTCTTGAAACTTTGCACACAGGTCAGATCCCACAGCCATCAGAGCCGGGCTGAAGATGGTACCCGGGTGTGGCAAGGGGGCTAGACAGCGCCCCCTGGAACGGGGTCCAAAAACTTGGTCCATAAATCAAACACGCTTGCATGTAATAATATGAAACTCAGTACACATGTTGATCTCATCGTTTCATATATTCATATATTCTCCTCAAGCCGGACAACTTTCTAATTTACACTCATGAGCTAGGACCCACAGAAAGTCAGATATTTTGGTTTGAAAATGTTGAGTGTCTCTCTGAGCCTACACTTCTGTATGGCAAGCCCTTTTAACATTTAAAAGCTAAGTTTGACTATTCGTAATTAACATTGTAGATATCAACAACGTCTTTCTAGTCGTAATTACATTTTGGATAGTTTGTATTATCATTTAAGATATCTGTAACGTAATTGTGACTAGTCGAAACGACAGATAGAGTATGGCAAGCCGTTTTAACATTTAATCATTTTAACCTACTAGTCTCTATTTTCATGCTACTAGTACTTATTTTTAGATACTAGTATCTATTCCATTAAGTACTAGTACTTACTAGTACTTATTCATTAGATACTAGTACCTATTAAATAGATACTAGTACTTATTCATTAGACACTAGTACTTATTTCAATGGTGACTAGTAACTATTCTTTTGTTACTAGTCACATTTTTTCCATTGACTTCTATGGTGATCTGTCATTCAGATATCAACTATTCAGTTCTGACTAGTATGTTAGTATGTATTCCAATTGTGTGAATACGTACTAGTATGTATTCCAAAGCAGGGGTTACGTTTTTGCACGTCGTACAGAATAACCCTAAAGGCACCAAGGTGGCGGTGCCACCGGCTTTACATATATATATATATATATATATATATATATATATATATATATATATATATGTATATATATGCGCGCGCGCAAATATAGCTGCGAGCAGCGATGAGAGGGCCAAAGCCGGCGGTACCGCCATCCCGGTGCCTTTAGGCACCGGGGTTGCGGTGCCACCGGCTTGGGCCCGCAATCCGCTGCTCGCAGCTATATTTATATATATATATATATATATATATATATATATATTTTTTTTATTTTTTTTATAAGTAAAGGCATATAACCTGTTTAATTGTAGTGCATTGACAATAGTTTTATATAATTAGTGTATTAATTAAATTAACTTGGTCCATAAATCAAAAAAGTAAGTAAATAAATCAAAAAGGAAGTGTGTTAAAACTTCTGCATACATTAACTGATCTTGATGAAACTTCAGCAGTGTGTTCGCTGCTAAGAGGTCGATCACATAGATGTGAGTCAAATATATAGCGCCACCAACTGGCAGCAGAAAGTGTTTCACTTTCAAAATGCTTTGAAATTCGCACTCTTACTTTTACCCGATTTGCTTCAAATGTAAACACACGCCAGATGAAGAGCTGTAAAAGCATTATTCAATATCTAAGATAATGTTGCCATAGCAACGCATCAAACTTAAAGAGTAACTAAACACTTAACCAACTTTTTTTAGTTAATGATCTGTAAGAATGGAGCTTCATAAATGCTGTTCATTGATTCGAGTACATTTTTTGACAATTGGCAATAAAGTCTTTTAATTTTCAAATATATGGTGTAAAAACGTCTGAGTGCTGCCCTCTTCAGGTTAAACGGAAAGCTCCTGCAGCAGGGGTACTCTCTGACGTAGCGAACTCTCTGACACTACTCTGTCACGCCCTTGGTGCGAGCTCACCACGCCCTTGGCAGCCCCTGGTATAAAAGCATCTGGTTCCGTCAAAACTACTCTAGCGAGTCAGGAGTTGGATTTATGAGTATTTAAAACGATCAGGATAGCATCATGAGAACCCGAACTCGAAAGATGGACTAATCATTTCTCTTTCCGGTGCTGACAGCATAGACTATATGGGACTGACAGGAAGAACGAAAGACTCGACCCGGCCGAACTTGAGAACTCGAGAGATGAACTAATCTTTATTCTTTCCAGTACTGCTGTGCTATACCGCACGGCCGCTTCCTTTCGGCGCCCATGTTAACCTGGTGTCGTTCACACCAGACGCGAGACGCCGCGGCGAAGGCGCAGCCGGCCCGCGCCGTGAAGTGCCAGTTTCGGCGTCTAGTCTATTTTTTCCGCGAGCCGCGAGTGATCCGCGTCAATTCCGGAAGGAAGTTACACCAAGACACACTCGACCATCCGGTAAATGTAATCAAGATTTTCGTAAGTAGCCTACTAGATGTTTTGGAATATTTAACATGACATTTTAATTATATAATGATGAAATGAACGAAATGATTCGATAAAAGATTAGTTCATTTTGCTGAACGAGACTCAAAGATCCGAGTCAGTAAAATGATCCGAACTTCCCACCACTACAGCTGTCAATTAATCCGTCACTGCGGGTCTCATGTGCACGCTCCCCGCTCAGCCCCGCCCTTGGCTCGTCCCCTCTGTCTCCGCTGGGGTCTGCCCACTTTTTTAGCATTTTTCAAATTTTGCCAGTGGGTGGAGTCAGGCTTTGACCAGGGGTTTAGTTACACTTTAACATTCCTTTTTTTTGATGATTTGAGTCTCTTAGCGGCTTTTGGGGCCCTTAATGGGTTTGAAAACTCTTGAAACTTTGCACACAGGTCAGATCCCACAGCCATCAGAGCCGGGCTGAAGATGGTACCCGGGTGTGGCAAGGGGGCTGACAGCGCGCCCTGGAAACGGGGTCCAAAAACTTGGTCCATAAATCAAACACGCTTGCATGTAATAATATGAAACTCAGTACACATGTTGATCTCATCGTTTCATATATTCATATATTCTCCTCAAGCCGGACAACTTTCTAATTTACACTCATGAGCTAGGACCCACAGAAAGTCAGATATTTTGGTTTGAAAATGTTGAGTGTCTCTCTGAGCCTACACTTCTGTATGGCAAGCCCTTTTAACATTTAAAAGCTAAGTTTGACTATTCCGTAATTAACATTGTAGATATCAACAACGTCTTTCTAGTCGTAATTACATTTTGGATAGTTTGTATTATCATTAAAGATATCTGTAACGTAATTGTGACTAGTCGGAACGACAGATAGAGTATGGCAAACCGTTTTAACATTTAATCATTTTAACCTACTAGTCTCTATTTTCATGCTACTAGTACTTATTTTTTAGATACTAGTATCTATTCCATTAAGTACTAGTACTTATTCATTAGCTACTAGTGCTTATTCTTTAGATACTAGTGCCTTTTCTTTAGATACTAGTGTTTATTCTTTAGGTACTAGTACCTTTTTAAAGATACTAGTACTTATTCATTAGAAACTAGTCCTTATTTATTAGATACTAGTACTTATTACATTAGATGCTAGTCCTTATTCATTACATACCAATGCTTATTAATTAGTTACTAGTACTTATTCATTAGATACTAGTACCTACTAAATAGATACTAGTACTTATTCATTAGACACTAGTACTTATTTCAATGGTGACTAGTAACTATTCTTTTGTTACTAGTCACATTTTTTCCATTGACTTCTATGGTGATCTGTCATTCAGATATCAACTATTCAGTTATTGACTAGTATGTTAGTATGTATTCCAATTGTGGAATACATACTAGTATGTATTCCAAAGCAGGGGTTCCGTTTTTGTACATGTCGTGCAGAATAACCCTAAAGGCACCAAGGTGGCGGTGCCACCGGCTTTATATATATATATATATATATATAGTGTGTGTAATATAGCTGCGAGCAGCGATGGAGGGCCGAAGCCGGCGGTACCACCATCCCGGTGCCTTTAGGCACCGGGGTTGCGGTGCCACCGGCTTGGGCCGCGACGCTGCTCGCAGCTACTATTTTATTATTATTATCATTATTATACATTAAAGCCTTTAGGCTTTTTGGTAGGCAGTTTTGGAGAGGCTATAGCAATAGCAAGCTAGCTTTGAAAGCATAAGATCCCACCCTACTTTAAAAGTGTCTCCAAAGCCACAAGTCCTCCAAAACACATGAATGCATTCAGCAGGGAGCAAACAAAAGAGTCACAAGGCATGGTGTTAAACTTCATGTCTCAAAACACATAATAACATTACAATAATAATGAACAAATAGCAACTTAAAGAGCACGTAACCTGTACCGCCTGAATAATTTTAGCATTAAACGCGCTGATGAAGTTTGATGTTTGTTTTAATTTAATTCATTATTTAAGTTATCACAGCATTGAGGAACAACTTTAAGCAAAGTATAAGCAAAAAAATAATAAAAACAAGATTTAACACTCTTATTGCATATCATAAAATTGTTCATAGTTTGCTATAGACCTTATGTAGCCCCGCCCCTTTTGAGCGTTGCGCTCGTTTGTCTTTTGACTTCCGGTCTGTATTTTGACAGCGATCTTGCATAGGTATGAATGAACTGCTCGTAAAAAAAATCCCGGTCGACATTTGTTAAGACATCTGCTTTACAATGCTTATGATAAACATTACAATGCTCATGATAACTTTTGTTAACTCTACAATAAGTAAATACACTTCACCAGCTAATTACTCCTCGACAGCGATGCCATAGAAATATACAGAGCGACCGCAAAACGGAAGTTCAAAGACAATATTCTAAAGATGACGGCGCCCACGTTTCTCTGGTGCATAAGGTCATAGCAAAGGCATGCTGGCCTATTAAAATTGTGATTTAAAACAGACCTTATGGTTTTATAGTTCAGTGTTTTAAGACAGGCTTCACCCTGATAAACATGAAAAAGTGATTTGGCCCTTAGGAACACCTGAGAACAAAAAATAATCCATCTTCTGCAGAAGAGAAGCAGAGAAATGTGATATGGGTGTCTGAGGGCAAAGACAAAGCGCTAGAAGTTGGCTGAGCAATAATTTCTGGTGTCAGACATTGAAGGCAATAATAGGTGATTCAGTCTGAGTAATGAACTTATAGCACAGGTGTTGTCATCACCTGGAAGGAACATTGATTTAATTACATCAGCCATGGATGCCAAAAGAGTGTTTGCACGAGAAATGCTTTTAGTTCTCAAACAACATCTGTTTGGAAACAACAGTCAAAATGTATTATGTCTGCCGGCGTTAAACCAAAGTATTTTACAATGAACTCTTCAAAACACATGATGAAACCGTGCCAAGGAAATGAAGCAAAATAGTGTCTCATTTTGCATCCACTATGGAGTTTAGTTCCTACAACCAGCTGCATCTGTTGATGTATCTTCAAGTCACTTCATCTTGTCAGTTACATATAAAACCAGATGGAAACCACCCCGGGGACGTGGCCCTGCTAATTCAATTAGACAGGCCTCCGCCGTGGCCCCAGATATAGGCAGTCAGCGGACACCCTGAAAAATGGCAGATTCATCCCCACTGCCACCCTGAAGGCTTAGGGCCCATGATTGATCAGACATTGATTTGATTTGAAGTGAGAGTGAAGAGCACTTTCCTGGGCTCTAAGTAGAGGTCTGAACAAGATTTCCCTTGTCAAATCGTCTGCGTCTTGTGAAGTGACTTTGGCTGTGAACAATGGGGGCTTACAGTTGTGAAATTCAAGCACGATTCAAAACACATTGCTGTGAGTGAGTCAGAACAGAAGATTGTGACATTTTGAGAACTGTACAGCCTCCAATATCACTGGATGAGAATTATGTTAATTTTCAAGCCCATGATATCATGCGACCCAAACTGCATTTATGATGATGTGATCATATACTGTAAAAAATATGGCAATAATATGACGTACATGCCAACTTAAGGCCTGTTCACACCAAGGACAACTGTAAAAGAAAAAAAAAAAAAAACCTGCTGCCTTGATTTTTTAAGTACAATCAACTTGGATATTTAAGTCATTTCAGACGTAAATTATTAAACTCATGACTAAAAAAATTTGTTGAATCTTGTATAACTTTATCAAAATAAGTTTTGGTACTTTCAACTAATTTTATGATTTAAATTATTGATCATATAATTTTTTTTCATATATTTTTTTATACAGTGTCATTGTAATGATAAAAATAAAGATATAAATATAAAAAAATCATTATAAATTAAAAGAATAGCAGTCACAACAACTATAACAATAATGAGGAACGATGTCATTGTAATCACTTGAAAAACTTTTTTTTTCAGCCACCGAAAGATAAATACAGTGACAGCCAATAATAATCTATCCTGCTTTAAAAGGTCGTGCATTTAAAGCCGTTGACAGAACTGTGTGCTTATAATGAACAGAACGTTGTGTGTTGGTGTGAAATTGTTATAGTTATCTTTATAGTTATCATTCTTGGTGTGAATTAATGGGCCTTACTTGTAAACTAATCTAACTTTGTGATTACTCAAAACACTGTTAAGATGTAAAATTAAAACTGCTTAATTTAGTTATGACTGCATTCAAGGGGGTTCTAGCTTTAAATGACACTTTGTTAAATGTGAAAAAACAATGCTTATGTCAGAATTATATTGTGGCTATTCACAGCAATGCTCTAAGTTTTGCTGTCTGGATCCTGTCGTCAACTGGTTTTATCGGTGAAGACATCTTAGTATTAACAAGTCATAACAGGAAAAAAAGGGAAACTGTGGCGTGAAATACAATACAAAATAAACCAAGGGCCGTTTCTTACAAAAACCATTCTGGGAGTAAGATTCCCTGTCTGTCCACATTTTAGCCTGGGGTTCTCTGTTTACCTTTCTTAAAACACAAAGCCTCATGGGAATCTCCTTTCAGTTTCAGACTTTCAAACTTTAAATATACATTTAACTATAGGCAGTATTATCGGTTGAAACACTGAATAAAACTGTACACTGAATAAAAATGTCAACAGTATAAGAAAAGAAGTGTGTGTGTGTGTGTGTGTGTGTGTGTGTGTGCATGTGTGTCTCAATGAAAAGTACATTCTTTAAATACTTGTATCTGTGAGTACTTGGCATCAGAATTTGGAGTTCAGACAATAGAAGCCTATTTCATGTCAAGAGTTTCATAGCGTGGTCCATCATTATAGCAGCACATGAAATTGAGGAACAAAAACAAGTCATGTTAACAGGTGCTTGTTTTTCTCCCCTCTCTCTCTCTCTCTCTCTCTCTCTCTCTCCCACACACACAAAAACTACCATTTGTTTTCATATTGCTGCAGGCCATTGCACTAGTCTCATCTTTCAGGCTTCAAGGAATCAGACTTGGGAGTAGACAGAGTGTGCCGGTATGACTGTGCTGATTATGAGCGCTTTGTTTCTGTCTAGTGTTTCCGAAATATCTGCATGTCAGAGCACCGTATACATGCAGCAGCAGATAGTGTGAATGTTCTTGATGCATTATGGTGTTCATGTTGTGATACAATGTGTCCGTTACTTCACTCTTTACCCAAAAATGTCCACTCTATCTGTCTGAGATTAAAATTATATTATAAAGATTCTAAAAATATATTTCAAAGAGATAATTATTTTTAATATTTAGTTTTTTCTAAAAATGACCTATACCTTTAAGTGACCTTCAGTGGATGTGTCAACTTCTTATAGAAATATACAAAATCTTAGATTAAGTTAGAGGATATGATAGAGAACTGATGTTGAGCTTCCGCTTCACTCCATCTGGACTGACTACCTCAAATAGGACATGGGACTAATAACACAGCAGTAACCTAATAAATAATGAACATGAAATGCATTGTGGGTGCTCTGAACGCTCATTAGCAGCATATATGACTCTTCCGTTCACCCATTCATGAGGTCTTATGAGCTGTCATCTGGTGCACCGTCCCTCTTATCTGAGTCAAGTCAAGCAGAATTGAGCGGACTCATGTGTTTGATGTGCTCTTTCTCCTCTACTTAAGCCACTCCGGCCATATGGGTGGATTCAGAGCAGGGGACACTTGAAAGGGGGCAAAAGGAGTTGCTCCCCCTCTGACCCTTCTGTCACTCATGCTCTTCTGCTGAATGCACACAATGGCTCTGTTGACAGACAGGTATATCTGTAAATAAAACATATCTGCAAATAAATGTAGGTTACAACTGATTGTTTTGATTGTTTTGTTATGGAGTGGATTGTTAGCTAATTTCCCTCTGATAGAATAACAGACGAAGAGAAGCTGTACTTACGGTCTTTTTAAGTGAACAATTGCTTGGGAACGTTCTGGCTTACATGGAAAGGTTTTCTCAAATATTAAATAATATGATGCTTTGCCATGGGCCTCTAAACCAAATTCTCAATAGCCTAAACC
This sequence comes from Hybognathus amarus, assembly GCA_030378365.1. Taxonomy (NCBI): domain Eukaryota; kingdom Metazoa; phylum Chordata; class Actinopteri; order Cypriniformes; family Leuciscidae; genus Hybognathus; species Hybognathus amarus. The sequence continues at coordinate 467,892 of JAQIUQ010001106.1, read as the reverse complement.
AATATTTGTCGAATAAATCACTTTTTCTGTAAAACATTTAACAAGTTCAGTTAAAGCACTGATTTAATTTTATTATTTAATTTTATTTTTTTGTAAAACTCTAAACACATTCTCATTTACTAAAACACATTTCGCACTGTGGCGCACCTTTTCCCTTTGGCTGCAGAGATGACATTGTCTGAGATGTGGAGAAACTCCACCAACATGAAGACATGATGCTGAAGCAGAATGAATCTCTCTCACTGAACTTGATTTGCTTCAGTTGCACAACTTTTCTGAGTGTACTGTAACACGCTGTCCGTTTATAATTTCTTACTGTAACCTTTTTGGCTTTTGCAGTTGCGTCCCTGTATTTTCACAGTATGCAAGTGCTGAATATACAGACATTCAATACAATATTCACTACAATACTATACAATATTCATTACAATACTTACAGTACATACAATTTATGGTAAAATGTCATTACTATACTTTTTTATGTAATTGCTAAATTTATTTACTTTGTTACAAAATTCTTTTGCTCTGTAACTGCATGCTTTGTATGCTGTGTTCTCCATTTTTATTTTATTTTTTTATGCAGTGTCTAATAAATGATCTGTAGTGTTTATAATTTTAACTCTATGTGTGCATAATTGTTTTATTTAGCCAGAATTCTCAGAGGTTTTGATTTTTGGAAAATTTGGTTTTGTGTTTAAAGGGGTAGTTCCCCCAAAAAATGAAAATTCTGTCAGTTTTTACTCACCCTCATGTTGTTCTAACTCTAACAAATTAAGATATTTTTGATGAAATTCGAGAGCTGGGTCAGCTGGGTCACTCCTCCATAGGCTTCTTAAGGGACTGAAACTTGTTCCCCGAAAAGTTAAAGAAATTAAAGACATTGTTATGTGACTACAGTGGCTCAATCCTAAGTTTATCAGAGCGACGAAAATACTTTTTGTGTGCAAAAATAAATAAATAAATAAATAACGACTTTATTCAACTAATAATTTCCTTCCCCCAGCAACCCAAATCTGTGATCCGGAAGGTCATGACGTGCCTCTGAGTCTCAGCTGTATAATCGATGGCGATATGTCTATCTGTATATGTGTGGAAAATTACTATGTTTATCTAATTCTTAGCCATTGAGAATCATTCAACCTGTAAGCAATGACGTAGCTTAGATCAAATGGTATAACTGCTGTGATCTTTGTAACTGTAAGCAGGTCAGCCTACAAACTCCTACGAGAGTCTTGAAGCTGACTTCTGCTGATTGAAACTGCAAACTATTTTCAGTAAAACTTTTTTTATCATTCTGACTAAGGGTCTTCATTCTTCATGGTCTTTGACTGTATACCCCTTACAGTTTCATGTGTTTTAGCAATTTAAAAAAGCTGTTGAGTGGGATATTTAGTAGTGTTTCAGTTTCTGTTATGTTGGATTTTTAGGGGGTTTCTATTTAGGGGTTTTATGTTAAATTACTACAACTAAATAAAACTATATAGACAGTAAAAAAAAAACTAATAAAAATATTCTTGGTTAATACATAATACAGCTATATATGAGTAACCCACTTCAAGCCAAAATATCGTTGTTGTTGTTTTTTTTTTTTTTTTTTTTCAAAATAAGATATGAGTATGTTATTCCATTATGTCAGCAAAGTCAACAGTGATTACAAGGTGTTGTTACCTAGACGTCAGGGCTGTGTTTGGATGGCATTAGATGTCTTTTAAATGCAAAATTATATTATAGTTATAGTTATTTATGTTACCACTACTAAAAATGTTTTGTATTAGTTTTTATGACATGTATTACATGATAAATATAAGTTAAACGTATAATTTGGCATACTCAAACACTTAAAGTTAAGAGCAATTAGCGTATAGTAAAAAAAAACTGCAAGTTAACTTTGAATTTCTTAACTTAAAGAATGAAGTAACTGATTGCATCAGTTTATTTTGGGTTTATAGTGAAAACTGGGTGTTTTGCAATCTTATGAACCATGGTCAGTATTGCAAATTAAACCACAATTTAGTCGTTAGTGAAGGAAGGTAGAAACTTATCATGGAGAAACAGCAAACACCCTTCCCTTCAGACTCCATTTGATCCAGAAAAGACACTTATGTGGTTTGTTTTGGGCTGTGAGCCAATAATGAATATACATTTCAAGCAACACCCCAGGGGAAGTGTCACCATTTGAAATTTAATTTTACCCAACCTATTTTTTCCTTTTTCATTACCACTTCATTTTTGAAGTAAACTCAGTGTCAGGACGTGTGGGCAAAGAAAATGTGTCAGTGATTTTTTTTTTCTTATATGCAAACTGTAGTGTTTCCTGTTGTAAGTCAACACCAAAGACCAGGCAGGCACCCACTCAAAGCACATGGTTCAACATGTGACTGCCTGTTCAACATGGTTTCAGTCTCAAGTGAGAGTCAACATTTGTCATTACACATCATTTATCTGAAAAGTAGTGTTTGATATCGACACCAGAACTTTATGAAGAAACATCTCTAAGCCTGTCTAACCAATTCTCCAGTAAATAAATGGCCCTCTCCTCTAATTTCGAAGTACAAAGTCATGACCTAATGCTATAAGAGGAAGAGCTTTCAGAAAGTGAATAAGTCTGCCCACACCCAAGTAGGAAGCGCAAAAAGGTGCCTTTCTTAGATAAGGCAAACCTTTGTCCTTATAGAAATGTCCATTGTTCAATTATAAAACTTTCCTTACACAGTCTTTAAAACTACATTAAGACATTTCCTAAATATTTCAATGATATGCCTTAGGCTGAGAACTGGCAAAGTGCATCTGAATCTCCAAAGTATCAATGTATTCAGTGTCATGGATGCAAAATAACTGTTTTTCCCACTCCCCAACACAGTCACACTCCTAAATTTGAGAAATATTTTGATATATGAGTAACACTATCATTTTGTCATGAAAGAAGAAAAATATTCTGGACTGGAACATGATAGGCAAATCGTATATCATGCCGTTCCACTGGTTATGTTTAGGAGAGGTGGGTGAAAAATATGCAGAACACAACCAAAAAGATGTTGGAACGAATTAGGCAACACCCATTCAACATGTAGATTCTGCATATACCATTCCCAAATATCCCAAGGCAGAAACAAAAAGTACCATAGAAATCATATGCTACTGATGCATGTTTTCCAGCTCACAACAAGCCCTTTAGCTATTTTATTACGGATCTAAATAATGTGCCAGCTGAGTACAGAAATTAATCTTGAACCTAAAGTTGATCTTACACAGAGTTTCTAGCCACCAATTTAGCTAATTCAAATGTATCTAATTAAAATGTAGCTAGCACTTTATTTTTCCCTTGAAACAACTAAAGAGGATCATTATTACTTTTTTTCCTGCAAATGAATCATTTCATACTGCAATCTTGTGATATTTACTTGATAAATCTGTATGTAAGAGTACATTTGACTTTTAAATGTTATAAAAAAACAAACAGGATGACAAAATGCAAATCAACCTACCTACTTAGGGTTTTCTATGTCAGATCAAAGCAGAATATAAATACATAGAAAACAACAGTCTCCACACAAACAGCTGGGTTGTAATTACTGGAAACCCCCTAGCTGAAAATTTCACGATTAATTATGTATCACTGCATATTCTCCAAAAAGCCCTATCTTATGAACCAGAGCTGATCCTTCAGCCCTCATATTATTATGTATGGGATCATTTGCAAGTGTGCCATGAATGAGTTGTGGCTGCAAAACAAGCATTGTTTACTCTCTGGAGGCTTTACACATTTCACTCTTTATCTCTGCTGCATTCTTTTACCTTATTTCCATGCTCATTCCCTGCTCCTTAGCTCCCTTGCCACTCTTCACACTTTATATTTGAATTCTAAACAGCGCACGGATCCTTTGTATTCACGGTACAGACGGTGTATACAAACAGATTGTGTTTAGTGCTCTCAGGACAGGGTATCTTATATTTCACAGGGGGATTCTAGCTCTGGTTTAGTGAAACACATCCTCCTGACCTGACCCTAGCTCATATAATTGAAAGAAAACAAAACATGGAGGCATTGCCAAGTTAATAATTCAGCCTGAAACGACCTGTCAAAACCTGTTTTAACTTCGCAGCTGGAGCTGGAAATGCTTACATTTCACATTTCTCTCATTTAACAGAAAATTATCACATACATGTTACATTTATTTCAATAATTTGCTGGATTATTGACCTGAATTTATACCATCTAATACACATTTAAATAAGATTATTGATCTAACTATATATATATATATATATATATATATATATGTGTGTGTGTGTGTGTGTGTGTGTGTGTGTGTGTGTGTGTGTGTGTGTGTGTGTGTGTGTGTGTGTGTGTGTGTGTGTGTGTGTGTGTGTGTGTGTGTGTGTGTGTGTGTGTGTGTGTGTGTGTGTGTGTGTGTGTGTGTGTGTGTGTGTGTGTGTGTGTGTGTGTGTGTGTGTGTGTGTGTGTGTGTGTGTGTGTGTGTGTGTGTGTGTGTGTGTGAAGTTCAGATGCAAAAGCCTCTAAATGCCATTTGAAATTTTCTTCTAAAATGACCACTTTTTATCAATCTTGTATATTTAAGTTCAGTAATTTCACTTTAAATGACAATTAATAGGTAATCTTCATTGCCATTTAAGTGAAATTACTGAATTTAAATATGAAAAGCTTGATAAAATGGTCATATGATTTAGAAAGAAAATTTCAAATGGCACTTAGAGGCTTTTGCATCTAAACTCTTCATATATATATATATATAAATATATATATATATATATATATACACACATATATATATATATATATATATATATATATATATATATATATATATATATATATATATATATATATATATATATAATATATATATATATATATATATATATATATATATATATATATATATATATATATATATATATATATATATATATATATATATATATAGGGTACTAACCTACAGTAGTTAGTACCTACAGTAGAATTACTGTGCAGGCTTTGCATTTCTGATCACTTAAATAAGAATAGAGAGAAAAAAAAACTAGGCATATCTTTGCTGAAAGATTTATATCATCAGCAAAAAGAAAGCTTTAGGCCTTTAAGTGTCTGAACTGTAAGGTACATGATCAAGCGTTTATTGTTATTGGACAAAGTTACATGATCCTTAGAGAAAAAGTGCATCGAAATTCTCTCATGTCATCATCTGTCAGCGAACAACTTTTACATCTACTGTATTTTTCCTGAGTCACCTTCATTCCATATCCATTTCTCACCAGAGGCCCTGCTGTTGATGTTTCACAACACAATGGATGGAGGAATGCCATCTGGTACTGTCCACAGGGCTCTAACTCAAAGATCTGACCTAATGAGAGGACAGACATAACAACAAACACAGAAGAAACCTAAGTTGACTGCATGGATGGCAAAGATGTTAGGCCAACTCAAAAATGAAACGAATAAATCACTAAAATAAGAGTCTCATGTTTCAAAGAAATGCTGATTCTGTCTGGCTCATATTTAAGTAGAGTCACAGAGAGTTTGGATCTGTCATTAAATGTTAGTCCAGGCATATGATGGAGGTGACTGTGTGACCTTCTTCTTTCATCACTCATGGTTCCTTCAACAATCACAGTTCTACACGAAACAAATTGCAAAGTGGACCAGAGGAGACCTGCCATATAGTAAATCACACTACAAAGCCTAAAGACCTTCACACTGCTCACCCAAGTAACACGATGTGATCATAAACAAAATGGCTGGGACGTCTGGGAGGGAATTTTAGGTGGTGGGAAAGTTCACTTGACACATCTGATTAAATGAATATGTAAGGACTAATGTAGAGTCAGATGGTCATAAGCAAAATAAACCCTGACAGGGCTTTTCAGGACCTCCGAACACAAAACAGAGTGGATTGTATTGGCCTTGAGGGAATCACTTTGCGATAACGACCTGCTGACTGAACATTATCCGCCTTGTCACACAGCTACTTAGCAAGTAAATAAATAAACTGTCATAAACATTTAATTTTGATTTAAAATAATAATAATAATTCATTTAAAATAATATAGTAAACCTTCATTGTACTCATTAAAATGATCTATCTATCTATCTATCTATCTATCTATCTATCTATCTATCTATCTATCTATCTATCTATCTATCTATCTATCTATCTATCTATCTATCTATCTATCTATCTATCATCTATCTATCTATCTATCTATCTATCTATCTATCTATCTATCTATCTATCTATCTATCTATCTATCTATCTATCTATCTATCTATCTATCTATCTATCTATCTATCTATCTATCATGACCTTGTGCATTCATTTTCATATTCACATTTCACTTTTGTTTTGATAAAACTCTTCTCTGCCAGACATGAGTTAAACATATTAACTTTATGTCAATAATAATAATTAAAGGTGCTAAATATAACTTTTCTTCTAAAATGAACCCTTTTTTAATTGGCTGTGTGTGAAGGTACATTGTAATAACACATTACAATGATCCACTTGTCGGGTTTTGCCATTACCTCTGAAGGCCAGTATTCCTATTTCTATGCAAAATCCATCGGAATGTGACGTGCATGCGTACTCCCAAGCCTCTCTCCTTTTACAATATACAGTCTCTGCGACGGCTAGCATCATGGTACTGCAGTTACTGTTACGTAAAACAGTTATCATGGTAATGCAGCGACATGGAGTCAGATAACACACGACATCTGATAACACCCAAAAAACGACCTGCCTCCAGCACAACACACACTCCAGCACAAACTTCATATAAATATATATATAAAAAAAAATTATCTGCTGAAGCTTGTCAGGCCAAACGTGAATCGGATCAACACCAATCAACATTGGCAGAGCGTTTGCATTATGGAAAGACCTCCGCTATTTTTATTGTGATCAAATACAAGTTTTCAGATAAGCTGAAATAACATATATGAGACATGAAATGAATACAAAAGACTGTTCCAGAATATCAAAAAGTAGATGCTTTAGGATGTAACTTTTTATTCTATTTTATGTACTAGATACTGTCTATCGTCACTCATCCCACTATTATCATATTGTTTTTAATACACATTTCCAGACACATTCACTATGTTATACATTCACCATATTATACATTCACCTGTGTTGACATTGCTGTTTTTGAAAGACACACAAATAGTTAGTGAAAAACCTTATGCTTGATAGCACCACAAATGTAATGTTATCATGGTATGAGCATGGAGCATTAGTTCAACGTCAATCTGAAAAAAGTAGCCTAAACGTTGCAGTGGGAGTTTACATGAGTTTCCAGCATGTTGTGTGATGCTTTCCCCGGTGTGTTGAACGTTTGGCCGGCGCGTACCAAGAGCATAAGTGCTCTTGTAAAAATTGGGTGCAATCTGAAACATCACTCGATAGAGGCCACTAAAAATACATATAGCACCTTTAAGAGGCTTTGGCACATTTTTTGAAACTCTAAACTGTAAGTGCAATTGTCACAACTGTTTGCTTTTTATTTGACTAACTGCTTTCTACAAGAATGTCAGATTCATACAGTAGGTAAAAAGTGACAGGTAAAAGTCAATACTGTAGTACACAAAAAAAATTACATTTGTATTTATAATGTAGTACATTTATTTTTTGTAGAAATCTGACATGCAAACTTAAAATTCTCAGTTGCTCATTCGTTTTTACACACTCTATCATGTCTTTCTCTATCACAGTATCTTCTTACATATCTGCCTATTGTTCTTCCATGACAACATTTCTACAAAAATAAATGTACTGTAAATACAAATGTATTAGCACTGATGTAGCTGATGCTGTTCAGAGTTGTGATGTTCCTGTTCCTCCACACACATTTTAGCAATTTAGCAAACCCGTGTCATACATATTTATGAATAATAACATGTCTGACAGATTTTGATCACTGAATGGTTCATTTTGCATTTGATGGCTTACAGAATGTTTAAAAGTTGTGAAGAGTTTGATAATTTCACTGAGAATCAACTTATCAGTTTTTTTTGCAGTCATTGTGCAAATTGTAGAAAATTGTACATAGGCTACTACTGATTAAGCACACAAGCCAAAATTCATGCAATTTGCTTAAATTAATAAGTAATCCAATTCTGATGAACAAAAAAGTAATTGGTCAGAGATCTGAACTGATTCGTTTTGAGAGAGAGAGAAAAAACATTAATTTGAGAATTGAGCCAAACCGATTGAGGAGAAACTGCAATTGGGCACTGCTTCGCTACTTGGATGAAGGATGTTTTTTTTTACTTGAATGAGAGAGCTGCCCTGCCCTGCTGAGCTCCGCCGACGTCATGACCCCGCCTTGTGAAATACTAAGAGGCGTGTCAGACTTTACGGAGGACTATTTAAAAGCTGCTGCAGGAGGTCCGTTGACTGAAGTGTGTGTGGAGAGACTTTTGCGCGTTTTTCATTTAGGTGCTCACCAGTTTTAACGACATGGACTTTTACGATGTAAGTTGTTTAAGACCAATGTAAAACGCTATGTAGTCTGATATTTGATTAAATACTTAATAATAAAGCTTGATCTGTTGTTTATGTTTATCATGTCTGGTTACATTTTGCTTGTCACGTTTTACTATTCAGATTTTGTGTGGTTTTAAAACATTTTAAAGCAACTTTTGTTGTATTTTTAAGTTTATAAAATAGATCCGTTTTTTATAGCCTATTTCCATTGCTACTTTTAATGTCAACAGCATGTTGCATATGTGAAATTAATCAATATACTGTTTTTTTTTTCTGCAGCACATCATTTTAGACAACAGCACAGACTCCAGGGTCTGGGGATTTTGATGATTATGAACTTTGTGACCTTGCGTACAACAATGACTTCCCCAAAGATCTTCCTCCCTACTGTATATGGGATTATATTTGTCTTGGGAATCATTGGCAATGGACTCGTGGTGCTTGTGATGGGCTTCCAGAAGAAGTCAAAGAACATGACGGACAAGTACAGATTGCACCTCTCCATCGCGACCTCCTGTTTGTCCTCACGCTGCCCTTTTGGGCTGTGGATGCGGCCAGCGGGTGGCATTTCGGAAGGTTTCTGTGCGTCACAGTCAACATGATCTACACTCTGAATTTGTACAGCAGCGTGCTGATCCTGGCCTTCATCAGTCTGGATAGATATCTGGCAGTTGTCCGTGCCACAAACAGCCAGTCCGTCAGGAAGCTCCTTGCGGAAAGGGTGATCTACCTTGGAGTTTGGCTCTCGGCGACCCTGCTCACCGTGCCCGATCTGGTCTTCGCCACAGTCCACAATACGGGCATGAATACGATCTGCCAGCTCACCTACCCGCAGCAGGGGAACATGGTGTGGAAGGCTTATTTCCGCTTCCAGCACATCATCTTTGGCTTTCTGCTGCCTGGTCTGATCATTCTAACCTGTTACTGTATCATCATCTCGAAACTGTCCAAGAACTCCAAGGGTCAGGCCCTGAAGAGGAAGGCGCTGAAGACGACCGTCATCCTCATCCTTTGCTTCTTCATCTGCTGGTTGCCTTACTGTGCCGGGATCCTGGTGGACACTCTGATGTCTCTGAACGTCATATCTCACAGCTGTTTCCTGGAACAGGGTCTGGAGAAATGGATCTTCTTTACGGAGGCACTGGCGTACTTCCACTGCTGTCTCAACCCCATCCTTTATGCTTTCCTGGGAGTCAGGTTCAGTAAATCTGCCCGTAACGCTCTGAGCATCAGCAGTAGATCGAGTCACAAGATGTTGACCAAGAAAAGAGGCCCTATATCATCAGTATCTACCGAGTCCGAGTCATCCAGTGTGCTGTCCAGTTAATGGACACTTTTGTACATAAAACTTTCTGACATGGATGACTAAGCTTTCTTTTTTTCTTTTTGAAAAAAGGACTTTACTACACTTTTTGTACATTGTAAACTTTGTGTTGATAATTGTTATTTTGTACGACTTTATTTTCTGGTGTTTTTTATTCAGCTACTTAAATTAATGTTTTTTTTACTTACTTAAATGTTAGTACTTTTTACTTGCAGGGCCTAAAGGCAGAGCCTTGACAAAGTCTGTATGCTTGCAAAAGATCTTATCAGGAAATATTGCAGTCTTTGTCTGATTCGGAATGCGTAGTGTAAATTATTTGTACATAGTTCATTGTTTGCCTGTGTGTGTGTGTGCTGTGCACTTAGCTTTCCTATTTCCCCATAAGCTTTCTGATATTTATTAAAATGGTAGCTCACACTGTAAAAAATGTTAAAGGTGTTGTAGAGTTGTAATTTAATCATGTCTCAATTGTTGACTTCTATTTCATAATAAAACATAAAAATCACCACTTATAATGAGGTCTGACATAGTGTTGTCTTGCATCTCTCAAGTGACACAAACACACACCTCCACCCCCAATCTCTCTGTGGGGTGGGGTTGAGCTGAAGGTCTGTCAAGTTACCAAAACAAAAGCTCCACCTGATCTCCTGCTGAACAGAATGGCTGAGGAGAGGGTCTGTAATTTTAAGAACATCTGTGTTCTTTAGCGTTTTAAGCAACTGCTGATACAAGACACCCATCAACCTACAAAGGGACAGAATTGGCTTTCCCTTGGGATTTCTTGTTGTATCAGATAACAAGCAAAATAAGTTAATGAGGTAGTTTGAAGATGTAAAGAGTGAAATTATAAAATCTTCGGAATGCACATTTTACATTTTTTTTTTTTGCTTAGAAATAATTATATTTTGAATCTCACAAAACTTTTCAAAAAAATGTCCCACAAATCAAAAGGTACAATATTTTTTTTTATATGAGGTTCAAGGCAGTAACATTTATTTTATCCTCCACTTCTTATTATTGTAACATATCATGTCCCAGCTTTATTATATACATTACTGGTATTTTTTATTGTGATGCAGTAATTTTTGCTAAAAAAAGTTGGTATTTAAATCAGCATAAATTCATGTATACCTAATATATATTTAATGAGAATGCATAAGGATTTTTTTATTGAATGAATGGGGTGCTTTGTCATGAAAATTATGTCACAATGCAAATATCTTAAAAGCTACTTTTTAATATGCTTAAAAGGAAAGAAAAATTCCAATTCCTAAACGATAATAAAAAATAAAACTTTTGATGGGAACTTTCTTCTTATTCACCATATTACTGAACCAGGCACTTTTGACCTCTGTTTGCAATGCAAAGATATCAGTCATCAAGTTGTGGTCTATTGCTTGATGAATAACAATTAGGTTACAGTAGCAAGTTAGCAGCCCTGAAGTACCAATTCACCATTCATGCAGAACATATTCTCACAAGGTTTGTATTATAATGACCAAACTCATGTTTAATACAGCAGGTTAAATTACCATTTCTAAAGACTCCAATGAGGTGTAAAGTACCCTGCATCAAGTCTTTAAGGTTTATGGTTATTTTTCTCTGTCTGCTCTCACAGTAAGAGGTCGGTAAAAATAGAGAATTGGGTGCTGCATTTTGTTCATTTGGAAATGTCCTGGAATGGTTCTGTCATTAGCATGAGAGCTGTTCTCAAAAGCCACGGCACACCATTAACACTCCATTGAGCTCAGCTGGACCATCTCTCCCATCTCTAAACCGCCATTTGAAAGAGACCAACCAAAAGGAGCTTCTGGAAATCTGCTGGGAAAACCCATTATCAAACCCCACTTAACTCAGAGTCAGTGAAACCTCAGTCAAGCACATCACAGGTCAAAAACAGATGTTAAGTTCATTCAAACACCCAAAACACACAGAGTCTGTTAAAATTATTCTTTCAAAAGAAATAATTATGAAGAAATAACTTTTTTCTTATTTTATTTTGTTATAATACAACTAAATACAACCAACAGAATTGGTTGTCTAACTCAGGAGAAAGGGTGTCTTGATGTTTCTGATTGTCTGATAAACACACACAGGTTTGCATTTTTTGGAGGACTTACAATGTTTTTTTATACTGTACAAATAGGCTATTCTATCTAACCTTAACCTTAATACCAATCACCAAACACTTTCTGCACTTTTACATTTTCAAAATACTTAATTTAGTATGATTCATAAGCTTATTTCCTCAAGGGGACCAAAAAAAAAAAAAAAAAAAAAAAAAAAAAAACAAAGAGAGAGAGAGAGGACATTTGGTCCCCATAACATTGGGAATATGCTCACGCACACACACAGGTTTACATGTTTTTGGGGACTTCCAATATGTTTTGTATACTGTACAAAAATTACATCCCCTTATTTACACTAACCATATAAATATTATATCCCCTTACAACACTTTCTGCACTTTTACTTTTTCAAAACATTTAGTATGATTTGATTTCCTCACGGAGACCAAAAAAGAGAGAACACATTTGGTTCCCATAACGTAGTTGTGTATACATGTTTAAATAAACTTTTTAAGCGTATTAGTTGGATTATTGCTTGATTTGTGTTACTTCATCCAAGTACACTCACACAAACACACACGCATTTTATTTGGACGAACTTAGGAGCTCTAAAGAGGACACATTTCAAAGAGATCACGCGCGGTTAAAACCTGTAACCTGTAACTAGGAACCTTTTATGTGGAGACGTGTGCTACACTGGATTAGCAGGGACGCTGTGAATGTGTAACAGCAAAACACTCCCACCCCTTTTCCACATGTCCTGCGTTCCCAGTGGCTGTCATTGCACATCAACACAGCTGAACTTTTAAATATTCAGCGCTTTTGTTTCACTACATCCGACCACAGCTGAACCATGACTAAAGAAAATGTACAAGGGTGAGAATTCAATCTCAATGTTATCGTCGGATGTTTAGTATTTGCGGTCATTGCATTTAACGTTATTAGCTTGCCTTGCTACTAGCTCAGTCTAATAGAGTTGCAGCTGATTGCATCAGCAGTTTAGAGATCTTTAACCATGACAGCTGAATAGTCTCTTTAAGGGATCACAATTGAAGTTAGGCAAGATAATAGAAATTCTAGATAATCTTTTTTTTGCAACAGTGATGACTTTTAGCTGTGAAATATCTAGTGTAGTTGGAGATGTATAGAAGAATAACACTATTCTGCAGTCTTCAGTGTCTGCAGAAATCATTCTAATATACTGATTTGTTGCTCAAGAGACATTATTGCAGAAAAGTGTGAAAGGAATTGATTAAAAAGTTTTGGAACCCAGCATGACCTGTTACTTTTTAGAAAACAAAGTGAAAGTCACATTTTAATTACAAAGTGAAAGTAAGAGCTGCAGTTTTAACCGCAGAAATGTAATTGAAAATGGCAAATGCATTGATCATTTAATTCTAATTATTAGAAATTAAATTGTATGTAATTATAGATTATTTCTATAATAATGCTATGCTTTTCCAAAAGCAGTGTTACCTGAACATACTGTTTATGGTTTAATATATAAACCGTAATTTGATTATTCATATGATCACAGTTGCTGTCTGGAGTGGTGTGGACGGCATCGGAAAGCTCCACCCTTATTTTTATATCCCATCTCTGCCCCGGGCCTTGTGTTTCTGTGTAAATACATAACCCCAAATCTGGCACAGGCCTTTAATTACCGGCAGCCTTCTCATTCTCTTCTATCTGCCCCAGTGCTTCCAATTTCCTGTGAGCAGAAATTGCAGTGATGCTTTGATGGGCCGTCCATCCGTGAATTCCCTTTAAAACTGGTCATACCTTCACTGTGGCCCTTTACGTTTTCGCTGCGTTACATGCTAATGCATAATATTTGAGGGGGAGTGGGGTTGTTGATTGCCCACTTTGGCACGGTTAAGGTTGCAGCAGGATCATTGTTGCCTTGTTTGCAGCGGTAGTGCTTGGGAAGACATTCACAGATCCGTTTTGTTTAAGCTTCTGCAGCACTGTGTGTGCACAGGCACTTGATCATGTGTTGCCTGAGGGCTGCCATATGGTCGCCTGCCCAAATTCTGCTGTTTTGGGGGGTGCTTTGTAGATCAGAGTTGGATAAAGAGCAAGACTATGCACTGGATTCATAGTTTCTTTGTTTTGTTCTGTTGTTTGGTGCAATTAGTGTAATAAAAAATGTCTGGAGGTGGAGGATGGGCTTGTCCTGCTCATGTTGTTGACCACCTGTTACTCTTGTGGTTTCAGATTAAATGGTGGCATTCATTGCAATGCCAAATTTAACTTCCATTGAGAGAGAACTGAATTTAAATTTAGCAAATGAATGATTTGTAACAGGGGCAGATTTGAAGTGGTTGGTAACCATGTGTTATATGCAGAGAGTTTAAAATGGTAATAGAGATCACAAGGGCATGTCATTTCCATTAGCCTATGCCCTGTGATCAGTTTACGTATTGTTGGGGTTTCAGTGTAATTGTGTTTGTTTTAAATGACTGTTGTACTTCTTGGTAATCCATCTCTGCCATATTAACTAATGATGGATGGATGGAAGTCTTGGTAAATGTTGGACTCAATTGGTTAATGGACTCTGGTCAGCCAAGTGTCTGAACTAACCTAATGATGAGCCAGGGACTCTTGTTTTAATGTCAATAAGGAAAGTATTTTAAGGGTAATTGATTTAAGTTTTAGGCTAGTATCTAAATAAGTGCTTTTTAAACAAGCTTGTTTCTTTCCATATCATTTTGAGGAAATAAGCTAGTGTCTGTTTTTTTTTTTTTGCGCCAATGCTCAATACATGTAATAATAGTGAGTGAAAAATGCCCAGAAAAGTCAAGATGTTTTTTTTGTGTATCAAATACAGTCATGGTAAAAATGATGGCACCCCTGGTAAATATGATAAAACCTGGCGGTAAAAAATAAATCTGCATTGTTTATCCTTTTGACCTTCCATTTGCAAAATTTGCAAAATTCTAACTTTTCATTGATGTAAAAGAATTAAAAGTGGGGTGGAAATCACCTTATGAAATAAATGTTTTTCTCAAACACGTTGGCCACAATTATTGGCACCTTGAGAATATTTTACGAGTAAAATATCTCTGAAGGATATTCTCATTAATATTTACCTTTTTTTTAGCACATCAGGGTGACTAGGAACATGAAATTATCCAGTCATGACTTCTTGTTTCACAGGAGTTCAAATATGAGGAAACACATATGCCAAGTTCCTTTAATCATCCATCACAATAAAAACCAAAGAATATAGTTATGATGGGCATCGAAGATTGTTGACCATCTCAAAATAGAAAGTGGCTGTAAGAAAATAGCTAAAGAAGTGAAAATCTCTATTTTGACCATCAGGGCAATAATTAAGAAATTATAATCAGCTAAAGATGTTAGGAATCTGCCAGGAAGAGGATGTGTGTCTATATTTTCTTAATGGGACGGTGAGGATGAAAGTTTGAGTAGCCGAAGACAAGGATCACAGATGGAGAATTGCAGAGATCAGTTGAGTCTTGGGGTCAGAAAGCAAAAAAAAAAAAAAAAACAACAACAAAAACTTACATCACTACATGTTGTTTGGGAGGGTTTCAAGAAAAAAATCCCCTCTCGCTCATCCAAAAATAAACTCCAGCAAATTCAGGTGTCAGATATGACTGGATCTTCTAACAGGAAAGGCTTCTGTGGTCAGATACAACTTAAAAAAGAGCTTTTTGACAGCAAACACACTAGATGGGTTTGGTACACACAAGCATAAAAAGTAACCCATGTGTACAATTTAATATAGGCTACCATTGGATTGTTAATGTTTGGGGCCTTTACAGATAAAAAAATCAAAACCTGACGGCTTCTGCTAAGAAATCGTATAATGGGCCGTGGTTGGATCTTCCATCAGGACAACGATCCAAAACAAACATCAAAATCAACACAAATATTAGTTACAGAGCACAAAATGAAGCTTCTGCCATGGTCGTCCCAGACCCTGACCTGATGAGTGGGCTGAGCTGAAGAGATGAAGCACCAATATGGATCTGGGAATCTGAAGGATCTGGAGAGATTCTGTATGGAGGAATGGTCTCTGATTGCTTGTCAGCTGTTCTCCAAACGTATCAGGCATTATAGGAAAAGACTCAGAGCTGGTATCCTGTCAAATGGAGATTACAAAAAGTATCCCATCCACTTTCAATTCTTTTGCTTCAATGAAAGGTTAGAATTTTGCCAATTTTTTGAATGAAAGTTCAAAAGGACAAACAATGCAGATTTATTTTTTACAGCCAGTTTGATCATATTTACCAGGGGTGCCATCAATTTATGGCATATTCTCTGTATATTCTGTATAGACTGTATATTCTCAATTTTCTCACATTTTGTCAGCAGAAGATTGGGGTCTGGTTTTGAAAGTTTCTTAGTCACACCAAGGCTGCATTTATTTAATTCAAAACACAGTAAAAGAGTCATTTTTTGAAATGTAATTACAATTTGTCATCTATTCTATTGTAATATATTTCAAAATGTAATTTATTCCTGTGATGGCAATGCTAAATTTTCAGCATCATTACTCTTAAGTGTCACATCCTTCAGAAACCATTCTAATAAGCTGATGTGCTGCTCAACAAACATTTCTTATTATTATCAATGTTGAAAACTAGTGTTGCTGATGATTAATTTTTTGGAAACCATGATGTTTTTTCAGAAAACATTTATTTTAAATAGAATTGTTTTATACTTATAAATGCCTTACTGTTGCGTCTAATTAAATGCATCCTTGCTGAATAAAAGTGTTAGTTTCTTTAAAAAAATGTACATGTGAATGAAATACCTGACAGTATTAAAATGAATTACCACATATTACCATGTTTTTTGGGCATGCGAGTGTCATATATTATATATCTCAGTCTGTTACTACAGTATGGGACAGTCATATCGCGTGACTGATATTACAGTAGACAGACATCACACTTCCTGTACTGCTATAACTGGACTACCTAGACCACAGGAGCACAAGCAAACATCACTGATGAAAGCTCAATTTAGCGTCTGTTGTTTTTTTTTTGGCCATGCTGCAACAATAGATGAAAGAAAGACACAGCAACTTAAAAAGCCAGTGGGGCACTGTTGGTTGGAATGCTTTCCCCCTCATCTATTAGAAAAGCTTCCCGGAAGGAAGCTAAAAGAAGGTAGATGGAAGTTTGACAGAGCTGTTTTTTGTTGTCTTCCTGTTTTAGAGCTGGTGAGGAGGAGCAGCAGCAGGCCCAGTCCAAGAAGGGCCTGAAGAAACAGCAGAAGGAAGCAGAGAAAGCAGCGAAGAAGGCCGAAAAACAGGCCAAGCTGGTGAGGCCACAAACCCTGCAGTTTTCTGGGCTTCTATTGTTCTGCAAATTCCTGTTCTGACAAATCTGTTTATATACTCAAACATTCCTATGATCCGTTTCTGAATCCAGAAAATGTTTCCCCAATATTTTAAACATTCAAATCAACCATCTGCTTTATTTTGTTTGCTGAATGTGTTATTTTACTTGAAGTGAATGAAATTGAGGCTGTAAGGTATACAAGTACAGTCAGTTCAATAATGTACTTGGTTTAAAAAAAAATATTTTTTTAAAATTTATTTATTAAAGAATTAAATAAGAAACTGTTGTTTACAGAGGGATTGTAGTAAAACAAGTATGTAAATAAAATTTAAAACAGTGCAAAGCATCCAAAAATACCGGTGTTCAAATATTGTAATATTAAAGTCCTTACTAAACAGTTTTTTTGTGCCATTTGTGGAATGTTTTGATGATCTATCATTAAATGAATGTATTGTTTGGAATAATTTACACAGAATCCACTACTGCAAAACTTTAATTTAATTTTAGAACTCAGCATATGTTTTATCTTGATGTTAGCCCTTACTGAGGATCGTCTGTTTTCCATTTACTGTTGAAGTTTTATTGAAATCAGTTCCTCTGTTTGAATCAGGCCGCAGAGCAGCATGATGCTGATGAGGATGTAAGTACTCTTCACTTATTCCGAATATCACATTTCTCATGTTAAAGACATAGTTCAAATAAATAAATACATCCATTATATATATACATATATATATATATATATATATATATATATATATATATATATATATATATATATATATATATATATATATATATAAATAATAAAATGGCCTTGATAAAAATGGCCATTTTAGAAGAAAATTTCAAATGGCATTTAGAGGCTTTTGCATCTGAATCTTCATATATATATATATATATATATATATATATATATATATATATATATATATATATATATATATATATATATATATATATATATATAATTAAATGGGAACTAGACTTTTTTATGCACCATAAAAGTGGTCCATATGAGTAATTTCTGAAAACATCAGCGCTTTGTTTTAGGAACATATATGCAATTACTACTCACTGAATAGTTTCATTTGTTTCAATCTGTTGATCCAGTTCACAAAATCAGTCTGAAAGATTTGTTCATGAATTGATGAACCATGATCAACTAATTTTGGCCTGTTAGACTTGTGATAGAGAGTGCTCATATGGACTTCTTTTATGATACTTTTGTAATATTTTTGCATCTTTCCTGAAACTGAATGCTTCAGTACCCATTCAAACGTTCTCTAATGGTGTTATAAGGAAGAAAGTAAGTCACATGGATGGATTAATGACATGAAGTTGAATAAATGATGACAGAATTAAACAAAAATCTCTGAACTGTCCCTTAAAATTCATTACCATCCCTGTCTCCTTTTCTTTCAGGACTTTGCCAAAGATCGCTATGGGATCTCTCCTATGGTCCAATCCCAGCAGAAACTGGGTCAGTGTCCTTCTCAGTTTTGTGGAGATTTAGAAGGGCATCTCGGTCCCACAGGATGGTTTTTTCCTGTGCAAAATCAGCCACTGAATGATAATTAGGAATGTCGAGATGATATAAAGCTTTCGGGATCTCCCTGACGTCCCCTTTAGCTCTCCCTGATGTGACTCCCCTCGCTGTCGCACATTATAGTCTTGAATAACAGAATGAGATAAATCTCGGATGAAGAGTTAGGTTGACATCACTCCCAACTGTCCGGCTTCGAGTTTGTAAGCTCTGCTGCCACAGAACAAAGTCGTCTCCCACCAGCATTGAGATGAGACGAAGCTTTCATGTGGGTGGATTCTGGATCAGCCAAACGCCTTGAGCACTTTCACTGGGGCTAATTGGGAACGCCCTGTCTCCGCCGCCTCATGATGAAGTCAAAATGTGAGTCAGTGGAGGCAGGGTGACACAGGGTTTGTCAAAACGGAGTAGAATTCACGTGATGGTCACCTTTCAGACTGGGGCTTGTTATGTTTCATATTTATTAGCCCTCCTCCCGGTGGCTTTGTAATCCGAGTGAATGTCTTTGTGGAGCTCTGTGTACAAGGGGGGAGGCCTGTTCGTCTTTGATGTCTTTTTTCTGAGACTGTCTTTCTCTCTCTCTCCTGGATGGAGGCAGACAGGGCGTTGGTGCGTGTCCAGGACCTGACACCCGAGAAGGCAGAGCAGCAGATCTGGGTGCGTGCCAGAATTCACACCAGCAGAGCTAAAGGTAAGAGCTCCTCCTCGCTGTTACACAAGCTCATTTGTGGCTGGAGGTGTTGCTCAATTCATTTCAACACGTGGAAGCTGCTCTTACTAAAGCTTAAGGGTTTCATATTTGACATTACTGACATATTATTGCAATTTATAAACACTTAAAGTCATTATCATAATGAAAGGTACAGAAAATGGGGTTGTATCATCTCAAACCATTGAATATTAAGAACGATTTGGAACGGCATCCTGCCATACTAGTATGCATGCTGTTAGAGTACTCATCTTTTATACTGGGAAGGTTCAAAAGTCATATAATACTACCCTGATGATTTGTGGTGCAGTCACATTTGCTTACACAGCAAAATTATGTAATGTGAAAAAAAGTAACAGGAATCCACCCAAGTATGGAATTTCAGACGAGGCAAGTCATTTCTTCATGCGGATTTTGCATTGGATTAAAAAAAAAGAATTAAATTAAATTTAAACTGGCAAGTCTGAACGACCACTGCTTAGTATGGAGTAAGTGGTTCTTCATCCATCGTTACACTGTTGAAAATTGACTTTCTTTGCCTGTAAAATGTTGTTAACATGACTGCACTTGCACTTACCAAAATATGAATGTGAATACAGTTTCTCAGAATGCACTTTCCATTCTTAGTGCGACAAGTAAACATGAAGGGATGTCTGCCACTATTATGATCTCTCTGATTTATTCGATCAGACTGCCAAAAATGAAGGTATTTTACACAAAATTTAATTAACAATACAAAACAACTTGATAACATGTTGCCACCATAGACTGTACAAAATATGGACAAAGCGTCTGTGACGTCACCCACAGACTCTCTGAAGAACGGGTTTGAGGCTGTTTATGGGGGTATGGGCGGCGCCATACTGGAAAATCTTGGAAAATAAAATACAAAAGTTTCAGAAAGGATACAGAGGTGGTATGATGTGTTGTGTCAGATCATGGCCGAGGCGTCTGATTCCACTCTGGCACAGCCCATTAACAGCTGTCAATCAAAGTTAACCGCCCTTATTTGTCATACATTTTATATCTAAGTATGATCTAAACTAACGAGTTAGAAAAAAATTCACCCCCCTCACAGTTGTCAGGCACGCGGAACATATTGAAGATTACAATAAAAGTCTGTGGGACCAAACTGTTAACATATGAATGTATGCTGTGAAAACGGAGATTTTAACATGATGTCTATGGATATTTGCTCCCTTTTGGGACCGGCCTCTAGCGGATTTGAGATGTATTGCAGTTTATCACACTTCCTGGTAGGCTTCATCTTTCGGATTAGAATGTTGCCGCCTTGGTTGCCACTCACTGAGTATTCACTACAATTTATTTTAAACATAGCCATTGTGTACAAACAGCACATTTTCTATACACATGAAATAACCAAATGACCTATTAAAGGGATACTCCACTTTTTTTAAATTCCCTCAGAGTCAAACAGAGTTTTACCGTTTTTGAATTCATTCTGCCGATTTTCTGATGTTTAGAAGAATATCAGTAACCAGACAGTTTCTGGTCTCATTGACTACCATAGTATATATTTTTTCCTACTATGGAAGTCAATGGGACCAGAAACTGTCTGGTTACTGATATTCTTCTAAATATCAGAAAACCGTCTGAATAGATTCAGAAACAGTAAAACTCAACTGTTTAACTCTGGGGGAGTTGTAAAATGAGCCTATTTCCAAAAAAAGTGGAGTATCCCTTTAAAATTGATAAACTTGGCACACTTCATTGGCTTGTCATGCCACAGTGGAGTGCACCCAAAATACCCTTCCAATGTTCAAAACCAATGTTTTTGTTGCATACTACTGATTGGAACCTTTATTGTTGTATACTTCATATACTTTTGTTTTAAGTATAAAATGCATATGTATACATGCTGTAAGCTATATTTCAGTATTCAACTTTAAATCTAGATGCATTTTATTATGGTCCTCAATGGATGTAATGCACATTCGCCAAATAATAGTCATGATTTACTATGACAAAAAATAGTTTCCAGGTTTTCCAGGTTCTGTAATTTTCCACACCCATGATTTATTTATTTTTTACTTTATTTTTATATAACTTTTCAGAACAAAGACAAACAGGAACATAGTCAACACCGCTTCATGGGTATTTACATGTAAATTATTAAAAAATGTGGCATGCTTTCCACACCCATGATTAATGCAGGTGATGAGGACCATAGGGGATATGGGTGCCCCCAACATGTGCCTTATCTTTGCCAAATGTACATTTGGATGAATTGGCTTTATGCACCTACTTCCTGAACTTCAGCCAGCTCCTTGTTTCCTGTCTGCCATTATTGGACAAACTTGATTAAATTCAGGTGTGCCTGATTATTTTTGTTGTGACTACTGAGGTAAGACACACCTGGATTAATCAGTTTGTCCAATAATGGCAGACAGGAAACAAGGAGCTGTCTGAAGTTCATGAAGTAGTGCAGCTGTGCATAAAGCCAATGTCAATGGAGGCCTGTAAAAATAGTGGCCATTTTCACTACAAAACTGACAAACACTTCCTGTGGTTGCAGTTTTTTATAATAAATGTCTTTAATAGAAACTGTTCAGTTTCCTCAGTTTAAGTGAAACTTTGTGGCTTCCCCTGTCTTTCCCACGCACTCCAAGTCTGATAGGGTGCACACGTATAAGTCTGGTTCAAGAGTGCAGTAATGAATAAACCATGTATTATGGCTATATCACTAACATTTCCTTCCAGGACAACTTCCATGTCAAGATTCATTTAACCTCCAGCTTCCTTCATTCTGTCAGTGTGCTCTGGGCACAACAACATCCTGATTTGCTGTGTTTTTAACTATCTGTCAGGCTCTGAACACTGTGAAGGGGACTTCAAAGAGTCTGGGTGGTCTCTGATCTCTGACCTGATCCGTGTCTGCTTTACACAAATCAGAGTTTGTTCATTCTCAAGGTGTCTGATTAGCAATTTGGTGACAAGTCTGGACTAACACACATTGTGTCTTTCAAAGAGACGTCCGGTCTGTTGATACTGCTGATTGGTGCCAGTAGATTTGGTGCTTTTATTTAACTCCTCTGTCTAGTGTTGAACCAGCTTGTACTACAATAAAGTAGGGTTGGGTATCGTTTGAATTTGAACGAATTCTGATTCCGATTCCTTGTTTCCGATTCTGGTTCCTAAACGATTCTCGATTCCGATTCTTTTAAGAGGCAGGGTCAAAAAAGTTTAACTAACCTTGCTAACCAACGGAGGAAATACTCCTTTCTTAAGGAAATACTCCTGTCGCAAATACTCCTTTTGTCACACATGTTGCATTTTGCCGAGATTTCGTTATTTATTAGAACCGTGAAGCCACACTTTGGACCGCCGACGCAAGCTACTCATGTTCGACTTGCGCGGTTATGCCAACACTTCCGGTAGACGCTTCTTCGTTTGTGTTGTTTCTTCTTCCGGTTGAAGGACTGTGAATATCGATACTCGGTTCTTGATACCTAACCCTATTCATAAGTAATTGGTTAATATTTATTGTTGATGCACTCATACTTGTAGTTCTGGTTCGGAAACCATCTACTACATGAACGTGTTTGTTTTTGCAAAGACACAGGAAACGGAATTTGCCAAAAACATATTATAATCTCATGTAGCAAACAAGTGAGGCCACGTTTACACAAAGCTGGGGATTTAGCGAAACGAATATTTCCCCCTCTCCGTTTTTAAAAAATAACATCATTCACACACCCGCATAAATACGCTGTCGAGCGCCATCATAACTATGCCAAACCTATTGGCGGCAGTGTAGGCAGTATTGGCAGGTTAAGGATAAAGCAATGCAAGCCAATCAGAATCCTTAGAATCGTCAAGAGAGAACCTAAAACGCCGTTTCTCCCAGTTCACACGACAACACATAACTGGCGTTTTCAGAAATCTCCACTTTGCCCGGAAGTTTTTAGAAATAATCGTTTTCAATGATAAAAACGGCGTTTTCGTGTAAATGAGAAGGCAAAACGCAGAGAAATATTATATCTGTGTTTTCCCATCGTGTAAACAGGGCCTGAGAACCCCTTTGGGGACTGGATTATGAAAGTAAACATTATTATTATGTTGTGTTGTGTTACGTTACCATTCAAATGTTTGGGGTCAGTTAAGTATTTTATGCTCACCAAGGGTGCTTTTATTTGATCAAAAATAATCAAAATTTTAAATTTCACAATTTAAAATAACAGTTTTATGTTTTTATATATTTTTTCAAATGTTATTTATTCCTGTGATGGGAAAACTGAATTTCAGCATCATTGCTCCAGTCTTCAGTGTCACATGATCCTTTCAGAAATCATTCTAATTTGCTGATTTGGAGCTCAGACATTTATTATTATAATCAATGTTGAAAACAGTTGTTGCTTAATATTCTTGTGGAAACTGAGTTTATTTCAGGATTCTTCGATGAATAGAACGTTCTAAAGAACAGTATTTATTTTAAATAGAACATAGATTCCTTTGTAACATTATACGTCTCTCACTTTCGAACAATTTAATGCATCCTTCCTGAAAAAAGTATTAATTTCGCCCCAAACATTTGAACAGTAGTGTTATGTGCTATAAGTAGCTTCTTTGTCCTGGACAGTAACAACTACCCAGATTTTAAGGTATGTTGAGGCATGTTATCTGACAGGTTTGTTTTTCCTCTAGGGAAACAGTGCTTCTTGGTCCTGCGTCACCAGCAGTTTACCGTGCAGGCCCTGCTCGCCGTGGGAGAACGTGTCGAGCAAGCAGATGGTCAAGTTTGCAGCTAAGTGAGTATAGGCTATGTTTCCTGTCAAACAATGGTGGGAAAAGTGAAGTCCTGCCGACTCATTCCATTTTACCATGTTTAGTGGCGATCGATAAAGTTTCACTTCAGAACAAAAGCTCCATTTCATGCAGTCGGAAACAGCTTTCCCTCAACACCGTAATGGGTCGTTCCCCTTAAAAAAACAAATATTAGATGCATCAGAGAGACAGAGATCTACTTTAAAGTCTGGGCTGAATGAATGACTCTGGGTTCAGGGTCAAATAGAAGGTTGTGGGACAATAGGACCAATATTCCAGTCACAAATACAACACTGAAAACTTTCCTGTCATACAATGGCACGTGAGTTGTCGGTTAGTTTCTTATTTTTTATCGGCTCAGTCTGGATGTATGGAAATGTGAATGTTTCATTAGATAGTAAGCTTTCATGGCTACACTATAAAAAAATAATCGTAATTTTAACGGTAAAAGACTGTAAAAATGCTACAGTGCAAAACTGTTAATTGGTTAACGGAAAGTTTCCGTACTGTATACGGTAAATAACTGTGATATGTTTTTTACTGTAAAATACTGTTAACTTTACAGTTTTTGAAAGTGTAATATAGTAAAATAGAACGCCTTTATAATTTCGTCCCCTTGGAATTATAAGGTTCTATCTGGCATTTTTGTCAAAATTAAGTTATTCACATATTCTTATTCTGTGACAATTTATTTACATTATATGATGTGTTTTGTACATCTAGGGTCCCTGTTATTTTTATGTTTGAAAGAAACTTGTTCCCCATACACATTTTCCTATATGGAATGCAAAAACTTTGAAGCTCAATATATCAAAACTGCTCAGAACGCAGATAGAACCTTATAATTCCAAGGGGACGATTTACAGTGAAAAAACGTAAATTGACATTCACACAATTCCCTGCGTCACAGTTCTCATTTGATGTATTTTGGTTGAAATAACTATGTTTCCTCATAATTTCCTTTTTTTCTTGTTTTTCTTCCATAACAATCAGTTATGTACATTAGGGCTTTATGTTACATTCAATGTTGTTAAATTAATGTTTATTGGATTTTTAAATTTCACGTGTGTTACCATGATGGTGTTTAATGTTTGTGAGAATGACACTGTGCAGCTTCTTTATATAAGTAAGTATTAACCTTCTGATGGAAGACAACTTCTGATTTGATTGCTCATTTAACTTACATCACTACTGTGATGGTTGTCAGTGTATTACAATGGTACAAAACAGAAGTCAAATTTTCAAAAAATATTATATCACAAATTTCAGTAAATGAAATGCGGTATATTACTGTAAAGGTGATTACGGTTTATTATTGTAAAAGTGATCACAGTTTTGATGTATTTTTTTACAGAATTGTTCTGGCAACTAAACCTTTTTTTTTACAGTGTATATGGTAGACAAGTCTTTTTGTTTTCAAGTCCACTTCCAGTCTTTCAAGAGGGTCAGAGGGGTTTGCTGCTTAACCGTTAACATCCTCTGTTTGCTCATGCAGCATTGAATGAGGCTAAACTCACTTTATCAGTCGTGAATTAGGAAGGGTGTTGTGGTCTGGGGAGTTCCTTTTGCAGTTCCTTAGGCTGTTGATCTGGTTTCCCTTTGCTTGCGTTTTAATGTAATTGTTCTGGACTCAAAAGGGCCTGGTTGAGATCTGTGCACTTGGTTGTTTGTTATCTAACTGAAAGATTTCAGAAATCTTAGATGAGCGTTTCCACACATCGCAAATCTTTGGAGCAGATTTTGTGTTTTGTAGAGAAACTTCCTCTCTCTGTGTGTTACGTAAATGTTTGTGGAGTAACATAACTGTTGGAAAGTTTCAGTTAGGGGATGTTAAAGAAATAATGTAGTTGCCACATAAAATGCTATTTTCTTTTATTGTTGCTGCATGTTTTACACACCCAAACTGTTTCATCGAACACCCCATTTATTTGATTTATGTACCTGTTAATAAACATTTTAGTGTACCAGAATTATCTTAAGTAATGATGTGGTGTATTTGAAAGTAATGTAGATCAATATCAGCTTATGCTAAGATGCACTTTCCCCATGTCTATTGTCTACCTGGAATTCTGTTTGCAATGCAAATGAAAAAAAAAAAACATAAATATAATATAAAATATAATTTTCACACACTGTTAAAGTCAAGTAAACAGTCTGTAATAAAATAATAACAAATGGTCAAGCAACAAACAATAGCACAAATAAACAACAGAAAAATGCTGCTTTTCAGGTAGTAGATACAGATTAACTACAGACATTGATTAAAGTAATTACAGGTACAATAACACTGCATAGTTTTCACTCTATGAATTAAATATAGATGAATCCTTATGAAAGTTACAAAAGTTATTCAGTCAAGAATATTGAGTGATTTAAGTCTGTTGTTTGATTAACATTAAAAACATAGGCAGGCAGCAATATTAGGCTGCTGTCACTTTAAGATATATTGCATATTGCACTGATCCAATATACTTATACTGTTACACATACGTTTTATTTCTCAACTGTTTACGTTCACTTAACACCTGTCCGGCTATGTTTATTAGAATACTCACCAAGATGGGCATTTTGATATTATTTTGCATGAAATTGTCCATTCAAGTGCAAGAAGACGTGAAGGAGAGCTCAATTCAGCTTCGGAAATGCAATTTTGGCAAAACTGGCGCTTGAATGTTTAAACTGGCAAGGCTTAAAAATGCATGCAAATGATAAACTTACATGATGACGTAGCACTGGTCCGATCGAGACAGTGACAGTTCAGTCAACGAGCACTTCATGTGCTCTTTCTCTACATGCGTGTTGAGCCAAGCACGGCTTCTCTAGCCAAGCAACGGTGTGTAAAGCTCACCAGGCAATGAAATGATATCTGCTCTTTACTTATTTTTTTGACTCTAACTCGATTCCAGGCGACTATAATTGTACAATTTACTATCCATTGGCTAATTAATCGCGATTAGTCGCATATGTGAGTGATTTACTCTCATTGTAGAGGGTTGCTTTGTATGTATTGAAATTTATCTTGAATACAAACCAAGCTATACAGCCACTCAGTGCTGATGTCCACTGTAATTTGACATGCTTCTTTACACCACTTCACCTCCTGTTCATGCCATATCTATGTATAATAAGATTATTAAGCATTTCTTCCTGAAAATAGGATGCTCCAGACCCTGATTAGAGTTTCCTTTCCACCTTAAATTCAACAGACAAGCTTTGAAGTACAGATCCCCCTAGATGATGTGTTGTCTCCCTCGCTGAAACAATCATATCTGAAACTAACTAATAGCTCTCCATCTTAATTATTAGCCGTGCTGGCTAATCTTCTTCAGTAAATTTAGTTTGAAATTGAATGTTGTTTGACAAAAGCGTATGAGCTCAATCAGAGGGCAGGTCAAACACAATGGCTCTCAGTGTAATCCTCTTTTTATAACCACCTCTCTCTTCAGCCCAGTGTCTTTTCAATGCAGAGCCCATCATGGGCGGTTCAGTAACCAGACTTAATCAGGACTTATGAAGAGTGTCTGTATGGAGATTGTTTGAGAGAGCCGTGCGAGCACAACTGATCCCAGAGCGATGTGGCCGCTCTCTGAGCAGCAGCTGGCAGGGACTGGCGCGTCTCATTCTCACTCTCTGGTCTCTCATTACTCCTTTGTAATGACTAGAGCTGAAGGTTGCAATCTCAATTTGTGCCGTCTGCTTCTCCAGCAGACAGTTGGCCGTCGCTTTTACGTTTGACCTTAGAGAGATGACATGGCATAGACTTGCCAATCTAATATTGTTTCACTAAAAGGAGTAGGTCATCCAAAATTAAAGTGGTCAATTTCTCACTCTCATTTCGTTCCAGACCGGTTTGACATTATTTTAAATTTTCATTATGACTGTGTCTATCAAGCTTTAATAAATATTGTGTTCCACTGAAAAAAACTATGCTTAACATATTCGTTTGTGAAGAGGTTAAGTGAATGATATTATTTCCATCTTTAGGTGAATGCCCTTTTTTTCAGTATTTGTGGTGGTGAGAATCCTATGACCTTTTGGTTTGTGATGTAAAGAACTTAAAATACATACTGTTTAACCAGAGGAAAAGTGATGTGGTTCATCTTCACAACAGCAATGTTTGTTTGAATTCTGAAAAGGAGAACGGTGTATATCACGTGAGAAAATAGTTAAAAACAAAAGAATTGCGAAGATACTGTTGCCTAACTATGTGATCTCATGAGTTTCCATGAAGGTCCATTAGGTTTTTGTTTCTTGCGTGTTATTCTATATGTTGTTTAGACTTAAAACGCTTAAAACTTATCATTAATTCTTAAAAAAAGTTTTTCTAAAATAAAAAAAGAGAACTTTTTTGCTTTTTGAGGGACGTTCATATTCATTGTATTTTGACCAATTCGTTTTTAAAAGAGCAAGTGTTCTGTACACCACCGGGTCAGTAAGGGGATTTATTAAAAACAGACTAATACTTTTATTGTTTGAATTGATAAAAAATGCAGTAAAGACTGCTGTTCTTTGGACTTAGTTTTCTGTTCATCTAAACTTCCTGAAAATATTTATCATGGTTTTCACAAAAAGTATGTGTTTTCAACATTGATGATAATAAGAAATGTTTCTTGAGCAGCATATCAGAACAATTGAGTAATGATGCTGAAAATTCAACTTTGCCATCACAGGAATATATTACATTTGATACTAAATGTTAAAATATATTAAATTTCCACAATATTAACTTTTTTTAATGAATTTTTGGTCAAATAAATGCAGCCTTTGAGAGCAGACTTTAAATTGGAAACATAATAATCACACCAATCCCAAACTTTTGAATGGTAGTGTGAACTCTAAAACACCCATAAAACCGCATATGTAATGTTGGTAACGCTTCCTTTTACAGTACAGTATTTACAGGGTACTTACAGTGTACTTACCTAGAAACTACTGGCTAATATAAGGTAAGTACATGGAACAGGGTTAGGTTTAGGGGTAAGTTCAGGGTTAGTACTAGTTATTACCCAGTAATTGTAGTTACTAAATTAAGTACATAGTATTTACATGGGTAACTGGACTGTAAAAGGAAGCGTTACCGTAATGTTTATACAAGAGACATTTTATACATTTATGATATATTTGTATTTGTAATATTTGTAATCACTTTTGGCGTGCAGTTTTTGATTTTTCAGGACACTTCGGCCTCATTTCATGTCAGCAGTCCAAATGTGTTTTCCCCTTTATCCTCATGCTGTATTATTATTCACAGCCTCACGAAGGAGAGCATCATTGACGTGGAGGCTGTGGTGAAGAAGGTTGAGCAGAAGATCGAGAGCTGTTCACAGCAGGATGTGGAGCTTCATGTTGAGAGGGTAGAGATCAAAGATCTATATTACTTGATTAAAAGAATACATCTGATTGTTCTCTGTAAATATATGAAAGTTTAATTGGAAGCAAACCTCAACATGGAATATAGGATCTTTGTATCTTTCACCACAGTACAATGTCTACAATTTTCTGTAGCTCATGCAGTGAAATTGGATATTGGATAGCTGGGACGGTTGAGGTCACTATTCACATTCATTGTACTGAAAAAAGCAGCTTAGACATTCTGCTAGATAACTTGTTTTTGTTGTGGAGTCTTGTTAAAGCTGCAATAATAGCTTAAACTCTTTGCTGTGTCTTTGTCCTAGATCTTTGTGATCAGCCAGTCTGAGGCCAGACTTCCCCTTCAGCTAGAAGACGCTGTCAGGCCCGAGGGTGAAGGAGATGAGGTGAGAAACAGTCAAGAACAAAACCCAAGTAAAAAGCGTTAAACAGTTCTCTCAGTTCAGTGTTATGATAATCCAGAGTCCAAGTTCAGTTAGACATGTTGGGTTAAAAGAAATGCAAGCATACTGCACAGTATAAAGGCAAACTTTTTAACAGTAGTAAGTTACACTGTTGACAGTATTGGATTGTGGTACATAGCATTCCCTGCAGTATAAAGCCCAAAGTTAAAATTAGAATTTTAACGTATGCGTACAGTTCGAACACGTTGCCTTTCAAAGTATACTTTATTTCAGGGGTTCTCAACTCCAGTCCTCGCGACCCACTGCTCTGCATATTGTGTATGTCTCCCTTATTTAACACACCTGATTCAGATCTTCAGCTCGTTAGGGTATACTCTCTGTCTATCCTAACGAGCTGAGGATCTGAATCAGGTGTGTTAAATAAGGGAGACATGCACAATATGCAGAGCAGTGGGTCACGAGGACTGGAGTTGAGAACCCCTGCTCTATTTGATAGCATATGCAAACAAAAGTTTTATCTTTGTCCATTGTCTGTCCATATTTCTCTAGAAGTTATAAGTGATAAAAATGTCTTGTATTCTTTGAAGCTAAAGTTACAGCTCTCATAACCTCGTCACATAAGTGCATGTCAATGCGGGTATCTGTCATTGTTGCAGTCTCTGCTGTTTTCTTGTTGTTCACTTTAGTTTAGTTTTCTAGTGTGAAACGAGATCTTGTGGAACAACTGATTAGTGCAAAACAAATTCAATGCGCACGCACGTTATAAGAACCCTGTTGCAGCAGGTCATTCAGGCATACCATGCATATAGACAATTTGCATACTGTGCACACACAGTATATACATGCTACACACCTACAGAAATGGCTATTCATAGCTTCTGTCTTTGCCCCTCTTTCTTGACGTCAGACAGTTGATGGTGTTTATGTAGTAAGACAAAACCAGCTGCAGTTGCTGTCCAGGTGTTCTCTGCAGGGATTCCACAACGCCAGTCAGACAGAGCATCTGCCGCCTCATTACGCTTGTGTCTTATCAGTCCGGCCCGAGGATGAGTAGCCTGTTGATCAGTTTTGAGCTCCTACAGGCTTTATGAAAAAAAGATAACGATATCAATGGAGCGAGGCCAGACTCTCTGTACAAATGAAATGTATGAGAGTCTGGTGGGACCAGGCTTCCATGGAGCAGCCTCTGCAAGAGAAACTATTTGAATCTAGTTTCAAATATGTACACTACTGTTCAAAACTTTTCAAATGTTTGGGTGGGTTTCTTATCTTAAAAATACAGAAACATTATAACAATTTAAAATGATTGTTTTCTGTTAATATATTTTATAATATAATTTATTCCCTGATGGCACAGCTGAATTTTCTGAATTATTACTCCAGTCTTCAATGTCGCATGATCCTTCAGAATTTTTTAATATGTTGATTTGGTGCTCAAGAAACACTATTATAAATAGTGATTAATATGAATATTTTCATGGAAAAGATAATTATTTTTAGGATTCTTTGAAGAATATAAATTTCAAAAGAACAGCATTCATTTGAAATAGAAATCTTTTGTAACCTCAATGAATGTCTCTACTATGACTTTTGATTAATTTAATGCACCCTTTTGGAATAAAAGTATTAATTTCTTAAAAAACAAAAAAACAACAATTGACTTATGATCAGTACCGTATATCATACCTGCAAAATTTCCAGCTTGTTGCAAACTTTCTTTTTGTAAATTTAAGTATAAAAGTATAAAGAAAAAAAAGTAAAAAAAAAAAAAAAAAAAAAAATATATATATATATATATATATATACACACACACACACAGACACACACACACACACACACAGACAGACACACACACACACACACACAGACACACACACACACACACACACACACACACACACACACACACACACACACACACACACATATATATATATATATAAAGAGGGTCAAACACAGTATTAGTAGGGTGTTCCTAATAATCGTGTGTGTGTGTTTGTATATGTGTGTGTATATATATATATATATATATATATATATATATATATATATATATATATATATATATATACACACACACACATATATATATATATATATATATATATACACACACACACACACACATATATATATATATATATATATACTATACACACACACACACATATATATATATATATATATACACTCACCGGCCACTTTATTCAGGTACCCCATGCTAGTAACGGGTTGGACCCCCTTTTGCCTTCAGAACTGCCTCAATTCTTCGTGGCATAGATTCAACAAGGTGCTGGAAGCATTCCTCAGGGAGTTTGGTCCATTCTGACATGATGGTATCACACAGTTGCCACAGATTTGTCGGCTGCACATCCATGATGCGAATCTCCCGTTCCACCACATGCCAAAGATGCTCTATTGGATTGAGATCTGGTGACTGTGGAGGCCATTTGAGTACAGCGAACTCATTGTCATGTTCAAGAAACCAGTCTGAGATGATTCCAGCTTTATGACATGGCGCATTATCCTGCTGAAAGTAGCCATCAGAAGTTGGGTACATTGTGGTCATAAAGGTATAGACATGGTCAGCAACAATACTCAGGTAGGCTGTAGGATTTGGGTCACTGTTGCCCTTCTGTCAGCTCTGAAACCAGTCTGGCCATTCTCCTCTGACCTCTGGCATCAACAAGGCATTTCTGCCCACAGAACTGCCGCTCACTGGATGTTTTTTCTTTTTTCGGACCATTCTCTGTAAACCCTAGAGATGGTTGTGCGTGAAAATCCCAGTAGATTAGCAGTTTCTGAAATACTCAGACCAGCCCTTCTGGCACCAACAATCATGCCACGTTCAAAGTCACTCAAATCACCTTTCTTCCCCATACTGATGCTCGGTTTGAACTGCAGGAGATTGTCTTGACCATGTCTACATGCCTAAATGCACTGAGTTGCCGCCATGTGATTGGCTGCTTAGAAATTTAGGTGTTAACGAGCAGACGTTCTGGAGGAAACATAACGTTAGATCTCAAAAGACCTCTTTTTATAATGTTAGAATAAAATCTCACTGGCAATGTAAAATATTCTGCTCATTTTTTCAGAGAGACAAATAAATTAGGTCTTCTTCACAGTACCAAAGGGACACAGTATACATATAAAATATCTCTATATATATACATATATATATATATATATATATATATATATATATATATATATATATATATATATATATATATATATATATATATTGCATGGCAAGTGCAAATTTGTCTGGCAGAAAAAAAAACCTGATTGTTGATATCTGATGTAAGGGTACCACTTTACAATAA
This sequence comes from Hybognathus amarus, assembly GCA_030378365.1. Lineage (NCBI taxonomy): Eukaryota > Metazoa > Chordata > Actinopteri > Cypriniformes > Leuciscidae > Hybognathus > Hybognathus amarus. The sequence continues at coordinate 434,539 of JAQIUQ010001106.1, read as the reverse complement.
GGTTCATTTATTAAACATTAGTTCATGCATTAACTAACATGAACTAACCATTTGTTACTGTATTTGTTATTTTTTGTTAACGTTAGTTAATACAAATCTAGCTGTTCATTGTTTGTTCTTGTTAGTTCACAGAGCATTAACTAATGTTAACAAGATTTTAATAAAGTATTAGTAAATGTTGAAATTAACATTACCAAATATTAACAAATGCTGAAGAAGTATTGTTCATTCTTTGTTAATGTTAACTAATGTAGTAACTAATGAACCTTATTGTAAAGTGTTACCGATGTAAGATTTGGAATTACATGATTTTGAACCATTCAGAGTTATTTGACAACAGAATTTTGAAGAAATTTTGAAGGAACCATGTCTTTTTTCTTTCAGGAGGGAAGAGCCACTGTCAATCAGGACACCAGACTGGACAACAGAGTTATTGATTTGAGGGTAAGCCAAGAATTTTTACATTTTATATAACTATACATTTTTTCAGTTTTATTTTGATAAAGGTGACACATAACAATCTTATATGAAATTAGTTTTTAGTAGTGGTCAATATTTGGCATTTTAAAAATATCGGCATCTAGAAACTCTGACTTAAGTAGTTGGAAATTACTAGTCATCTGCTCTCGCTGTTTGATGGCATTTGTCACGTGGCGTCAGAAATAAGAGCAAAGAAATAAACGGGTTTCTGCTGTGGCAGGATTAGCTCTGACATAATGAAAGACCTCCATGTCACGCAACCACACATCCCGTGCTATTTATTTATTTATTTTTTTTACATACCAAAGGAGATTGAAATCTGGCAGTGTTCTAGATCTGTCACAATGCACACCTAGCTCTGAAAGAGCTGCTCTTCTTGAGAACTTCCAGAAAGTGAAGGCAGAAATCTGAGAGCGTGAGGTGGGGGAGTCAAACCACAGAACAACAGCTTATTGCGCCTCTTTGGTTTTCACTGCAGCCTTGTGAACACTAAAGTGATGCACACAGCTCCTTTCTCCACGCCTACAGCGAGAGACGTGCGAGGACGTCAACTGAAACCTGTGTGTTTTCACACTCTACTGATAACAGCTTTGCATATAAACTGTACAACAGCTTAGCTTTACAGACTAGTCACTAACTGTCCTGGCAACGTGTTCCCTGGCACCGGGTTATCATGATCTGCTCTAAGAATATAGACAGACTGTCTTAATATGTTGACTCTTTGATATTTAGTAGCCGATTAATTAGAGGTAGCCCTATTGTCCTGTTCTATATAACATTTTCTGCATGGTTTTGAAATCATAATTTATTACACAATAACTGTTATTAGAAAACCCCATTTAATTCATGGAGAAATACCTTGGAAGATTCAAATGTTTTTAGTAAATCTAGATTTTTCTAGTTACGTTCATCTATATTTTATTGCTTTAAATGTGCTGTCAGTGAGTGCAATCTCTATTTAATGATTTTTAGAACTTCTCAAATGTATTAGCCAAAAGTTGTAGGAACCCATTTCTAAGTTATAAGCCACTAATGATATACACACTTTTTTTCCTGTTCCAAAATCAAAGCTGTCTACTTTTCCGAAAGTAATGCATGCAGCTAAGATATCTTGATTTGAACATATTCTAAAGCAGAAAGTAACACATTTATGATTTTGCAATATGATTTTGAGATATCAGTTATACATATACTATACTGTTCAAAAGTTTGGGGTAAGATTTAGTTGTTGTTGTTGTTGTTGATAGAAATCCATATTTTATTCAACAAGGATGCAATAATTTAATTAAAAGTGACCGTAAATTCTTACAAAAATAAATAAATAAATAAATATTTATATATGTGTGTTTAAAATAAATTCTTTCCAAAACTGTTTTCAACATTAATGGTGAAGTGTTTCTTGAGCATCAAATCAGCATCTGAAGGATCGTGTGACACTGAAGACTGAAGTAATGATGCAAAAATTCAGCTTCAGGATACATTCAATTAGATAAGTTAAAATTGTTATATTTCACAATATTACTGTATTTTGATCAAATAGACTTATTGCTTAAATATAAATTCTTACCAACCCCAAACTTTTGAACTCTAGTGTACTTATTTTCAGTAATGAAACTGATCATTTTAATAGTTCCATCTAATTCACAATCCCTGATCTTACCCATTGTCTGTGTCTGCTATATAATTCTTGTGTTTATCACCCAAACAACATGTTAACTTCACACCAAAGTTCACCAGGCATCTTTATTAACACCCTCTTACAGTAAGAACAACTCTTATCTGCTTGAAAACCAGAAACTCTAAAACTGTTTGTCAAGTTTTCATGTCACTATTAGATTTATCAGCAATAAAAACTGACAGTTATGGTATCATAAATTTAGCCTATTTAGCTGAAATCACACAAAAATAGGAGTTCTCAGAGACCAGTCCAGCTAATGCACAAGCAGGTTAGATTTGTCTGCAAAGTTGTTGATTTAAACTAGCAGGAAGCTGTTTTGGAAGGTTGCTGCCCATGTAGGTAGTGCACGGCAAGGAACCTAAAATCCCCCTTAGGGAGTTTTAAAAGTTAATAATATGTCATAATGTGGTTGAAACTACAAACATACATGAAACTAGGATACACTCTTAGAAGAAAATGTTCTATATAGAACCTTAAAAGGTTCTAAAGCACTACGTATTTGGAACCCCTAAAATGCAATGGATGTGAATGATCACAAAATTCAAGATATGGTGGTTAAAAAATGTAATTAATCAATATCACACAAAGAGTGCCATTTCAGTTTTTATCCTCCAAAATCTGCATGATTAAAATGTGATATTAAGTTACTAACAGTTTAATAAACAATAATTTAATAACAACTACAAAATGTTGCAGAATAATGTAATATATGAATGAATAATAGCCTTTAAAGAACCTTTGTGCCAAAAGTGTTCTTTCTTGTCATTATTGAACCTTTTTTAGCATAAAATGTCCTTTGGAGTTGAGTAAAGAACCCTATGCTACAGTACATATAGAACCCTTTTTTTCTAAGAGTGTAGGTCTGATTAACCTAAATCGTCCAAAGAAATCTTAATGTTATACTATCACATAATACATTCTTGTCTCTCCTAACTAAATCAAATCCAGTAAAACAAGAGGCTAGAGCCTTGAAGTATTGATATAGAAGCTGATTGTTTCTCTAGGATTTATCCAAGCTCTGTAGGTCATGAAGAATCAGAAATGTGGTTCATGTCACGGGTCATCAGGGAGTCATCTGATTCATGGGAAATTCATGCTGAGAAAGCTTTTTTGCTCAATGCAGAGGATTCAGGAGGTTTGATTGTTTCTGAAGATTGATTTTGCAACTACTGTGTCCCTTTGGTACTGTGAAGAAGACCTAATTTATTTGTCTCTGAAAAAATGACCAGAATATTTTACGTTGCCAGTGAGATTTTATTCTAACATTATAAAAAGAGGTCTTCTGAGATCTAGCGTTATGTTTCCTCCAGAACGTCTACAGAAATTCTTTCAAAAACTTTGAAATGTAGATGATTCAAGGTGTCACACTGCATAAAAAGAGAAGTGCTGACATCAGTCCCTGGCACACCCAAACAAACAGGTTACATAACATGTTTACTACTAACCCATGCGTCTTCCCTCACAGACCACGACCAGCCAGGCCATCTTCCGGCTGCAGTCCGGCGTATGTCAGCTCTTCAGAGACACGCTCATCAACAAGGGCTTTGTGGAGATTCAGACCCCCAAGATCATCTCTGGTACAGGGCCATTTCCAAGTTCACCTCATCTCTCCTTTAGTTCTCATCTTTCTGCATAATTTTGGAGAGTCAGAGGAAGTCAACATTGGCCTATGAGCATGGTAGAGGAGCCATCAATAGCCTTATTGTAACAAAAGCTACAGTTAAACAATTACAAGAATTAATGTATATTTGGTAACACTTTATTTGAAGGGGTGTGCATAAGACTGACATGACACTGTCATAAACATGACATAACACCTGTCATGAACATGAAGGAGTCTTTATGAATGTTTATGACTGTTGTCATTAAGTGTCATTCGGTAAATTATGACACTTTAAATGCAAAGTTGACATTGTTTAAAATGTCTTTGTTATGACAACTTGACATTAACAAAGACAAAAATGTCTTGGTTATGACAACTTGACATAACCAAGAAATCATAACCTGTTAACCTGTAATGTGTTAACATTACATTACCCTATCATATGTTATGGTTGGTTTTAACTTTGGTTGTCATGACACCATTATAACTGTGACATGAATATTTGACTTGTCCTCAAGTAAAGTGGAACACATTGTACTAGTTATAAAGATGTCATTAAGGGTCATTAGACTGTCAAATGCTTTAACAACAGTGTCATTAATATTTCCCTTTACCTCAAGTAAAGTGGAACACGTTGGACTAGTTATGATTTCTTGGTTAATGTCAAGTTGTCATGACAAAGACATTTCTGTCTTGGTTAATGTCAAGTTGTCATAATCAAGACATTTTTGTCTTGTTAATGTCAAGTTGTCATGACAAAGACATTTTTGTCTTTGTTAATGTCACGTTGTCATAACAAAGACATTTTAAACAATGTCAACTTTGCATTAAAAGTGTCATAATTTACCGAATGACACTTAATGACAACAGTCATAAACATTCATAAAGACTCCTTCATGTTCATGACAGGTGTTATGTCATGTTATGACCGTGTCATGACAGCCTGATGCACACCCTTCAAATAAAGTGTTACCGTATATTTTCACAATGACAAGTTAAAACATCAAGAGCCATGTGTAAAATGTGTTCTCATGATGACTGAAAAACCTGGCCTCCAGATATTCTAAGAGATGATAGACGAAATCATCAAGAGCCTAATGAACTGTAAAGGAGTAGGAAATTAGCTATTTAAGTATAAAGTTAGCTTGACTTCATGTGGCACTTTGAATTTGATCGTTCTGTCAAACTGATAAGGTTCCAGGTGCTTAAATAATATAACATGCATCATCTTATGTAAGCAATTAATTGGTAACTAGGCTGTTATTATTTATTGCAGTTATATATCAACTGACTTTGCATGTGTGGATGATACCACAAAAGAACATGGATTCCATTTATTCTCTAAAATCAGTAGCAAACTGAAAATTCACTTTCTAAACGCAGGTTTGGATCTATAGTGAACGATTCATCAATGAAATGTTTGATCTGATCTCGTACTTTTTAATCATAATATCTTAACTCAGACTTCAGTCTTTGTTGAAACAACAGACTTCTCTCTGGTGACGTATACCGGACTTCTCCAAACATTCAGTGTTGTTCTTCAGTCACCTTTCTTACAATCGACTGCAAGCTTGATTCAGATCTTCCTTCATTCAGATATCAACCGATGGATAGAAACCTAGTCCCTGCACTACATTTTTTCGATAATGGTTTTTAATCTAATGTACCTCACAGTATGGAAGTAAAGCTCTGCCGCCTCTTTCATTACATTGTGGCTTTAACCTCACAGAGCATCTGAGATGACATCAGGCGAACGGTCTTGTCTCCGTGTTCACATTGGAGTATCTGTATTCATGACGAGTAGTACAGGTTTTATCTCTGTCCTCACACACAGAGCCTTCTGAATGATTTCCTGCTCATGGTGTCCAACTTAGTTTATTGTTCTTTCTCTGCACCTTCAGTCTCTAAAAATTTCAATTTCAAGGATTGATACTTTTTCATTTTCTTAGGTAAAAAAGTCTGCGACACTGTCAAAACACTGGCTAAAGAAAAAAGTGTTGTTTATTAAGGAGATATGCCTCCAGTCACTGATAGGGTGCCATCATGTTAGCACTCTTGAAATTGTGGGTACACCGAGTGCTATGGGATCTGCTGGGATTCATGAGCACAGTTGTCTTTGTGAAGACTTCAGGGCCTTTTTCACTTGACTTGACTCAAGATCAAATTGATTTCTTTCTCAGCTCTCACAAGCACAGTTCTCCCAAAAATGAAAAAAAATATATATCCTAGAATAAGTTACAGAAGATTTCCATTTCAGATAAATGCTGACCTTTTGAACTTTTTATTCACCAAAGAACCCCTATATACACTCACCGGCCACTTTATTAGGTACACCTGTCCAACTGCTCGTTAACACTTAATTTCTAAGCAGCCAATCACATGGCGGCAACTCAGTGCATTTAGGCATGTAGACATGGTCAAGACAATCTCCTGCAGTTCAAACCGAGCATCAGTATGGGGAAGAAAGGTGATTTGAGTGACTTTGAACGTGGCATGATTGTTGGTGCCAGAAGGGCTGGTCTGAGTATTTCAGAAACTGCTAATCTACTGGGATTTTCACGCACAACCATCTCTAGGGTTTACAGAGAATGGTCCGAAAAGAAAAAACATCCAGTGAGCGGCAGTTCTGTGGGCGGAAATGCCTTGTTGATGCCAGAGGTCAGAGGAGAATGGCCAGACTGGTTCGAGCTGATAGAAGGGCAACAGTGACTCAAATAACCACCCGTTACAACCAAGGTGGGCAGAAGAGCATCTCTGAACGCACAGTACGTCGAACTTTGAGGCAGATGGGCTACAGCAGCAGAAGACCACACCGGGTGCCACTCCTTTCAGCTAAGAACAGGAAACTGAGGCTACAATTTGCACAAGCTCATCGAAATTGGACAATAGAAGATTGGAAAAACGTTGCCTGGTCTGATGAGTCTCGATTTCTGCTGCGACATTCGGATGGTCAGGGTCAGAATTTGGCGTCTACAACATGAAAGCATGGATCCATCCTGCCTTGTATCAACGGTTCAGGCTGGTGGTGGTGGTGTCATGGTGTGGGGAATATTTTCTTGGCACTCTTTGGGCCCCTTGGTACCAATCTGAGCATCGTTGCAACGCCACAGCCTACCTGAGTATTGTTGCTGACCATGTCCATCCCTTTATGACCACAATGTACCCAACTTCTGATGGCTACTTTCAGCAGGATAATGCGCCATGTCATAAAGCTGGAATCATCTCAGACTGGTTTCTTGAACATGACAATGAGTTCGCTGTACTCAAATGGCCTCCACAGTCACCAGATCTCAATCCAATAGAGCATCTTTGGGATGTGGTGGAACGGGAGATCGCATCATGGATGTGCAGCCGACAAATCTGCGGCAACTGTGTGATGCCATCATGTCAATATGGACCAAACTCCCTGAGGAATGCTTCCAGCACCTTGTTGAATCTATGCCACGAAGAATTGAGGCAGTTCTGAAGGCAAAAGGGGTCTGAACCCGTTACTAGCATGGGGTACCTAATAAAGTGGCCGGTGAGTGTATACATATGAAGCGTTCAGATGCAAAAGCCTCTAAGTGCCATTTGAAATTTTATTCTAGAATGAAAACTATATATATATATATATATATATATATATATATACATATATATATACATACATACATACATACATACATACATACATACATTATATGTGTGTGTGTGTGTGTGTGTGTGTGTGTGCAGGAGACTGTCCTTAGATGCTGAAGGTCTAGTGTGAAAATGATGGTGCTCAGCTACTTCAACAGTCTCTTAAATACGCTTCTTTTTTAGTCCACCAATGATATCAAAGTCTATGTATTGCGTCAGTGAAGGTCTCAGTGGTGTTACAACACTTTCCCTCTACAAAACCCCCTGTTGTGTTTGTGTGGTTTTCGCTGTTAAGGAAAACGGTTACTTTCATTTCCTCTGCACCCCGACCGGCCAATCAGAACACATCTTTGTGACGCATTTCGAATTTAAACTTTGCCGCCTTTGGTGTGATCTGCTACCATCACCATCAACATCAACATTGTGTTCTTTCAGTAAAACCGCATGACATCCGGAGTGCACACACCCAACTGTGTGTGCCCTAAAGAACATCATGCTCATTTACCACGCTTTCCATGAGAATTATCAGCTCACATTTGTGCACAAAACATTTTGTGCACAAATGTGAGCTAATCTCATGGAAAGCGTAAATGACTACAGTACAAATGTTGTTTTTGTGTGTTTTTAACAGCTGCCAGTGAGGGTGGCGCAAATGTCTTCACAGTCTCCTACTTCAAAACCAGTGCGTACCTGGCCCAGTCCCCTCAGCTCTACAAGCAAATGTGCATTTGTGCCGACTTTGACAAAGTCTTCTGTGTCGGACCAGGTAAAGCATCAAAATACACCCTCCCGTTCCTTTATTTTCCCTCTATTTGCTGTTTCCATCTTTAGGTCATCTTTAAAGTGGACAGTTAAGAGATTATCTCAATCTCATAGACTGTGGCCTTAAAGTATCTGGCCATTTATTTGTAGAGGTCACCTTCACCAGTATCTCCTCCCTGCCAGAATGCAGATCAGGACATACTGCAGGATAGATATACGGATTGCGCTTTTGGTGGGCACAGAAACCCTCACTGAATAGAGCAAGAATTTCAAACACTTTTAGCAGAGCCGTTGGGCATATAGGCTTCAGAATCATAAAGCTCATCAGGGACCTCTGCTGATGGGAAGTCACATTGAAGAAACTGCATAAGTGGTTTTTTTTTTTTTAGTGCATTTGGCTGATTTTTTTGGCAAGAATATATATTTTAATTATTAATCATCTTGTTTTTTGACAGAAATTTAAACGGCTGCATTTTACAAATGTAACTGCTACTAATATTGCTTGGCAGTTTTATTTTAGTGTTATTCATAATACTATACTATTATAGTATTGTAAATATTTCTTTTGTTTCATTTTAGTATTTTTCTTTGTCATTTTTTAAAGTTTTTTTTATATTCATCTCTATCTTTTCTATGTATTTTTAGTACATTAATTACTTCAACTTAAAATGATTTTTTTATTACCGAGAAGTTAGTCATCAAGGCAGCATTTCTAATTTAGTTTCTTAAATATTTTCATATTAAATTGTTTTGTTTTATTTAAGCTTTATTTCAATTATTTCAAAACCTTTTAATAGTTTTGAAGAAACAATAGTAAGAAGAAGAAACAATAGGAATGGGTTTAAAATCATGTTCCACTCAAGTTTTCCCAGTGTTAAATGAAATACTAAGGTTACTATGAATGTCAATCTTACAGTTGTCTGTTTTTCTTGTAGTGTTCAGGGCTGAGGATTCCAACACCTCATCGCCATCTGACGGAGTTTGTTGGTCTGGATATTGAAATGGCTTTTAATTACCATTACCATGAGGTCATTGACTCCATTACTGACACCATGGTTCAGATCTTTAAAGGACTACGTGACCGGTAAAAGACTTGACTCCTTCAACATCCCTTGAGTTCTCAACAGTTTTAGTGTAGTCATTTCCTTTTATGAAGAATCAAATCACATGAGAATAATGTTGAGAAGTCACATGAGAGTAATTAAAAGTGACGTCATTTGTTCATGTGAAAGAACGGGCAAACCGCGTTCATGTGGTTTATAATAACAAGGATATACACTGCCATCCAGTGGTCAGACTATTATTTATAAATACATTACTTCAAAACTGAAGTATTTTATGGTCATTGTGTGGCAAATGACCAGCACTAAGAAAACTTACATTTGAGACCTTGAGAGACACTTTTCAATTCAATTTTGTCTCTACATTTCATGCTAGTCTCTGTTCTAGCTATGCATTTTCTTTAAATGGTGTGTCTGTGATGTGCATCCAGGTTCCAGACAGAGATCCAGACTGTAAACAAGCAGTACCCCAGTGAGCCGTTCAAGTTCCTGGAGCCCACGCTGAGACTGGAGTATATGGAGGGAGTGGCCATGCTCAGAGCTGCCGGGGTGGAAATGGGCGATGAAGAAGATTTGAGGTCAGTGTGGCTTTCTTTCATAGAATTTCCCATATTGCACATACAGGGAATCTGTAACAGATCATTTTCTTGTAATCTGTTCTTCCTCAGCACACCCAACGAAAAGCTGCTTGGTCGTCTGTGAAGGACAAGGTAAATAGACATCATAAGTGATGAATACTTCTGTTCAAATGTTTGGGGTCAATAAGGTTTTTGAAGGAAATGTCTCAGCAACGGTGCATTTATTTGATCTAAAATGCAGAAAAACTGTAATTGTGAAATATTAATGCAATTCAGATTTTAAAATTTTCATAGATTTAGTCATTTTCAGCATCATTACTCCAGTCTCCAATGTCACATGACCAGGGCTTGACTAACTTATTTGCTTGCCAGCCACTGTGGCCAGTGTTTTTCAAAGATATTAGCTACTCAGAATTTTCACTCCCATGATTTTGACATTGATAAATTGACCACAGCATAATATACTGTACCTTCTGCCAAATTATGAGATTATATATATATATATATATATATATATATATATATATATATATATATATATATCATAGCTATGGAAAAAATTAATAGACCACTGCCAAATCAGCAGTTGCTCTGGATTTATTATAAATAATAAATCCAGAGCAACTGCTGATTTGGCAGTGGTCTCTTAATTTTTTCCATAGCTGTATATATATTATTATATATATATTTTTTATTATCTCATAATTTGGCAGCAGGTACAGTATATTATGCTGTGGTCAATTTAAGACCTGATGTACAGATCCATTATTCTCTTACACGCGAGTTTCTTTCTCAACTGTTTACAGTGGGGGAACTAACTATTTCAGGGGTTCTCAACTCCAGTCCTTGATGACCCATTGCTCTGCATATTGTGCATGTCTCCCTTATTTAACACACCTGATTCAGATCCTCAGCTCGTTAGGATAGACTCTCTGTCTATCCTAACGAGCTGAGGATCTGAATCAGGTGCGTTAAATAAGGGAGACATGCACAATGTGCAGAGCAGTGGGTCGCGAGGACTGGAGTTGAGAACCCCTGAACTATTTGATCCAGAAAAACACATTATATAAAGGTTGTAAATTGATTAGCATTTGATTGAGTGAAATAAGTATTTGATCCCCTACCAACCAGCAACAATTCTGCCTCCCACTGATTGGTTATGTGCCCATGTGGAACACAAATTAGTCCTGTCTCTTTAAGAAAGTACTACTAATGTCAGTGGACACCTGTCCACAGAATCTGTATCTTCCATTCCAACCACTCCACCTCAAAATGGACAAAATGTAATTCTACAAACCTATATGTGGAGTATGGCCCATATAGATTAAACACACCTTTGTGATTTTTTTTTTTTTTATAGTATGACACTGACTTCTATGTTCTGGACAAATACCCCTTGGCAGTAAGGCCATTCTACACCATGCCTGACCCCAACAACCCAGTAAGTGTTTTAAAGCCTAAACACATAGCTTTTTATTCACAGACTATGCGGTTCATAACAAACCCCACATGTTCTTCCTGCAGAAATACTCCAACTCATATGATATGTTCATGAGAGGAGAGGAGATCCTGTCTGGAGCTCAGAGAGTCCACGATGCTCAGCTGCTCACTGAAAGGGCAATGCACCACAACATTGGTAACGCAACAGCTGTATTACAAAGACAAGAATGCTAAGCTAAAAAACAAAGACAAGAATGCACAAAACATCTAAATGTTGGTTGACCACAATGCATTTGAATTTCAACACTCTTCAGTATTTCATCTGCTTACTTTATTTTAAGGTGTCCTTGTTACGGTGTAATTATAGATTTAAGTACTGAGCAATAGGAATTAACTACATGTTCTTAATATAGGGTTAGGGTTAAGAGATCAGGGTGTGGTTTATGGTTAGTTTCATGTAGTTATGCATAATTTATAGTTATTACTATAGTAACTACATGTAACAAGGACACCGTAGATCTTTATGGTAAATACCGACTTCTCTAATGTCTGTTTTGCTGTAGATGACTCCTTTTTGCTCTTTGTTACAGACCTGGAGAAGATCAAGGCCTACATTGACTCGTTCCGTTTTGGAGCTCCTCCTCATGCTGGCGGTGGCATAGGTGACTAATATTTTTTACTATCATTTAGTATTCAAATGGTCGAATTGAACAGTCTAGTAGTTAGACTACTTTTCAAAGTTTTGGAGTCATTACAATTTTGAGTTTGAAAAAGTAATTGTATTATTCAGCAAGGTTGCGTTAAATTGATCAAAAGGGGACAGTAAAGCCTTAAAAATGGTTTCAAAATCATTTTATTTCAAATATATGCTTTTTCAAACCTATTATTCATCAAAAAATCCTGAGAAAAATGTATTATGGTTTTCAGCATATTAGAATGATTCCTGAAGATTCATGTGATTGATTTAGCTTTGCCAAAACAAGAATACATTTTTAAAATATATTCAGATTGTATACATACTTCACATTAATAGAGCTTTTATTGTATTTTTGATCAAATCAGTGTAGCCTTCTTATAAAAACATTAAATAATTCTAACAGACCCCAGTCTTTTGGATTGTAGTGTATAGTATCTTAAAATAATTTTAGTGTTTTAAATATATCTCTGGCACAAGTGCATGATGTTAAATGTATGCCGTCCCTTAGGTCTGGAGAGAGTGACCATGCTTTATCTCGGCCTACACAACGTACGTCAGACCTCCATGTTCCCCCGTGACCCCAAACGCCTGACCCCATAAAGATTAAAGTAGCCAGTCAGCCTCTCGTCTCCCATCCCACCTGAAACGGTACAAGCTCTCGGTCACCCAGCCATCAGGGATCTGGACGTGCCAGAATGGGGGAATTGTGATGACGATTAACCCACACAAATTAAGCCACTTTTATATTACTTCTCACCAGATACATAAGGATGTTAGATACATCTAATATACTTAAACCATTGAAGGAAATCAATGTTAACTGTTAAATGATGCAGATGGCATTGTGACATGCAGATCTTGAGTTATTAAAATCATACTGTACATGTAGGTTGTTTTTTCTACTGATCTATGTTCCTGACACACCCAAGTTTTTGAGAATTCTACTAAATAAATTAAACCGTACATGCACAATAAATTAACTAAATAGCATGTTTTTGAGTGTTTTTCTTCTTGACTATAAATTCTGTGCAACAAAAGCACATTAATGAATGTTTCAAGTGAACAAATCATAAGCACTACCCCCAAACATAGACAGTCAATATTACATCACTTCCTGTATTGTAATGCAAGTGAAGACCTTTAGGGATAGTACAAAACCTATGACTTTCTTTTTTTTCTGTGGAACATAAATTAAGAAATGCTGTGGTTACTATTAACTTCCATTTTATGTGAAAAAAAAAAAACCCAGACAAAATTAGGTTTTGTTTATATACAATTACAGGTTTTATTCATATTTGTATTCTTTTCATGTTTTGATTTTAGTTTAATTTTATTTAGTCATTTTGTTATTTGCTTTTGTCTTTTTTATTTGTTTTACTTTTTTTATTAAACTACTATTTTGGTTTAATTTATTTCCATCTTAATTTCAGTTTTTATTTACTTTCAATTCTTAATTTCAGTGCTTTAACTTGAACTTATTTCATATGTTTTTCTACTTTTCCTGCATTCTCAATAGTCTTCATCATACAACAAAACACTACTGTTTCTCTTCATTTTATTTCCGTTCAGATCTGTAGGCTAAATATTGATAATACAATCGTCAAATCTCAGTGGAGCTGTTTTAGTACACACTCTTCAAAATGCAAATTAACAGGTGAAACGTTACAAAAATAAAGTGCTTATTATAAATAAAGTAACAATCAATTGTGTAAAAGTATGAGCAACCTCTGAAGAACAACATTACACAACACAAAATAATAAAAGTCAGTAGTGTTGAAGGTGATATTTGAGATTCATGTGATTGAAAAAGTCAAGATAAGCTCAAAGAAAGATCAGTCTCTGAAACAGAAACACTCAAATGCGTGTGTGCATTTACTCAGAGCTCCCTGTGATGTGCAGGAGGAAGATAAAGATCTGGACGATATCAACGTAGAGGGAAAGTGCTCCGAAGACATATTCCTCAGGGCTGATGGCGTTCGCTCGGTTTCCAATGAGCAACTGAGTGTGGTAGGCCAAAAACTAGAAAAAGGGAAGTCATCAGTTAGTATTCCCTTGTGTAAATGTACTGAACTTCAACTTCCACATTACAAATGTCACATGGGTTCTGTTTCATTTTTAACAACTGGCAAATAACTGAACAAACAACATCAATTCCTGTTTAAAAAAAAAAAAAAAAAAAACTCACCAAGGTAAAAACTATTGCTCCACAAGCACCATACAGCATGTGCAGCCAGGGCACCTAAGACATCAATGGTAGAGGTATATTATCATAGAACATGTATATTACAGGTTATTTATTCATTCGATTGGATATAGGAATGACTTTGCAAAGACACATTTTGTAAGCAGTTGGGCTATGTGTAATGTCTGCAGATTATGTAGCTGTTACACTGTTTTGAAAGAATAACTTTAACCCTTAAAGCAGTGGTTTTCAAAATTTTGGATTCCAAAGCCCCCCATTGTAGAAAACCATATTCAAAGGCACCCTAGCCTGAGTTCAAAACTTAGGGCACTCCTAGTTTCTGTAAATTCAAAGAGTAGCCTAACTAAATAATTGTAATTAAAATAATTGAATTTCAGGTCTCCAGAATTTTCAGGATCTGAATGTTTTCCAGGGCTCTGTACTTAATCCTTTTCCCAGGGATTTTACATGACGACTTCAGTCATTCATGATTTACTGAATAATGATTTTTAAAACATATTTTAAAAGAACTGGCACAATGATATTTCCCAAATATTTAATAAATTGCAATGTTTCGACTACAAGCGGTCTTCATCAGGCCTTGAAACAATGCAATTTATTCAATGTCTTTGGGAGCAGAAATATCAGTGTGCCGGTTTTGATTGAGCACCTGCTTAAGTGATGTTTGGAAAAAATGTTTGGATTTTTTTTTTAACTACATTTCTATAAAATACTTAAGAGCTTGGATAACTGGTAAAATCTAAATTAGTTATACAAATTCCCATGCAGTTTTAAGATTTGGATTAATTTACATTAACAGTTGTTGAGAGAAGGAACATCATATCATATCTTTTTTTTTTGTCTTTAATCCTTTTAAGTCATTTTGAGGCCCCTTTGAAAGTTTGCTGAGACCCCTTATGGGCTCTTGCTCACTGGTTAAGAACCACTTCCTTAAAAGGACCATTTACATATTCTAACAGGTAAGACCTTTCCGACCTTTTTTCATATAGCAATATTGATCAAAATAACTTAATTCTGCTATAAATTAGTTCTGAAAAAAAAAAACCAAGTCATTTTTCAGCTCACATTAGCTCGACGTTCATGCGATTCCTAAAGTTCATCAATTTTGAAATAAGTTTTCAACTATAAGCTGCTCTACAGAAGACAATAGTGTTAGTCAGTTCAATGTTCAAATCATTTCAATAACAGTGTTGCTGTTACTAATCAGTAACATTATATCTGATTTGACTAATCAGTCAAATCAGCTATAAAGCAGCCATGTAGAAAACAGTGATATCCACCTCAATTCAGTTCAAGTTTTGTTCTCAATCTCATCCCTCATAGTGTTAGTACAGTCAGATCGATAATATCACTGAATATCACGTGTCTCCAACTATGCAAGCCAAAGGCGACTGTGGCAATAAACCCAAACTCCATCAGGTGACAGAAAAAAAAAAAAAAAAAAAAAACCTTAGGAGAAACCAGGCTCAGTCAGGGGACCAGTTCTCCTCTGGCCAAAACTTTATGTTATAAGAACTTCCATTAGAAGTTTCCTGAAGCCCCCTGTTTGAGAACCACTGCTTTAAACTGCAATATCAATGACTGAAAGTGTAAATCTTGCTATAACAGTCTCACTTACATACTGATAGGAGAGTACAATAGATGTGATAATGCCAGTCACCAGGACAACCACACAAAGAGCACAGAGCAGACCCGTACAGGAGGTGAAGTCAACCTGTTAAAACACACACACAGACACACAAAAGACACTTCACTACAATTTGACAGCATGGCTTGATTGAAAAACCTCAGTAGTCACAATTGTAAAAGTTCTAGTAATAGAAATGGAGATAAAAAAAAAGATTTCATAAGTAAATAACTATAAAAAAAAAAAAAATATATATATATATATATATATATATATATATATATACAGTATATACATGTATATATATATATATATATATATATATATATATATATATATATATATATATATATATATATATATATATATTACACAGGTATATAAACTATAAACCTCAGCAAAAATTGATCCATTAAAAAACAGGGCAGGGCACATAAAAATAAAATGGTTTTGTCTCAAGCAAGCATGAGACATTTACCAGTGAGCCATGAATGTTTAAAAAGAAAACAGACGATCATTGTAATCAAATACAACGGGGTTATTTTACACGGCCAACAAAGTGGCATTCACTGCCGGCCAGTCGATCAGAGCCAGTCTTACCTTGGTCTGAAAACAGAAGACTGTGACGATTACACACACCATTGCTGTGATCCCCAGGGCCAGAAACACTGCTGTTGTGTTAAAATAACTGTAAATGCCAGATGGGAAACAAATTAGAGCTTATCTGGTGTTTAAAACTAACCATGCAGTGTGTGAAACTCTAATCGAACCTTGATATTGTTCCTGTCATGTAAGACAATGCAAGAGTCTGTGGAGGACAGAAAACATGTTCCATCAATTATAATGTAGATGTCTAAGAAAGCATAGGTAAATTAAATATTCACTTACAAAAATGAACAGGAGTATTAAATTCCATGGATGACGTCTCCTAAAAATGAGGCGAGGTTTCCATAATTAAATAGATATTATAATATTATAATCAAAAAATTACTAAACTCACCTGGGGCCCTCACAGCAAACCAGCATAAGGTAGGTAACAAGATACACAGGGCTGTGAAAAACATTCCACTGTTACTTCAATATAATATTCATTTAAAAGTTTGGGGTCAGTAAGTTTAAAAGAAAAATAAATCAATACTTTAATTCAGAAAGGATATATTCAATTGATCCAGAAGGAAAGTAATGAATTAACACATTACAAACAATTAAGTAAATAAATAAATGTTCTATTTTTTGAACTTTTAATTCTTCAAAGAATCCTGAATAAAAATATGTCCGTTTTCCCAAAATTATTAAAGCAGCACAACTGTTTTGAACATTGCTAATGATAAGAAATGTTTCTTGAGCATCACATCAGCATATTAGAATTAGAATCATTTCTGAAGGATCAAGTGACACTGAAGACTGCAGTAATGATGCTGAAAATTCAGCTTTACCATCACTGAAATATTAATATTGAAAACAGTTATTTTAAATTGTTATAATATTTGACAATATTACTGTTTTTGCTATGTCTCATCAAATAAACGCAGCCTTGGTGAGCATAAGAGAAATCTTTAAAAAATAATACTAACCTCAAACTTTTGTGTAAGATATTTGTTTTGTCATTTAATTTTAGACTTAAATAACTCACAATGATGCCCAATAAATGGCAGGATTCTGGACCACAAAAAGACGCACAGGTTCACTGTAAGTCAGATGAGGAATATATGCAAAGACACACATTTCATTAGTATGCAGAATGTATGAAATTCACACAGCTGTTCATAAAAATTCTGTTGTGTGAATTTGCTTTACTCACACAAACGCAAACACTGCAATGATTGAAGAAGTAATAAACAGCTGGGCAGCTAAAATAAGGTAAACCTGGTAAAAAAAAATACAGACAAATCAGTTTTTCTACATGAAGCCATTGCTTATTATGGCATTTATAGATTCTTATGAATCTGTAGTTCAAGTTTTGGACAAATAGTTTCAATACCTTTCTAATGAAAGCATGGCGAACACTCATGCTGTCCCATATGCCAGTCGATGAGATTCCCTCTGCATCTCCTACAACAAAACAATGAATACACACACACACACATATCTAATGATCAACATCATACACAGTGGCCCAAACTTTTTCCAATATTGACACACACAGGTCACATTTAGAAATGTTCTGTACCAGATATATGCCGTATACAGATTTTAATAAATATATAAGCCATTCAGTTTCATTCATATAGCAGACTGATGCATTTTAAGAGAGAGAGAGAGAGAGAGAGAGAGAGAGAGAGAGAGAGAGAGAGAGAGAGAGAGAGAGAGAGAGAGAGAATACATGTGTGTCAAAACATGTATGTCAAAACTAAATAGTACACTGCACCAGGTTGCTGAAATTAAACTTGAATTTTACAAACACAATACATAAATACAGTATTGAAGTAATACATTTATGCAGTAGGACTCACACAATAAATTTGATTTGATTCTTACTTAGGTTGGAGGAAAATATTGCTGGTGTTATAAAGGATGGCATTGCTGAAGGGGAGTATCCAGGCCCGGGGCCCTGCCACAGCCCTGTCTGGGGGTTTATGCCTGGCTGTCCCGGGCCAGTGTACACTAAATTCTGGGCTGGATATCCATAAGGAGGGTATGGGTAGTTTCCATGATGCGGTGGGCCATAAGGCTGCTGTCTTGACTCTTCGTAACTTGGAGGGGGGTCTGACTTTGACATTGTTATCCCTGAAACACAAGACAATACAATAATGATGTCAAGAGAATAACATCCAAATGCCAGTCCATGAAGTAACGTTACCAAGAATACATAATAATACAGTATTTTTTCCATTAAAAGTTTCTTAAACATCAAAAGTTAATCAAGGGTAAGATTAGCATAGTCGTAATAAGTGTAAATAAATGTAGTTATTTGGCTTACCACGTTAGCTGTCACTTCAGCAACGGTAACGTTACTGCATTCAAGAGAGAGAGCGAGAAGTCGTTCGGCTGTACGCAAATAACGCAGCGGGTGATGTTATGAAGAGCGCGAGGTGCACAATGGAGTGTTCTGATTGGCTGGAACTAAGCAACGCAACTCGGAGGAGTTGTTGCGCTGTCTCCAGTTTCCAGGGCACCTCGGCTCGCTGGACTGTGCTCAGGTGCTCAGTATCTATTTACCGAATTAGTCTTGTCATCATCTTACCAAAATACCGTATTGTGTGACCACTGTTTAGATAAAAAAAAAAAAACTGGTTATAACAGTGGTTTTTGTGTTAATGCTTTAATAACTAATTATCATGAGCATTTATGCTGCTGATATGATGGCGACTCTAGTAGACTTACCTGAAAGTATTTGGATTAATAACCTGTTTTTTTCTAGTTTTTTTTTTTTGATAACCTGAAAAGATTATCCGCCTTATTTATTTATTTATTTATTTATTTTGATGACCTGAAACGATTATCTTCACATCACCACATTGCATTATTTTTAAAACTTTGCGTTCTACAAGTTCAGAAGGACTTGTTTACTGTAATGATCATCAATATTTAATGTTCTTGTAGTAAAACTTATCTAACCACAGACGGCGCTAAAACTGTTCATTTGGACTCTCATGTGAATGATCTATTTATTAAGCGGAGAGAGAGAGAGAGAGAGAGAGAGAGAGAGAGAGAGAGAGAGAGAGAGAGAGACGAGAGAGAGAGAGAGAGAGAGAGAGAGAGAGAGAGAGAGAGAGAGAGAGAGAGAGAGAGAGAGAGAGAGAGAGAGAGAGAGAGAGAGAGAGAGAGAGAGAGAGAGAGAGAGAGAAGAAATTTCCATCCAAGTTTGCAAATACCTCGTTGACTTAAATTGTCAGACTTTTATTTTGAAAACCTCTTTATTTTGAATCTCTGGCACTTCAGGAACTGGAAATGTCGCGGTGTGTGATTTCTTTTGGTCATGTTGATCATGTTGATTACCTTGGAATTGGATAGATAACGTATTTTTCTTGTATTTATTATTATTTTTATTAATTTGTTTTGCACGTTGATGGAATAATGTAAGGACATTTATGCATCAAAGTGTTTTTCTGAAGGAGCTCGTGTAACATTAACTTACATCTTGCTCAACCCGGTTTTGTCATATTTGTATTTAAGAAGCAAGTAAGCATGCTGAAGGCTGTCATTCTTATCGGAGGTCCTCAAAAAGGTGATGACCCTCACACTCGAACCATTGAATATTGTGTGAATGGAATAACTTAACTTGACAAATATAAAACACACATTCAAAGGACTCATGCACAATTCACCTTGTGCTTACTGTTTATGACTATAATATATAGCTACATAGATGAATGACTCGTTCTATAATCGGAGGTTGCATTTCATATCAACAAAAAAGTAACGTTACCACAACAACAAAATGCTTTCTCAATAAAATGACTATTACCGTTAGTTTCAATTTATGTGCTTCATCAGTCCAATATATCTGGTAACGGTAGTTGCCAAGTTTCATCATTAAACAACATTTTGAAATGACAAGGGAAAGGATGTTTTCCATAGTTAATTTGTCAAGTATTCTTTGTCAATTCTCTTTCAAGTATTACATGCGTTTCCTCTTTTATCGATTATAAGTGATAGTTGTGAAGAATTTTAAGAGTCATATTTTGATACAGCAGATACTGTCACTAAATACAGGGCATAAAAAAAACATAAATCTGCCTTAAAAGTATTTTTTGTTGTTGGTCATTTTAAGAGATGCTATGCAAAACTCCTAACATGTGTGAATATAAAATATACAATGAAAGAATGAAAGCAGCATTATTGTTATTTAAACACACACAGTCACACACACATGCGCACAAACTCTTTGTCTGATATTATGCTTTCCCTTAATGCATAAAATATGATTTTTGTAAAGAGAAATCTTTAAAAAGTAAAACCGTTATTATTGGACATGAAATGTAACCTAAATTAAATAAGTAATTAATACACATAGAGTGTATGATTTTGTGAATTATGTTTATTTTAGAGTACATGATTTTGTATTTTCCTGCTGTTCATACAGGGACCCGGTTTCAGCCCTCTGTCTTTTGAGGTTCCCAAACCTCTTTTTCCAGTGGCTGGAGTACCAATGCTGCAGCATCACATTGAGGCCTGTTCTAAGGTGTATATGCTCCGTTCATATAGCAGTAAATATATGCTTTATTATTGTGTCATGTAATGCACTTGTTTAAAATTTCATACATTGTTTGCCTTTTTTTTAAAGCTTCCGAATATGAAGAGATCTTACTCATTGGCTTTTATCAGCCCAATGAAGAACTTAACAGATTTTTGTCATGCGCCCAACAAGATTACAAAATATCAATAAGGTAAGTTACTAAATTATTTTATGTTTGTATTGTTGGAAAATTAGAAACGTTCCTTTAATCAAGTCTTTGATTTATATTGTCCTAAATCTTCCTCAGATACCTTCAGGAATATGCTGCTCTGGGCACTGGAGGAGGAATCTACCATTTCAGAGATCAGATCCTGTCTGGCGGTCCAGAGGCATTTTTTGTCATGAATGCTGACGTGTGCTCAGAGTTTCCTCTGCCAGAGATGCTTGACTTCCAGAAGGAGCACGGAGACGCTTACAGTTTCATAATCCTCGGCACCACTGTAAGGAGTTCTTGTATTTTTGTATCAAACTATTTACGTTTTATAATGCAGACTTTTCCTGGGCACAAGCCACAATCAAACTGGATTCTCACTTGAGTATTAGGTTGTTTTTAACTTAAGGTTTGGTAATCGATCCATGATTGTTTGTTATGATTTAGTGGTTCTTGAAAATCAAATGAATAAACTTAATCTGATTGTTTTAGGCCAACAGAAAACAGTCCCTGAACTACGGCTGCATTGTTGAGAATGAAAAATCTGATGAGGTAATTGAGTTTTCAGAGGATACATTTAATATGTTGGGATTTCAAACATTTTACTACAGTTAAGATTTAATTGATAATGAATAAAACATGCTTACATGATAAAAAAAAAAATCATAATTGTCTTATCATATCCCCCAGGTCTTGCATTATGTAGAGAAGCCCAGCACATTTGTGAGTGACATAATCAACTGTGGAATATACCTGTTCACTCCAGAGATATTCCAGCACATCGGAGAAGTTTTCCAGAAGAACCAACAGGACATGCTGTTGTGAGTGGGACGAATCCTGTAGGGTTATTGAGTGGAAGTGCATGTTTACTTAATCCATTTCTTTTCCTTGGTTCTCTTCATTTGTCTTTCCCCCTCCAACTCCCTCCTGTCTGCCATCATTCTGTTTCCTGTTCCATCATC